>CM048825.1:37860026-38350828 GCA_026586065.1 Dioscorea zingiberensis | reverse complement strand
TCCTCACAGAACTTGGAGAACTCCAGTGTGTCGCCGGAGATCTTGCAGAACTCCACCACGGCCACCTCCGGCACCGCCTCAAAGACCTCCCGCCACCACCGCCAGCCGCCCTCTCCGCCTCCTCCTCCCTCCCCTCCATCCCTCACCTCACTTGCACCCTCCAGCACACACTTGCAGGGCTAAAGCACTCACAAAGGCGCTATCCAGCCTCTCCCGTTGTCTCCGCCGCCGGCCTGCGGCGTGAACACCGTCCCGCCCTTCCTCTTCTTCTTCTCAAACAGCCCCGACAAATCCCACCCGCCGGACATCGACGCAATGAGCTCAAACGCGTTGCTTAAAACCTGGGGAACTCACTCTTTCTTCTGCCTCCCTCTCCGGCGCCGGCGTCGTACTTCGGCGCTGGACTTTAATGCTCTGTAGACAAAGACGGCGTGCGAGGAATAGAAGGCTTTCCTGAACCAAGTCATCTCATTGATGGCTTGAATGGAAATCCGCTTCTCCGGAGTCGGCGACGAGGAGGCGGGGAGACAAGCCGGCGAGGAAACCTCCGGCGGGAACCACGGCGGGATCTGGTATCCAGCTCGGAACGCAGCAGTATACATCTTCGCGATGTTTTCGTCCTGGAACGGTGTTAGGAAGCCGGCTAGAAAGGACATAGAGAATGACACCACACGACCAAAGGTCAGCCTTGGCACCGTCGTAGCCTCGCCGGCGGAAGGAGGGGCCTCCCGGCGCGACATAAGCCAGAGTGCCGCACTGGGTGTGGAGGTAGCCCGTCGTGCCGGAGTTGCTCGGGGAGTGCGGAGGAGAGACCGAAGTCGGAGACCACAGAAAAACCGAAATTTGGTTATTGGGTTGGATTAATATATATAGGGGATGGTTTGTGGATTGAGCCAATCGATGTGGGACTAAATAAGAATTACTTTGAGGTTGCCGTGCGTGGTCGAGGAGGAGGAGTTTTCCGGGTTTTGAGGTCGCGGTGGGAGACGCCGCGAGAGTGGCAGAAGTCGACGGCGGAGATGAGCTGGGAGAAGTAGCGGCGGAGACTTCGTGTTCGGGGAGGCGACCGCGGGAGACGCGGGCGAAGAGCTCGCCCGGAGCGTGGGCGCGAGCTTCGAGGACGAAGAAGATGCGGGAGCGGGTGGCGAGGGACTTCTTTGAGGGTCGACGACGTTGGGAGTGGCGGACGAGGCGCATGCACGGAGATCTCGCGCTGGATCTTGGTCGGCCATGGAGGGTTCGCGGGAGGACTTGATCTTTGGAAGGGACTTTAATGGCGACGGCCCCTGGCAGTGCGCTATGTCGATCCTCGGCCGTGGTAGACCTTGCAGCGAAGCGTGCCCTTGCCGGCGGAAGACGCCGCCGGAGCTCGGGAAGCGGCCGGAGGATGAGCTTGCGGGGCCAAATCGGGATGCTGGTGGATGGTGGTGTCTTCCCCTCGAGCTCGCCATGCATGGCGGCTCGTGTCGGGCGGTCGTTAGAAGGGTGGGGATCAGTGGTGGAGTTAGTGAGGAGTGAGAACATGGGGTGGTTGTTGCTGTTCCATTAGTGAGGGTTGGAGTTCGGAGGGAAACGTGATGACTGCGAAGTCCATACAGGAAGGAGGATTGAACGTTCTGTTGATCTTGTGGGCGAATGAATGAGTGGAATGGAGGACTTAAATGTAAAAAGTTTTATATAGGGTTGTTTTTTCTTTTTCTTTTTTTGTTTTATTTGGGGGGATATTAAATATAGCGCTTCAATCTAGATAAATCTTAACTAATTGAGACCCAATCAGTATCAGTTTTCTCACATGACTATTCATTCTAATATATATATATATATATATTTATTTCTTTTAAATCTTATCATCTATTCAGTTTAGTCTTTTTTTTTTTTATTTTGATGAATTATTATAAAGTATTTGCGAAGACAATTTTTTGAAAAATGAGAGTTTTCATATAGGAGAGAAAAACATAGGTGCTCTCTTTTTAGATCCAATGTTTTCTCATGAGACAAGCAACTACCTAACATATAAAAATAAATATATAATTTTTTATAAAAAAAGTCAAGGTGTTATTGATAGCAAATGCAGTCACTTGTGTTATGATCCAAATCGTTAAAGCAAAAACCTTGGCCAATAACAACAAACAACAAGATCTTGACGAGTTAGGTCAGTGAGCTAGAAAAAAGAGATCTCTTATACCCTAATAAGGGATGAAAACTTCTTCCTTTGGAATCCTCTTTTTCTCTCTCTCTCTGCAAGTTTTGACTTCTAATCGCGTGGTCGTGGGGGCACGTAACAGGGGAGGAGAATCAAATAAGCGTCACAGAGATCTCTTCCTCAAAAACGCAAAAGTAATTCCCATTAGTAACTTCTTCTAATCATCTTTTCCCAATAATTAAAATTTGTTGTATATATCTCTTGCTGGAGGAGGCGGATATTGCATCAACAATTTTAAGGC
The DNA here is from genome assembly GCA_026586065.1 of Dioscorea zingiberensis. Classification (NCBI taxonomy): domain Eukaryota; kingdom Viridiplantae; phylum Streptophyta; class Magnoliopsida; order Dioscoreales; family Dioscoreaceae; genus Dioscorea; species Dioscorea zingiberensis. The sequence continues at coordinate 38,348,384 of CM048825.1, read as the reverse complement.
GTCGTTGATGGAGAGTTTCTACTTCTAAACAAGCTAACCCGTTTGTGGAATGATAATAAATGTTATAGAAAAAAAAATATCAAGTGGAATTTTTTAATAAACACGCGGAGTATGTATCTTCAAACTTACCCCAGGGCAAAAACTTTAAATAATAAGTCATCTAGCCTGAGGAGGAAATGAATCTCCAAAGATCTATAGGGGAGTTAGGTTAGCAAGGGTTATAAAAAGAAAATTAAGTGATACCTAGTAAAGTGAAACACCATATATAAAACTTTTGGAATTGCTCTTTCTCTACTGCTTTGAGTTAGAGCATTGATGGTCACGTGTATTTGAGGGATTGATCATAGAAGGAGTTAGCCTTGATCGGGAAGATTGACGAGGAATCCCTGGAAAGAAAATCAAAACCTGTGATCGGCCTGGATGTATTTATATCAATAGTTTTGCAAATCATAGATTTGTGGAGGACTTCTTTCTCAAGGATCCACCAAAGCTCTTGATATACATAGCAAGAAGCAAGTGGGGAAATTTACATCCCTGATCAAAGGGAATATAGACCCACACCCAAAGATGATGGAGATCATTACTTTGCCATTTAAAGAAGATTCAGACTTAATGAAGCATGTCATGTTCATTTGATGAGCAAAAGGATGAAAGAGAGAGAATAAAAGAGCCTCTAGATTCTCTTTCAATTAATGACTCTCTTTAGTGGGGCATCAACCTTTTAAAGGCACATTTGATTTGCATCACTGGGACTATAGATTAGCATCATATAAATATCTAAAAAAACTGTATTTCATATCTATAAAAAGTTTATTGAATTATAAATGTGTAATTCACAGGTTTTCATTTTCTTTTATTCTTATGTGTATATGCTTATCTTAAACTTAAATACTTATATGATGACATAAACGGTGAGATTTTGAGATAGCAATTATTAAATTAGGAGGCATTCGATTTCCTAGCAGAGAGTGGGGAAGCTTCGTCAAAGTGGGTTAAGCTCTCCCCACTCTCATGCGTATGTCGATTTGTCGTGAAGCTGCTGGGGAGGAGAAGTGACACTTGCTTCCACTGAGCAGACTTCTAACTCATTTTGAGCAAATTTTAGGCCTTTCATTTCATTTTAGCTTTTTATCATACCGAGAAGTGCCAGTGGCCCAGAGTGGGCTTTGGTATATATAAAATCCACTTGAGCTTCGGCCGATGACCCTCTCACTTGAAATTTATGAAAGTAAACACCACAAAAATAATATTGTTATTTGATAAATATAAATTTCATTTTGTTTATGAGGGAGTCCTGCTGATTAATGCCGGTTAGAAAATGTGATAGTAGTTAGTAATATAAGATAAAAAAAAAAAAAAAACGTGAGAGGTATGTGTAAGCATTATATGTAGTAGTAAAGTAGTGTCACAGGGGCGTATGTATACGAGCATTAAATATTGAATAGGATGCTCGCTTTTGACATAGGAGACGTAGAACATTTGAATTGTTAAAGTCCATAAGTAGCCAATGGCCCAATCTAAAGAGCATGTAAGATTGAGGACCCAAAATTCAAGTTGTATTCTTTGTTAATTTATGAGAGTCCCTAAAAGAGACAATTTGGAAACCATGTGAGGTGTGTCCCCCCAATAGCATTAGCCATATGGATTCAATCCAAACATTGAGAAATACATTCTCCAAACAGAAGTAGTATTGTCCATTCAACATGATGCTCATTGTTTTGAGGTGGAGTTCCTCAAGATTTAATAATACTTTTGCTTTACTTCTTCATGTCTGAGTTAATTAATAATCTTGTGTTTGGTTCAACACCCCCAAGTCCAATGAACATCAATGGCTTTCAAAGATAGCACTAAAATTCAAAGTGAAATGGAGCTATCTTTTAGCCCTCTATATCTTTGGGTCCCCCTCTAATCAGGAGACCACCACACCACACCACACACAAGAAACCAAAGTTTTATTGGGCATCATATATCAGCAGTGCTCCACTGTTTCCTCACCATGAGTGCATAAAAGTATTATTGCAGTATGTTATAATATATAAGCCAAGATATTGAGTTAGTTTTTTTTTTGCATGTATTTTTAATCCAAACTCAATGAGAAAAGTATCTTATCAAGTTGGCATACTTTTATAAGTTAAAAGAAATATAGATATAGATGGAGTTTTAGAGGAGAAGCTAAGCTTCATTTATTATATTTTTTGGTTTCTCTTTGTTTGATTATATTATCTAGTGGGTGGCAACCAAATCATCAGGTGAGTGGGATGGGACCTTATTGTGGAAGCAAAAAGAATCCGTAGAATATAAAGTTCAAAGGGTGTGCAAATTGCACTCTACACACACAGAGAGGAGGGATTTTTTTATAAAATATATAGCTATTATTATTATTATTTTATTTGTTTGTTTTATTTATTTATTTATTTTCAGAAAAAGAAAATAAAAAGAAAATGAGATTTTTATGTGTACTTTTCTCTTCTTGCATTCTATAGGTTTGGCACAATTAATCTTATTTAAGAAACACTTGGCAACCCATAATTTAATTGTAACTTAGGACATTTGGCTCTCAGCAACAATGATATATAATTTATAATAGCCAAAGGCATAGCATTACGTAGGCCAGTCATATGTGCGTTAGAAATGTGATGCCGGAGTTCCCGAGAATATTTCATGTAGTAGTATTATATTACTCTAACTACAGTGTTTAACTTACGTTAAGTTTGTTTATCTTTGCCTTAGAATCCTCCTTTATGTGATCAATTTCACTTGAGACTCATTTAAAAAAGCGAGGTTATCTTATATGGCCTCCCTAAAATGCAACTGTGGACCCCCCCACACACACATCCACACACACCCCCATACCCTACAATCAGAGCTAATTCCTCGACATTTTGGGGAGATCATAGTTAAGCACTCTAAAAAATAATAATAATAGAAATGAGATTTTTTTATGGAGTATGCAAGCAAAATATTATTTTCCTTTTGAGAATTTTCATATTTTCTAGTATTGATTTGCAAGTAATTTTGATAAAATAGTTAACTAAACAAAAAAAAGACTTTCCAAATTAATCTCATGTTCATCAAAATTGCTTTGAAATATGAGTGTTTTTAAATCTTAAGAATAAGAAAAATGTTATTTGTAAAAACCTTATTTTATGCCAATAATACTACTCATCAAACACATTATCTTGGCAAATGTTTATTAGGATTTGTCATTATCTTTTAGTGATATACTAAAAGCATTGTTTATATCAATTGTGAATAGTTTAACTGCCCTTTTTCCCGCATCTAAAACTACAATTTTGGAAGTTTGTGGATTTAATTTGAAACCAATGTAGGTCAGGTACCCCAACCACAAAAGAATGATAATGTTTATATATTTGGTCTAAAATAATGATACTTCCCATGCAAAAAAAAACTAATTTTTTTATGGAGTTAAAAGCACCAATATAATGTTATAAGTAAATAATATTATCTTAATAATACTATTATTTGTTTTTTGTATGGATAAGTGTGCTTTTTGAAAACAACATATCATTTTATTAAACACTTTTTGATTTTTTGCATTTTTTTCGACATACACCTATTAAATCAAATATTCTTTCGAGTTGGTTCTAGTTGTGAAATTTTTGTATTGGAGCCCAGCAATATTTGAATTTATACATTGTATGTTGAGGATAAAATTTTTATGTAATCATTTATAATTAATAGATCACTGTTGGAGTTATGATAGCAAGTCTCTTTATAAGAAAACAAAATAAGGCATCGCATATAATAGATCCAAATAATTTGACTCTTTTTTGAACCTTATTTATAGCAGGAGGTTTGTAGCACCGGATTATTTTTTTATTTGTAATTAATAAAAAATTATTATTTTAAAAAAAAAGTTTTCTAAAAACATCTCAACATCATTACTTCATTTTATTTTTTCTTCTTTATATTTTTTATCCAACTCTCAAAATTTAACCTTACACATGGTTCCAAAGTTGATGATCAATAAAGTCCAACTCAATGGATACTACTCCTTTGCCACCTCACCACCTAGAAATAATAGATGAACTTTGCCGACTCAAGGGAGCTCTAATCCCAGAAGGACACCACACCAAAATGGATCTCTATCAATCTCTTGTCTTGACGAAAGAGGAAGCTATGTGAAGGCAGAATCACTTTTTTAGCTACTTCGGGACACAACACAAGGCATTGTTGGAGAAGACAAGCAAGGTCGGCACCACAGGGCCGGGGGCGGGGCCGGGGCCCGGGGCGGGGGCGGGGCCGGGGGCCGGGGGTGGGGAACCATGTAACCAAAAAACCCAGGAACCCCTAAGAGGAACACTGGGGGAAGCTTTATTATGAACATCGTATATAATAACTTCACTTTTCTAATGAATAATAGAATGTGATTTATCTATTTTAATAAAAAAGACAAGCAAAGAGGTGGCATTCTCATGTCCAACCTTAAGTTTAGCGCTTAACTTCAAGATCATGACAAAGGCCCTGCTAAGTTGCTAATTATATATATATATATATATGGCCTTGGATAAATTTTTTAGTGGGATATTTAACTATGATCTAATTTTTTTATTTTTGATATCAAATTTTGATCATTTGTATCAAAATAGATACTTAACTTTGATTTTATTTCGTGATCAATCACTAGGGATTCCATTTCATTTGTTAATGTGACCGCCAGTAGAGAAGCCCTATCAACGACACTGTGCTATGTTATGGAGAGCCTGTTTGGCAGAAAATATTATTAAAAAGAAAGGAAAACAAACTTGTGGTAGGAACTAGAGGATTGATGAATGACCTTGAACATCATTGAAACCCACCACACGCGACATCGCTGGCGGGGCTTCTCCGACGTCCATGTCAATAAATGGGCACTGAAATCCCCCAAATGACTACTGCTAAAATAAAATCAAGGTTAAGTGTCTATATTGATACAAATCAAAATTCAGTATCAAAAAAGAATTAGGTCATAGGTGTCTACTTACCCATGCATGGCCATTAGATGGTTGTGAAGTGAGTTTTGTGATTAAGCTACTTCTGAGAAGATATGGTGAGGATATTTTAACATTTTTTTTGTGTAGATTATTCAATGTTTTTTTTTTATAACTTGCTTATATGTATTTACTAAGAATATCTCTTATTTTATATTTTTATTATAGATAACTTTCTTCTACCATCAATAATTTTTTTTAGATGTGATTAAGCCATAAGAATCATGTTACATGATTCAAACTCTTAATTTTTCTCCTTGTGAAAGGAATGAACTAACCAACTTTGTTTGTAAAAATTGATTACTATCGATAATTAATCTCAAAACTTTTAGCCACCGTTAACTTTGTTCATAAGTGAACTACTAGTACATTGAGTATTTAATTACTTATTTTTATAGTACAGGATGGATTGGTGAATGAGATGTTTATAGAAAATAAAGATAAAAATGTTTTAAATCACAATAAACAAATAACATGCTAGTCTATATGGCAATATATAATTTCTAGTGTGAATACATGGAATTAGGCAAGGATAATGACTTGTTGCTAGTTAGACTTAGAAGCAAGAATATGGGAAGGCTCTGGATAGTGGATGCATCAATCAATAGAAAGTTTCTCACAAGTAACTTAGAGAAGTATCTTTCTTGTTTTACTTTCTATTTCTTTGTTTGAAAATGGTGCACTGATTTAGAGTAGTGATAATGTAACCAACTTTTGTGACTCATTAGTCAATGAGTCATCACTCACAATAGGTGTTCTAAGTTATAGATATTTATTATTATTATTCTTTGGCAACTTATGAATTAATATCATGAGGTGTATTGATGTAACTTACTTGTATGACTCATCGGCCTTATGTAAAAGAAATGGTTTTATTAAATATGAATTCCTATAACTTTCTTTCATATACGTGTTGCTTGTAAAACTAACATATTTTAAACAAAATATTAAGAAAAACTAAATTATTGGTTCAACAAAAAATTTTTGGATTTTTTTATTAAATTTAAAATCTCAATCTAATTTGACTTGAATTAAGTTTCATTTTGAGCTTATCTTCAAATGAATCAACTCATTCTCATTTTGTATAATCAAGTTATCGGAAGCTCAAAACAAGACTTTGTTAATTGAAAAATTGAAATAAAATAAAAACACAAAATATAAAAAATAATAATAAAACAACACAAGAATTATGAGATTAGACAATTTGTATCTATTCTTGAAGTATGATCAAAATCTCTCAATCAATCACTAGAGAAAAATTAAAATAATCTTTATAAAAAATAACTCTAAAAATCCTAATTGTTCATGAAATATAAAGTATATATACAAAAAAAAAAAAAAAACTAGTGAGTGATAGGAAGTCATCCAAAAATGATGGGTGGTGTCCCATTTACACCATGCAATTTGGGTATGGGCATCACATGAGAAGCCATTCAATCATTGAATCCTTTGGGACCACGAGATTGTCCTAATCACCATGAAGTTATCTCATTCTTTGAGACTCTTATATGGTCCTTGTCCTTGTGGATAAACTTCATGGATAGCCTAAGGATACCCTTTTGGCACCAAACTAAAATTTACTCACTGGTTGACCTTATGGTTAGCTAAATCAATTAGGAAAAGAACTTGATTATAAAATAGAACATTTTTTAACTTATCAATTATGAAAAGAAACCTTCCCACCTCTTAAATTTCAAAAATAAATAAATAAATTTCTTTAAATTTCAATGAATAGAGTAAGCTGAGAAGCTGCTATAGCCGAAATCACAACGTAAGTAGAAATTTCACGCAAAGACGTAGTCTTTCAAGTTGGCTTAAGAATAGATCTGGACTCAGAAAATAAAGATATATCTTGGTATAAACCTTTAGGTGCAGAAAAATGTTCTACACCGGTTTAAAACCCGAGGTGAATCGAGTCTTGTGCACGCTCTATTTGACTGATCCTTCTAAGGGTGCTTGTTACCCATGTTAAAAAAAAAAGAGACAAGATAGCACCAAAGCTTGAACAAAAAAACTCACACAAAAAAAAAAATGTTACTATTGAATTTGAGAGTTTAATTTGTGAAACAAACTAAACAATAGCTAGCAGTTTTTTGTTTATTTTCTCTTATTTTTCGCTATGTAAATATCCCTCTTAAATTTAAATATTTCTGAATTTGAAGAAATTATTTATATTTCTTGAACAATATGTTTTTAGAAAATAGAAAATTGAAATTCAAGAAAAACAAGCAAAAACCCTTAAAAGGGAAAAACAAATGAAACAAAAACAGAAAACAAGAAAACAAAAATATATAACATCACAACCAAAACACACCAAATTCGTAGAAATTTGAAGGGAAAAAAAATTGAACTTATGTTTTCTCTCTTATATCCCTTAATTGTTTGGTAACTAACACTGAATTTAGTTTATTAATATAAAAATAACTAAAAATTGAAATATAGAAAAACTAGCAATCCTAAATTTCTAAAAGCTCATGTGATTCATGGATATGGTCCGAAATACATTGGGCTAGACGAGACCTAGGCTTAGGCCCACAAAGAAGAAATCTTAGCCCAAGCCAATTAAAATTCTACAACTTGCAACCAAAATCAAGCCAAGTTTGATCAACTAAACATTATTTTGAATCTAATTATGTATAAAAAGTAAAATTTTATTATTCTCAAACCAAAAGTCGTGGGATATATAATAGTAAAACCTAACCTTATTCTCAACCAGACGGAGAAAGAAAGAAATAGTTAGAGTATGGTTCGATAATTGGATATATGGGTAAAAGACCATGGCTTATACCTTAACCCCAAACGCTTACTTGTAAAGCGCTGGATCTCACAATCCAGAAGCACACATGCAATACCTATATAAGGACTCCCCTACTATAAAGCCGGGGCCACGATTTCATGAGAGGCGATAGAGATGATACAAAATGCTATAAGAGAATCTAGCCTAGAGAAACAATGAAAGCAGAATCGCAGACCGTGGAGACTAATTCCAAACCAATAATTCATACCATATCACTTTATCGTGTTTGAATTGATGGTAGAACAAGAAGCTCTCTACCTCGCATCCTTCTGAAATAAACATGCCCCATAAAAAGTCAAGCTATACGAATCCCAGTTGGCGTGAGATGACAAAATACTCACGCTTATAAAAATATAACAAAGAGAAAATGAATGGGAAAGAACAAAAATACTATCTCTCGTGATAGACTGACGTGAAGAGGAAACGATCTAACACTTACTCCCTCTATTATGAGAACTTGGCAGGAATCCTGACACACTACGCATCGACTTTCCAATAATATACTCCTCGTTGATAACCAAAGTATAATTTGGATAAACAATTAATTAAAAAGTTGGTGTTTGAAAATTTCAATTTAAACTGGTTTCAACACAAACTAAGTTTTCCAAAATATTTGAAGGAACAAAGTAATGAAATTTGTCATTGGTTATGGGTAGTGGAGAATGAATAAAAAAAAGTTGAATATATCGGTACATGATCATTTATATTAGCCTTAATCCTAAACCATAAACCCAAGATCCTCACCCCTAATCAAGGTCTTAATCACTTGATAAAAATCTTATTGTCCCTGAATTATATTACACTATCGTATTAAAAATCTCCTTATCATTTGTATTCTAATTTGTGGTAAAATTTAATTTTTTGTGAATTAAGTAGTTTCCAGATGATTTTTATAAAGCATGTTGATGAAGATTGCCGCCTCAGAAATGAAGATTATTTGAGTTTGGAAAAATGATCAGGATAAAATTACTTTCATTTGAATGTTTCAATGAGTTTAAACCCAATTCAATTCTAAAATGAGAATAATGATATACAAATCGAATAAGTTTACTGAATAGATTTATCAAATTATCGAAATCATTAAATTTTTCTCAGGATCATCAACACCACCATCCTCGGTGATAATTGAATCTGGACATTTAAGTGCTTCTATTCACCAGGATATCATTACTCTAAATATAATGTTAATAATTTTTTATAACATATATTTTTAAGAAATTTTTTGAGGTAATTATTTATTACCCCCATAATTATTTGCCTAAGCTTATTTTCTACCCAAAACACACACACCCAAAATATTATTACACTAAGCCCCTAGGCCCCCTACACACCTCTCTTAAGGACCTAAAAAAAAAAAATAAACAGTGTCAATGACCAACAGTTCATTATCTATATTTTTTATAAAAAGTAAAAAAAAAAAAATTTGACTCGAAAAGAGGATAAGGTAGATAAAAAACATTATGTACTTATGATTCCTTGGTCAATATGTTGGCAGGGTGGGGTGGAAATTAAAAACAGGGGTATTTGTGGATGTGAGTCCTTTTGATGTTAATTGTATTTGTGTGTGTGTGGTCCTAAGCTTGCATGTTTAATTGTTCTAGGCCCATTCGTAGGCTGGCATTTGGACACTTCTTGTCACTTTGTAGCGACTCCCATAACCTGGCGATACAACTTGTCAAGCATCACCATCCTCAAACCATGTACTTTTTTTTTAAAGTTTTTAATTTGTTTTCCCCTGAAAAATAATCAAATTATTTATCAACATCTATTTTTTTAAAATAATATCTCATAATCTGTTATTTTATTTTTATTTTATTTATCAACCTTAAGTTAGTTCTCTGAACCAAAATTCTTGAATATTTTTAAAATTTATTTAAAAAATAAATAAATAATAAAAATATACTTTTTTTGGCTGATAATTACCAATAATTATAAAATTCTAAAAATATTATAAATAATTATAATTTTATTAAGAGGATTATAACTAAATTTATGTTTAATTTATAAAAAAATATGAGATTAATCTATATTTCTATTTAATTTTTAATGATATACATTAAAAAAATTATTTGTAAGAAATTTAAAATAAAATAAAATAATTAATTTTTATTTAAAAAATATAAAATATATCAGAAATTGAAAGTGAATACGTTGTAAAACAAGAAGATAATATATTGCTACATGTTTAACACCAACAAAAAAGAAAATATAGGGCGTTCATTTCTCCAAAAGTGTGCCACTTCCGAGAAGCTACGGACCTAAGTATCAGCTTTTGATACGACCAAAGCCGATCGTGAAAATTGGGGATCAACGATGTTCTTTTCGAGTATAAGTGATAACGTCGGGAAGTTGCTCATTTTTTCATTTCAATGTTTTTGTGAAAGTGGGACCGGGCGGGTTGGAATGGAAGCTTGAGGTCAAATGACCTTTTATACCAAGATCACTTCACCTACTTCGGTTCAAAATCGGCTGAAGTGGGTCTTGTTAATTTTTGACAGATGTCACACTTCGACGGGGTGGTCGAAGTGAGACTTCCGTTTAAAAGAACACTTGTAGTGGCAGAAAATTGGCCACTTCTCCACTTTCGCCACTCACTTACCCCTAAAAGAACATCATGAAGCTCCTTTGGCAATTGTATATCTTTCCAATAACCCCAATTTGAACTGTGCTTGAGAACTCCAAGACTTAAAATGGAGCTTAGAAAGAATATTCATATGAGAATCTCTTATTTCCCCCAATTAGAAGCAGTGAGTTCGAAGGCGTCAAAACTAAGATGGAGCCACATTATGATAATGGTTTATAAAGGAGAAAATATGAGAAAAAATCCATTGAAAAATATATTATATATAAAAAAATAAAATTGTCCCTTATATATATTATAACCTCAATTTTTACCTTTAACCCCGATTTAAACATAGAACTTTGGTCTATGGGCTAAGACGTTAAAAAAAAATATTATGAGATATTATTGAAAAATAAGGAGTGATAAATGATTTGACTATTTTTCAAGAGGTGGTAAATAAAAAAAAATATCATTTATATTTTTATTTAATAAAAGTTTGACATAATTGAAGATAATGATTTGATAGGAGCTTTCATACTCCTTGTTACCACATGTGATTAATGTTGAAGATGTCACTTATACCCTATTTTTATTAAACATTATATTGATAAATATATATTGGTAAGATCAACATTCAAAAGGAAACTTAGTAATTCATTCCCCGAGATTTTGAGGGTTTTCTTTATATATTTTTTAAGGGTTCTGGGGTCACAGTTACCTTCTACAAAGGCTCTCAGTAAGAGGTATTTGAAAGATGCTTAAACAAAATCTAACCGTACTGATGTAAGAGCATTTAAAAAATAAGTTAGCATGCCAATTTTCATACAATTTGGCTTGTCGCTTTGGTCCTCCCATTTAAATTCGCTTCTTATTTTATGTAAATCAATCTGGCATGCATCTTTCCATTTTCAACCGTTAAGTGGGAAGCACTAAACGGTAACCAAATCATGAAAAATTCTATACGCTATCTTATTTTTCTATGCTCTCCCCATCCGTACGGTTGGATTTTGTTCAAACATGCTACACATGCCTAAAATATAGGCACTGTAGCCCGAATCCATTTTTTAAATTAAAGATTTTGATATTTTATTCTATTAGACCTTCAAAATTAAACCAAATATAATGTATTTGATTGTTCTCATCATAATAATTTGAATTTATAGTGATATAACAATATAATTCTAATATAAAAATATAAAAATAAAAGATGTTTGCCTGAATTTTTCATCTTTTTAATCACTAAATTCCTATGTTTTTTTATGAAATCACTTGTAATCCTGAAATCTCTCCTTCCAACCAAAAAATGTCTCCAATTCCTATATTAATTATCATAAAAGAAATAAATCAAATAGGTTATTTTTTAATTAAATTAATTAATTCAAGAGTTTCCTTTTCTTGTGGCGCTCATAAGAACCAAACTAGTAGTTGGTCCACCAGATAGAATGGCTTTCCTTAGAAGGTTCACTCCAAACAACCCTAAAATGGAAATTTTTGTAAATGATCTAGTGCAATAAAACTTTGATTAAAATATTCACCAAATCTTATCTTTTGACAAGCATGGATCTAGTCAAACCGACCAACACCTTCCAATGACTTTTTATACCCACAGACAAACCAAGCAAGGTTGATGTTAATGTTTGATTAAAAAAATACTTATTAAAATTATAAATGAACTAAGATTTAGTATCATTATCCTACTTTTTAAAGTTTGATATTAATATATAAAATTCTTTTTTCAATTGTTAAGACACTCAAAATGGACAATTTTTTAGAAGCTGAAATTTAACTATATTTATTTTACATTCTATGATGCATTTCTCATTATTATTATATCAAATCCAATCTAATTTTTTTAGTCATTTTCAAACCTTGATCAATAAAAAATTTAAATCATATGCATTTTCTTACACCAACATAATTTTTATTGTTTTTATACATCCAATGATTTGAATTTAGATTTTTATTAAAAATTAAAATTGTCATTTGGTATGTGGGAAAATAACAACTTTGCATGGAAAATTAAGACCATGAAACATTTTCACACATTTGATATTTAAATGAATTAAAGCCAATTTTGGTCCCTATACTTTGACCCAATGTTTATTTACATCCCTGTACTTTAAAAATGTTCGATACTCTGGCCCTCAGACTTTTAGGGTTTTATTCGAATACGCCCCAGAGTCTTTGAAGTGGCTAAAGACATATGGCTGCAGATTTTTTATGTGGCGGCTTACGAGGTGGTTTGAATGACGTGGCGTCCATACTGGGCATGATAAAATGGATTTTAAATAAAATAATTTTTAAATGTTGATATGGCATACCGACATGTCATGTCACATGGAATAAAATTAACCGTGATTCTGCTTGTAGATTAATTACCTATGCCGCCACGCCGCGATCGTGGACGTATTCGAACAAAAACGCCAAAGTACATGAACCATATCGAAGATTTTTAAAATACAAGGACGAAAATGAACATTGGGTCAAAGTACATGGACCAAACATGGCTTTAATCCTTAAATAAACTATGTAAAGTAATGGTCTTCTTGCAATTGCTTTCTCTTTGAAGTGATTCGGGTGTGAAAAGAATTATATAGTGGCTGTGAAAATGTGGGAGATATAAAATTTGAATTCTATCAAGCCATTTGTAAAATAAAAACTTCCACCCTTGTCATTTCTTTCTTTTGAGAACCCGAAACCCGTTCTTCTTCATTTTTGAGAAACATCAACACAAAACTCCCCCATTCTTTTTCCTCTCCAATTAGAAAATAGAGATGCATATAGAAAATTAATCATTTTGAGTTATATAAACCCAATTTTACTAACGAGAGTAATTAAGGGTAAAATTGAGAATAAATATTACTTTGCATGAAAAGCCTATTGATATCAAACGGAGGAATTAACTTTGTATGCATTTCAACTACAATTTTCATTGAAGATAACAAACATTATATTGTTACTTTACAGGGAAAGATATTACATGGAAATACTTTGCAAGGAAAGTCTTTCACTGCAAAGCACCAAATAGTTGAAATTTTAAATTTTAAATTTGAATTGTATCGGTGAAAACAATGATGAGATTCTTTGAAATTGTATCGGTGAAAACGATTATGAGTTTTCACAAGGAAAATTGGTAATTCATTCTGTCACACAAGGAGAGGTTGGGGGTTCAAATCACACCTATAACGTGCATATAGTGGCTTGTTCATATTTATATAAAAAAATGTTAATTTGTTATTTCTAAGAATTTGAAATAATTTGGAATAAGATATCTCCTCAATTAATTAACTATCTCATTATATTTTATCAAACTATATATAATGCAAATAAACATATGATAACGTTATTCCACATTGTTTATCCAAACAAAAGTTATCCATTTATCATACATGCATTCTATTTAACCCTAACTCTAATATGATGTTTATACGTATTAAATAAAATATGTTTTTTACAAAATCTTCCTTGTGATATTCATTGTTTCAGTTATAGATATTGTGAGGCTTCTTCCTTTGATAAGGGGTATGGTTTAAGAAAGTGTTTGCCTCTTTGTAGTTAGCCTCTTGCTTACCCTAGAGAAACCCTATAATTGAGGATTAAAGGTTGTAGTAGGTGCCAAAGATTCGATGATGAGATGCCCTCTACCCAACTATCTAGCCACATGTATATAGTGCTCTCATTTTCTGGAGTTGTGGTAATATTAAAATATATTGCCTCTCGATTATTGTATATTTCCTTCCAAAAGAAAGATGCTCTTACTAGGGTTGCCTTGTGTGGGTTTATGTATCTTCTTCTAAAATAAGAATACTTGATAATTTTTGTAGATATTGTGGCATCCCCTAATAGTTAATCCTCCAACACCATTTACCTAGAAGTGTCTCGTTGAAGACCTTGAGGTTTAATATTCCCCATCTTACTTGCTCCTTTGGTTTGCATATCCTATCTTAACTTACCAGTCCGCAAGCATGCTTCTCCATGTTTGCGCCTCTCCATAGAAAACCCCCCATGAATTTTGTGTATCACCCACTCCAATCGGATGGTAAATTGTCATCCAGTGGTTTGGTATTGATGAGAGCATTGAATTTATGAGGATTGTGCGATCTCCTAGTTATAAGCAGCGCCTTTCCAAGATGTTGTCCTTGTTTTAACCTATTTATAAGGGTCCACCAAATTTCCTTCATTGGTCTACCTCCAACTATGGGCACTCCTAAATATTTGATGGGGATGATCTTAATCCAACAATTGATGATTCAGGCTAGTTCCTGTGGTGGAAACTCTAATGCAGCTACTAGCTAGGATGATTGCACTTTTATTGTAATTAATTCATAAGTATGAGAGTCCTTCGAAGAGATAGAATATCATATTTAAAATTCTTAAAAGTCTATCTGTCTTGCTTAGCGCTTTTCATTTGTCAAGACCCTTTTTTTACCAAACATAGAGGTGAACTCATCCCATAAGGCCAAACAATGGAGTCTATTAATTAATGGCCCATATGACATTTATCTATAGGAGGGGATACGCTTAAAGAGCCCAACATACTTAAGAAGTGTCCAACAAGAAAAATTACAACCCATTTCATTAAGCGAAAAAAAATGGAGCTTCTGTGCACTCCGGCTTAGCCTCCCTTGCAAATATGGAATGCATGTATGATATTGTGAGGGGGTTAGCTTCCAAAACAATCCTATTATACTTTTAGAAGGCGTAATCCGCGCGAGAAGCGAACTAAAACAAAGCTTATGAAAAAGCCCTACCCATTGAAAATCAAACTTTTTGCATGGCTAATTAAGGATAATAAGATCCTTACGCTTGATAACCTGCAAAGAAGAAAGTGGAATAAGACACGTACATTGTGCTACATGTGTGAATCGAGAAACGAAACAGTGGAGCATTTGCTACTCACATGTCCATATGTAACAAACATTTGACACACTATAAAGACGTCTTTGGACGGTCATCAACCCCAATATCTATTAAAGACATTTAAGGTTCGAATACTCTCTCAAGAGGACTAGATAGAAGTCTCAAGAAGAGATGAGAGCTTGCTACCTTGGCCATTGGGTGGAAAATCTAGATTGAACGGAACAGTTAAGGTTTCAAAGAAAACAATGTGTTTTCCTCAATCCAATTTGTGAAATTGATTATCTTATGTTTTTTTTAGGTTTGGTGCATGCTCACCTCTCAAAATTAGCAAAACTGAGGCGATAAATAACCTTATTAATAAAGGTTGGAGTTTGAAGCAAGTTAATCCATAAATGAGTGGATGAGGGATGAAGACGCATTTGCATCTTTGGAGGAAGACCTCCCCATGATAGAGGATAGAGAAAACTTTTTAAAGCCTGTTATACACAATCGGGCCCACAAACCATGAATTAATATTTTCTAAATTTCCGTTATCTATTATAAATAAAGACTGTGGTTTATCCACTTTGATCAAAAAAAATATTTTCTAAATTTGTTGTAATGACATATACTTTATTATCTAAAATTAAATAAAATATAATTTATTCAACTTTTAAAAAATAAAAGGGCTCAATATTCATTTACATGGAAAACTAAAAATCAACAGACAATAGTATTTCTTTTAAAATTTTCAATAACTGAAAAAATTGTATATATATATATATATATAAGAGTATTATTAAAATAATAAAATTAAAAAGAAACAAATGATAAGCATGCCCCCCCTGCACTTGAACGCAGTCCCATCAAAGCAACACCGACAAGCCACCCAATCCCCGAGGCTCTCCATTTCTCATCCTCCTCCTTCCTCTCCTCCCAGCTCTCCCCCAAATCCTCCATGGCTCCATCTCCTCTCATCTCCTTCTCCGATCCCATCGATCCATCCTTGATCTCTCTCTCTCTCTCTCTCCTTGTGGCTCTCGAGCTTGTTAGGGCTCGGGGCTGACAGAAGAGAGTGAGCACACAGCCGGCGATGACGGCATAGATCGCTGCCTTGTGCCGTCCCCGTTGCGTGCTCACTTCTCTTCTCGTCAGCTCTTGCTCTCAGCTTCTTCTCTGTTTCTCTTTCTTTTCCTTTCGCTTTGATTCATCCGTCCTTTGTCTCCTGGAGGCTCGGATTCCCAGGAATAGATAACGGTGGTACCACCTTCGTTACTTTTATCAAAATTTCCCATTATTTTATGCTTTTTTTTTCCTCTCCGAATTGTACTTTTTCTTCTTTGTCTCCTCGTCTCTCCCATATACGGTGACCCTTTTTTAGGGATTTCTCCAAATATGGAGAAATTATTTCTCAGGAAATGGAAATCCAGTGCATGGCTAGGATTTAGATCTCTTTCTTTTTTGCCTTTCTTTGCTGTTCCATCGATTTTCTCCGTGCATCTGGGTTTTATCCAGATCCGGGTACTCCGACAAAGGTTTGTCATTTTCTTCAACTTGAATCTTGAATGCTTTTATGGTTGGTTCTGTGGACTGTGGGTACCTACTTGTTGATTGATTGCACTTGGGGTAGATCTGTAACTCCTCCTTTCCCTTCCAGACGTGTCTATCTTTCTCTTTCTTTTTTTTTTCTTCAGAAATCTCTGGTAAAAAAAAGAAAAACTAGTGGTTGTAACCTGAAACACCTGTCAAAGAGTCTTGCTTGTGGCTGGTTTGCATTGAGATATCATCATCCTGTTTGAGTTTTTAGTGATTCGAGCATGGCTGGTACGGGAACAAGCAATGTGATGAACTGGATCACTTTGCAGCATAGCTCAGGTGATGTGACGTTCAACTTTTTTTCAAAGATTTGTAGAGTTCTTCTGCTGCTTGATGCTTTCTTTGGAAGTGGTTAGTATAGTATGAATAGTTCATGTGATATGGAATCAAACTGACAGTTAGATTACTAGGTAGTATATGAGTTGTGAGTAGATAATATTCCAATTTTTATCCTATTTAGTTTCATGGTCGTAGTTTTATATCTGCAAGCTTGAGACGCTTGTGAGAAAAATGAATGTCTAATGTTTAGAAATAGCTTGCAATCTGCTGGATTACCAAAGGTTTTGTTGGATTAGGGTTGCTACTCAGTGTTCCACTTAGGTAGGAAATTGATTTTGGGATTGAACTAGTGATCACCAGTGGCCTGTCGTTGACTGATAAGACTTTTGCTATTGACCATTATATGTGGGCTAGTGCTTGTAGTGATTTTTTGAGCTTCTGCAGGACTGTTTTATAACTTCTAATAATATTGTATGACTTAGATTTTGGAAGTTCAAAGTTGTTTTCTATTATTATTATTATTATTATTATTATTATTTGTGAAAAAGTAGATAAACTATAAACATTAAGATAGGCTTTGGCCTTTAGTGTGAGACCTGGCTTGAGCCAGGTTGGATTATATTCTACATGAAAAGTTTGATATTGAGGCGGCATATTGCCTTGGTTGTCGGAGAGGTCCTTGTTGGCCTTGTTTCCTTGTACTTACTCCTATTGTTCCTCATCCTTCAACTCGACATTGGGTCTAGTGAACATTGTTGGTCCTCCTCCTAAGTGGATTCCACGCTCTTTTTTTTTATTATAATTCTTTCAAGGTATGACCAGGCTCTATATATTGAGGCAGCACAAACTTTATCATACTGCATTTTTGCAATACAATTGTATATTTTTAAAGATAGATTCATTTTGGTATAAAAAATGCGTATTGGACAGAAGGAATCTTACATGAGTCTGTGTGTGTGTGATTTTTTGGGCAACCCCTATATTTTAGTGGAAGTCATTAAATTGTAGATGTGATGGGGAAAATCAAGCCCGAATGATCATTAAATTGAGTTGATTGACTTGGGAATGCACTTTGAACGACAACAACCTGCAAAAATTGGGATATTACTAGACTGAAGGGACACATTGACCATGTTCAAAGCCATTGCATGGCTTGAAAGCAGATTTTCTTTGCTTTTTATAGTCTGTAGGAAATAAAGAAAATACTTTGCTTCTAGTTTTAGCAAATTATCTGACTAGTTGCCTGCTGCTGCTGAATGTGCATACCACCTGACATGGAATTTATGCAGCATGATATTCTATGGAAAGTGAAAATGTTACTTATTTTATCAAAAAAGTTCTGGAGTAGCTAGTTGTTTTGTGACTCGTATGCAAAGAAACTAGTCCAGTTGATCTAACATTGATAAGAGCTGGAACTGGAGTGATCTTTCTACATGAAATTAAGAAAGAATTCCAAATATATGTGTTTTTTCTTTGTTCATTATCCTACCAGAATTTCAAATATATGTAAATTTGTATCTCCAATATTGTTGAATATTTTGCCATGAAATTATCTGATTGCAATTGAAGTGATCACTATGCTTTTATGACTTAAGATTGACCTGGATGACTTCAAAATTTCTTGAAGAGTTAATAAGATTTCTTCAAATTCTAACTTTTAGTTTCTTTTCTTGTGTTTTTGGGAAGATGATTTAAGATCTCCTAGAAATTTGCAGTAAGGCTTGGTTAGCAATTAGGGAAATTACTAGGGTTGTCTGTCTAGCGGTTTATCATTTCTTCATTAAGAATGCTTACCATTTTTAGCAAGAGGTATCCTAGAATATTCCTGTTTCCAAATTTTGTTTCATTAATCTTGTTCATTTTCTTGTGAGAATGTACTTTCTCAACAACTAAAAATTGAATATTTTTAGTTAAGGCTTGAAATTAGAACTCCTTTCTCGATGACCATGGAAAGTATTGTTTTCCTAAGAGATTGAAGAAACTAGTTTAACTAATTACCGAAGAGTTGAAAACTCAATTTTGTTATTTGAAAAATGTCAAATCCTATTAAAAGTCCTATTTTAATGATAGAAGAAGAAATATATTTGATTAATACCTTAAAATTAAGGAATTTGAGATGTATTTAACTTCTTAAATTGATTAACAACCTTGTTGATCATTTTATTAACTATGAAACAGAAGATCTCCCAAGAGGCTATGCTTCCAGCGAAGATTGGAGACCTTTTGTAAGTTCAGTTTCTATAGTGGAGTTATGTGGATTACTGTATATGCATTAGGAATTGAAAAAGAGTGAGACTGATAGGTAAGAAATGAAATTCATGACATGTGCATGTGATAAAGCCATGGCATTATGGTGAGATAATTAGGAATAACACTGCTATGCTTTCCCTTGGAATTTGGGCTTTCAGATTTGTAAGTTCAGTTAAATTGAGAATTTCAAGTTCCAGATTTCAAACTTGTAATAAATTTTCATAAAAATGAAATCTTATTGAACGGAACCAGATGAAATGAAGAATGAAGTGGGCTAATTGAGCCGAATCTTATGGGTCAAATTTTACTTTCACTAAATTATGTGCCTGTCAATCTGTCATCCTTAGTTTGAAATTTGAAGTATCATTCAACAATATCTATCTATTGTTATTGTCTCAGTAATCTAGATGACCACTCTAGGAAAAAATGGTGCTAAGCACTCCTTTGGACATATTTCTTGAAGATGAAGATTGGGTGTTTATCTTGATTTGTTCATGCCCTTTCATATCCATGATTGTCTGCCTATTAATATATGAATGGGAACAGCTCATTCATACTATTAGTTTAGATAGAATTTGTTTTTGAATTGTATATAGTTTGAGTGAATTTATTGAACTCATTGTGTGATTTCATATTAAAAGTTTTAAAGGATTACGATATTTATAATATAAATTTTCTTGAAGCTCTAAATTTTGTTGTATGGTTAGCTTTTTGTAGTAACTCTTTTATATACTACCACAGGAAATGAATTTCTTCAATTTGTTAATGCTAGAAACCTGGTCTAAAGGGGTGAGCATTTACATTTGATTATTTGTATGTACAATTAATTCTTTCTTCTTTGATCAATTTAAGAACGAGTGATGATGGTCAAACTAAACTAGTATAAGATCTTGAAGGAAACCTAATTAGTTATGGCAACTGATTAATTTAGTGAAATTTTGATATTAACAAAATGTTACATTAAAGTAATTAAGATAATTTTTATAGTGTCACTACAAGTTCAAGTTGTTACAAGAATGTTTACCGTGTACCCTCTAATTACTTCCAAGTGTTTACTACTGATATGATTGTGTGGTTCTAGTGATGGTCATTGACTAGATGTTAGGATTCTTGTCCTTTATTTTATAGTCGTGCACATCATAACTGTACTTTGGCTATTTTATATTCGGTAGTTGTCCATGTTTGGTCAACTTATGCTCTAAGCTTTTGCCAACTTTGGCCCAGTATTGTTAGGGTTGTGCTTTGATATAGACAATAAAAACTTTTGCCAAGCCATACCACATCAACATATAGAAAATAAGGATGATTTTGTTTCTGTATCAATTTGATTTTTCAGGTAGATAATTGATTATGAAAAGTTGGTTCCCTATCTTTAATGGTTGATATCAGGGCTTATATGTATAGTTTTGCAAAAATTCCTATGACTACAAAAAAAAAAAACAAAAACAAAAAAAAAAAAACAAAAAAAACAAAAAAAAAACAGTTCCGCTACTATAGGGCTTTTGCAGTGGATAGGAAATCCGACCCTAAATTATTCGTCGCTATAGGTTTAGTGACATAGGAAGACATCACTATAGGGGTTGGGTAAACCCTACGGAGGATAGAGCTATAATTGCAACAAATTAATCACATAGTATTTAATTACAATAAAATAGAATGAAATTTCTTTTTCCCCTATATTTTTTCAACAATCCAAACACAAATTATCATTTGTAAACATAAACATTTATATACATAACATTCATAAATATTCATAAACATAACATTTATAATGAAATTGATAACATTCATAAACACAACATTCATATAAACAACATTTTAATTAATATGTATGATCACAACAAACAATAAAGGACTTTATAAGTTATTATATACAAAAAATGAGACACTGAACTCCAAACTTAACCTGAGAAAATAAGATTGTATTATGCCAAGGAACATAAGCAACTTCATTTTGATTGAAATGGGGAAATATGTTGGGTAATAAATCGAGCAACCCTCTGTCTAGTCGAAGGAAACTCTTCGGCAGAATCTCCAAAGCAAACGCTTCGGTCTTCACTCTTCGATAAGTCGGTTTCTTCAATAGAACCGGTCTTCTACCACGGACTTAGTACTCTACATCAAACAACAACCTCATAGCTCCTCAAGTCTTCCCAAAGACAAATAAATGGATCAAATGGAGGTTGCTTAATCAACAATCAAAGAATCGCGACAAGACTAAAGCAAGAACAAGCAAACAACACAAGGATTAACGTGGTTCAAGAACATGTCTACGCTTCACGCACCCACACCTTCACTATTTTAGATTAGATCAAGGAGAAAAGATTACAAGAGATACAAAGCTCTCTAGCTCTCTCACTGCTGGTTTTCAACACAAGAAGATAACTTTCTCTTGAGCACTCTGTTGAACAACAACAACCAAGGATGGAGAAGGTAGCCTTATATAGCCTCATTGTTGGGGCAGTCCCAAGACACTTTTCCCCTTTGCCTTGTGTGACACTTCTCATGTCCCATCACCTGCAATGTCAAACTGTTGTGTTAGAATTTATACTTTCAAGATTCGGCGCCCAAATCTTTGACAATTCGGCTCCTTGGGATTACTGCCTTGAATTTTTCTTCTTCATCGGCCCATCCTCGATTCTCCTCGGACGCCTTTCATAATCATCCTCTCGGATGATCATGTGTAGAAGAGCAACTCCCACTCGCTAAGTGCCTCCTTGGTCACTTTGCCATTTCTTCTCGCAAATTCCCTTCTAAGAACTCCTCTCAGAGCTCTTTCTGGTTCAACCGCCGGCTTGAAGCTTGGTAACTGCTCTAAGCAATGTAGTCCGCCACATTCCTCTCATCTTGCTTCTCGCAATGTACCTCGGCTGCACTCCATTCCTCACAAAATATAGTTATAATCACTTAAAAAGGATCACTAAAACAAACAAGATAGCAGTCTCACCAAGGAGAATCAGAAATGTTAGAATAGTGATCTTTATCTTCAACTGGATATGAAGATTAGACATCATTAGGATATGAGATCCAATATCATTAGGTTATGAACAAGATGTTTGAGGATCCTACAAATAAATATTTGTAGTTATTAAAATATAAAGGTCATCCTAATAATAAAACAATTTTTTTTGTTAGAAAAGTATACCTTTTTAGAGATGATAGATAGAATGACATCAACACCTTTTGTAATCGATAAAAGTCGACTAAAAGTTGAAACTAAAATATTTAGTTTCGCTTCTATAGTTACCATATTAGACATCGTGATCACTATTTTCACTTCTTGTAATAGCTCTTAGCGAAGTTGGTTGTGGTCCATAAAAATTTATAAGTGAAGCTCCTAGTCCTGCATAATTTGCAGTGAGGCCATAAATATCTTCTTCAATTACTTGGGAGAAGATTTTATCCCTAATTGTTGGGACACTTTCGGGATGTAAAAAATAAAATAAAATAAAATAAAAACTCATCTTATGAGGATTATAATTCAAGGAATAGGAAATAATTCAATTTAATGATGACAATATGATATAAGTGGAGAAAACTAAATTTGATAGGTACATATAATCTTTTTTTGCTTGTAAAAAACCTAAAAAAAAAATCCTAAATGTTGCACTCCAGTTATCTTATGTTTTCAATTTTTTTTTCTTTACATCCTTTGTGAAATCTGCTTGCAAAGCTTTTTTTTTATTTAAGATGTGTGAGGAATGCTATGTTTGCTACGATTTGTTATGTCTTTTACTCTCGCATCTAAATGATGAAGACTGTAAAATTTACTCAAATATATAACTATACAATATAAATAGTTTGCACGAATAAAGATATAATCGAGGATGTTATAAGATATATATCCTCGATGCTGATTTCCCATAAATTTATCGACCAATCCCATTCTACTTGGTCAAGATCCAAAGGTTGATTCCTTTTTGTTCCTACTATGTACCCCTTAAAGGATTGCCATTTTCTTGTTTAAATTGGGTTTTGTAGTTCTTCTATCTTTTGTTGAATGATTGAAGAACCCAATTTTTAAGAATATTGTCAATTTCAAATACTTCCTAAGACACACACAGAAAATAATAAAATAATAAAAATAGAGAAATCATGAGCCCAAATTACCTAGCACTAACATTTTTTGTAAATTATAAAACCCAATGAAATTAATTAGAAAGGTTAAAAATGTTATTTATACTCTGCTAGTCTTAGTAAAAAAAATATCTAGGTCTACAAACCATAGTTCCTAGAAATTATCCAAGTCTTGAGAACCATCACTATTGGGAAATGATACCTCAAATATTGAAGTTTGAAAACTTTATGATGACATGGAGGTAAAATTATAAAATCTTCTAATTTAGATTAGGTGTAGATCTTTCATCTAAAGAATCAGATGTTGGCTTTATGCTTGTAGGACTATATATTCAAGCTTGGATTTGAGTTAGTGGGCCTTCTCTTCTACTATGTGGCCTACCCATCTTGTAAGGAACCACATTTTTTTTCATTTTTGCCAAAGGTCTCTTGGTCGAGCGGCATAGGTCCCTTGTGCATGGGATGGAGACTCAGTACGTAATCCCCATCAGGTGAGGCGCGAAGGCGCAAGGCGCGGGTTACCCAGTGTGGTGCCTGCGTACGCATGCGAGTCTTCTCCGTGTGGGCTTGAGTAATCATGGGCGGTAAAATAAGTGCACGCTATGTGAAACCTTCAAAGGTAAAATAAGTTGCTATTTGTGGTGAAACCCTCGTAAAATAAGCTACCGCACACTTTATTTGACTAAAATCTCTTTGGGGCGGTTTTGTCACCATGTCAAAAAAGTGGCTTGCTGAAAAAAAGTGGATAAGCTTTGTTTACAAGTGGATGAACTAAACATTGGCTTGTTGAAATATATAGGTCAAAGAAAAGTTTTCTACTTCCAGTACTACTTCCATCTCTTGATATATTGATTTTTGTATAATAGTAAACTGCACCCTCAGCCAGTGGCGGAGCCACATGGAGGAAAAAGGGGCCCCTTTGGATTTGAAATTTTATTATTTTATTATAAAATATTTTTTATCCTATTATATAATATTTTTTTAATATTTTAATTGCCCCCTTTTTCATTCTATTGTTTATGAGTTATGATAGGGACATTTGTATATTCACCCCTACAAAAGTGTATAATTGTATATACATTACACTCTTATAAAATTATATTTACATGTTCACTCCCATAGAATATCAATATTTATGTATAAACGCCTATGATCCGAAATTTTTTAAAATTTCTATTTTGACCTCACAAATTTTCCCTAATGTCACATCTAACCTAATAAAAAAGGTAAAATGGATTATTTTTTTTTAAAAAAATATATATTACTGGTTATTCTTGACAATTAGCCAAGAAAATATGACTTTTATGTGGTAACTAGTATGTGCGTTTTACAAAATTTTATTTGCTTCCCTTGTCAACAATTTCCTCGACTCACTTTAATCGCCTCGTAGATATGCATAATAAACTGCACCCACTACATGCTTGCACTATTCAATTTTTCTTTTAACTGACTTGTTGTCACCATAGTTAAGACCACTATATATGTGCAATATAATATATTCCTGATCATTTTTGCTTCAGTAATTTCTGCTGATAATGGAATGAAAGCTATGCGAGTTCCATCAATGAAGAGAAGTCTGATTGTCCCACTCCCAATGTAAGCGATGTTCTGCAAATCAGTGCTCTTGTTCCAAATATTTCTTCATTTCTTCATAGTCAATCAAGGAGTCTTTTACAGGGTTTGAAATCCTTTTAATTCTATATTTATGAGAAACCTGACAAGTTCTATTCAATCACTTTGCAAAGAATTTCTTACATACAAAATGTTTTATGATATGTAGTATACGACTACTAAGAATTTCAAGAAAAAATATTGGTTAGATATTGCAATCAAGAAAATACTAGGTTTCACTGGCTAAGGTACAGATTATGCAAGACACTTGTGAAAATTATCAGGTGGGAATTTTTTATGTGTGCAAGGTAAAAATATTGGTTATTTTGCTGTTCTGAGAAATGAATCTCATGGACTGCAGGGCTGCTGTTATATTGTTGTTCTAATCCATTAAACAACAATCAATGAATGTGGTTTATCACTTTATTAAAAAAAAAATTCCTTAAACAACAGTACAGCTACTGTCTCAATTATAAACTGCTGCAGCTGCAGCAGTATATACACATGTTTCCACCTTCACAATAATGTTCATATACACCCTTCTTTTAGTGTGTCATCTCAAATCTTGATGTGCCTTAGTCAATCTATTGTTTAATTGTTAGAGTTTCTAAAATTAATTAACAGCTAGCCAATATTAATATATGTAGTTCAGGTGCTTTTAAGTTAAATATTTCTTTGGAGAAAATAGACAAGCCACAACCAAAATATCCATGGATAGAAAAACAGGTATAGTGATGTGAGTGTAATAAGACATATCCAAGAAAATCTAAATCAAACTTTTAGAGGCAGACAGCTACAAAAGCAACAACAGAAAAAACCACTAGTTCACCAACAGACACTAAGGCCCTAGCTGCCAAGCAAAACTAGTCCAAAACATTACAACAACGAAGAAGATTAGAAAACTACAGGGAAAACAATTTGCCATCAATAAATATTTCCATCAATCTAGAAGATATTTCATACAACATTATTTGAGTCAGTGAATCTACTTTTATTCCATATCTGCTTTTATTACTACCAAACTAGGACCACAATCTTTTCATTCCAAGTGAAAGAGAATTTGGAATGTAGATCTATGGTAAGGATAAAATATACTTTGCTATGTGGAAAATATCCATAGACACGTGGCATAAACCAAACTACTAAGGTGAAGACACAAAGATACACATACTCAATCATCCAATCCATGTAAAATGAATCTCCAAGGGCTTCAAGATATGGTGAGTCGTCGTCGCTAAGCAATAGAAGGTCACCAGCTCACAGGTAAAGGAAGAAAATCTCTGGATGGGAACTCTTCTCTGAAATCTCTTTTTGGGAAATCTCTTTCTCGTTCTCTTTCCGAGTTCTGATCACTTGATTGTAAGAGGCTTCCCCCAAGCATAAGCACTTGAATCCCTTCTCTCCCTCCATTCTCTTCTCTTTTAAAGTAGGGTTAGATTCGTGCAAGCCGATCTTGGAAGGAGTCTTCGATCCAGCGGAGCGAAAAGAAGGAGATCATTGATAGTAACTGATCTCTTCATCAAATCCCTAGAAGAATTCCCACAATTTCCAATTCATCTCTCTCTTTGACAGGATACATTCCAATCCCAAAGAAGAACGGATTATTGCATCAACATCCTCCAATCTATTAATTAGGTCCAAGGCATGCAAAATTGACATGTTTTAGTTCCTGATGACCTGACACTCACTATTGTTTATCAATTTGGCAATAGTCAGCATTGACTGAGCTCTCGAGTGGCGCTGCGGTAGAGCAACAGGCCAAGACAATGAGGAGAAGGAATAACGAGGGTATGGAAGCGCAAATCATCACCGGGTGGTCAGGGTAATAGCAACAAAGCCAACCCCTACCTTGAAGGGGATTAGGAGGATGATCGAAAGCCTACTTGAGAAGGGTTATTTTATGTTGAAGCGATCAGGGAGGAGAGTCTACCTTCATCAATTCGGTTCTCTTAATCCCCTACAAACCTCTAGAAGAGAGATTTAATGACGGCGAGTAGACTGACGTCCACTTCAAGTGTTGTCGGAGATACAACTGGGATGAGCAGCAACAGAGACCAACTACTGAGATAGGAACCTATCAATGGAGCTCCCCTCTCCCATAATTCCCATACCAATCAGACTAATACAGGTGTGGTGCAATCGTCCACTATGCCATGAATTGCAAAGACTGAATAAATGAGGAGGCCAAATAACAAGTAGAGAGGAAGCATAGGAATTCAAAGGGTTTTGTTGTTGGTTAGGAAGAAATGTAATGCCATGCCTCACTTTTGTCATGCATAGATGAATAATATCTCATTATGACCGAAATTATGTGGCCCTTCTATACTTAGTGGTATTAAAATCCCCTCATATTATCCATAGGCCATCCCATCTCTGTCTAATATCCTTTATCTCATCCCAGAAGGCTATCTTTTGGGTCCTCTCACATGGTCCGTAGGCGGTTGTGAGCATCCATATTGATGTGTCTATGATATCTTCTAGTATGACTATAATGGAGAAGACATCAAGGAATGTGTTGATGGCCCTGTATTTGTTATTGTTCCACCCGATACAATACATTCCTCTAGTATTATTGGTCGGTAAAGTAAGTAGTTTATTATATGTATTCCCTCCCATGGCTCCATATTCTATGATCCACAACAACTAGCTTTGTTTTTTGTAAACAAAAGACATCCGCCTGTGGTTTTGTAGGATGTCCTACATAAGGATACATTTTTTTCCTTTTCCTTAGTCCCTGTACATTCTAGGAAAAGAGCTTCATAAGGTCACTATTGGTAGTCCCTAATAAAGAAGCATTCTAGGAGGCTTAATTGCCCCTATCAGTGTCTTTCTAGCACGTGCTATCTCAAGGTTTCACATGTAGGCTAAATATACTGAAGTATCACCATTTGTGTGACCCAATTCACCATCAGAGTAGCCAAGATGAGTTCCCTGTCAGGCCATTCAGATAGGGTAAGTGGAACATTAGAAAGAGTAAAGCTAGTACCTTCCTAGGTCGAGTTGGTCCAACCTTACTTTGTTGCTCATCTCCTTTTCGTTTGGATGGATTGTGATGGGCGTCCCAACCTTTGTCTTTCTTGGCCTTCCACGGGGTCTTGGAGAGGTCTTCCAAACTAATTTAGACATTAATGGGGTTGTTTTGCCTAGGAGGGCATTTTGGTCATTTCCCATGTTGGCTTGCTTTTCCTTCTCCTTTAGTAGTTCCCATCCCGTTTTAGTAATAAGGTTCTATGAGCAGTGAATATATCGCAGTGACAATTTCCTTAAGTCAATATTGAGTCCTTCCATTTCTATAGTTTTGGGGGTTTTAAGAGTCAATATTATATGTGTTAATACATGGATTATCACCCCTAACTCCTTCATTTGTGTGATTAATGATAAGATTAGGGTCCATGTAAGTTAAATGATTCATTGGCCTTCATTTGGTTCATTTGGTTTATTACAAAGTTTTACAGGGCCCCTTTGATGGGCCAAATTCACTTCTAAAATCATTTGAGCAGTGATGAGCTCAGTCGGATAGTTTGAGTCTTGTTCGACCTGGTCCCCCACGAGCCTAGCTTTGGCGTTTGGTCCTTGGGTCCTCAGTTTGTTGCCATCACGCCTAATCAAGACGCTTTCGTTGGTGAGGTCGTAGGTACACCCCACCAGGGGCCCACTCTTCCAAGCTAGCACGCTCTTGATTCGCTCATGTTCGCTGAGCAAGCTTAATCTCAAAGATGTACCGCCCTTATGTCACCTTTGCTACCCAGGCGAGTGAGTCAGCAGGCAACAACCAAGCGTTGTCTTCTCCCACGCCCAAAGTCGGGCCTCATCCCCTCACCGCCAAAAGGGAATCCACGCCATCACTTTGATCCCTATCACCATGAGTCGTACCAGCTTAATCCAAATCCACGGGAAGGCGTAAACTCGACCCTACTGTGTCGCATCTCTACTCCGCCGACGCCCAACGCTAAAACCCGCTGACAAGATGAATCAGGGTTGACTACCGCAAAAGCCCTCGATGACCTTGTCCAGTGTCTCGTTAGATCCCCAGGTCGATAAGGAACCTTGGATCGGTCCTTGCTACGCTTGTTGTCCACCTAGTGGTCCGATCATCACCCCATGACGATTCTGGCAGGTGACTGAGGAACAAACTTTATTGGTGGTCACTCCTGGTTTTTCTCAATCCCTTTTCCTTTCCCCTCACTTATCAGACGATGTTTCCTGGCCCTTTGGAGTAATTTTGAGTCTTTCCTTTTTTAGCGTGATGGTCTCGCTAGAAACAGAGATACGATGTGGTCAATTGCGCCTTCTCCTCTTCCCAGGGTAGCTTTGGTTGTCCCTTCTCCATTTCCACTACAAAGGAGTGCTTCTGACTCCCAATGCTAGCCTTGATTATTGTTGGGAGCTTCCGTCCTCTCAGAAACCAGATGACAACAAGGATATTGTCGGTAAAGGTTACACCATGCTCTCATCTGCAAAAACCTGCTCTATGATTGGCTTCAAAAGGCTAACAATTTTATCTACGTACAATGTAAGAGGGAGAGACGCCTTATCAGTATCCAACGTCGCTCCTCTTCCGTCTTCTCCGGTCGTTATAGATCCATCGTCTGTGGTTCAAAATTTAGGGTGAATCGAGGCAAGTGGATGGTTCCAACTCGCCTGATTTCCCTCTCCTTCTCCAGTGAGGAACAAGCGACGATGAATCACTTGTCCTTGAACTACTTGGAGCTCCACCCCCAATTATGGTCAAGTGCCTCCCTTAGGGAGGCTACAATTGCGTTACCATCAGCGACCTCTTCCCAGAACTCCACTACAATCACAATTGAATAGCTTTTGAGGAGTTCCTTTCCTTTGATTATCTCGTTATCTAGTGATAGCGAGATATGGTGGATGGTTTGTTTTTCAGGTTTCGCTTGTGAGGCTTTCTTCTTCTTCAGCGATCACTTAGGTGTAGAATCCTCCGCCCATTCCTTCCTTTCGTGATTCCGGCCACGTTCCAAATCCCTGTGTCTCCTCTCTACCTATTCTTGTTCTTGCTAAATGTCTCTATATGATCAAAGTATATATAATCAGATTGATGTCTTGATGCAAACTTTCTGAATTTCAACTTTTTGATGCTAATTCAACCTTTCATCTAACAATGCATAGTTTCCTAATAAACAATATTTTAGAAAAAATTTGATGTTTTTTGCACTTAATTTGTCTTTGCAAGCTAAGCTACTTCTTATTCTTTGGCCCCATTACATTCTTAAATTAGAATTTTTGTTGACCTTGGACAATTAGCTTCAGATTGCTATTAGCTGTGTGGAATTGTATGTGAAACTGTATTTAATGGCTTCTAACTGTTATGACATATATACACCTTTTGACCCCACCCATGAGCCTTTGGATAACTTATGTGTGTGCCTTGTGTCTTCTTGGTCCACTGTAGCTCTCTCTCTCAGGTACCTTTCTTTCAACCTAACATGGTATCAGACTTCTCCCGATCTAGGGCTTGGCCAAGGGATCCTTGGCGCCGGCGGCGGGACTTTCTTCTTCTCCCGGCGACCACCCCGCGCCCTCCCTCTCCTCTTCCTGGCAAACCAGGGAACTGCACCCTGCTTTTCCTCTCCTCCTCCTAGCGAACCAGGGAATTACGCCCTGCTTCTTCTCTTCCTAGTAAACCTACGCCTACTTCTCCTCTCGGGCGAGCATCAAGCACAATTGCTCGCTTTCCAAATGCCCCTCGCTTTTCCCCGCAATTCCAACTGCCTCCTGTTTTCTTTCTTCTTCCTCTCGCCTTTCGAGTACATAAGAAGTTCTCTTCACTTCTGCCAGCTAGCCTTGTACTTGAAGCCCTCTCTGAGCCCTTTATTTCTGCACAGCCTGATTTAGCACCATGGCGTTGTTTGGTCTCGGTAGCATACTAGATAAGGTTCGGCATCGCAACTTACACCAGTCCAATGTGGTGCTTGATGGTACCAACTATCTTGCTTGGAAGCTCACTATTCGACGGCTTCTTGATGGGCTACGCGTTCTTTGTCATGTTGATGGCAGTGCCCCCATGCCTACAGCTCCCTGTGGCTCCATTGATTCCTCTCTTTCTGATATGGATCATTCTCCTTCGGCCTCATTAGCTGATCTTGAGGCCTATGAGAGGAAGTTGGAGAAATGGTACACTAATGACTCCTACGCAAAGGTGGTTCTTTTCCAAACAATTATCCTCGAGTTTGGTCCCAGATCACTAAGTTACCTACTGCTCGAGATATGTGGGACTATCTAGCTCGTCGTCATTGGTGCTCGAGTCAGGCGCAGCTTTACACCCTTTACCAACGTCTTGGTGGTGTTCAGCAGAAGGATGACACCATTGATCAATTTTACAATCGCTATTGCAATGTTTGGCGTTAGATTGATGCTCTCACCCCAGGTGCATGTCCAGTAGTTGTTGTTTATTTCCTGACTTGTACATATACATGCGCTCTTCTCCGTCGTCATGAGGAGACTCGCCGTATGTATAAGTTTATCATGCATCTTCATCCTGAGTTTGAGCAGTCTCGCTTTTGCTCGCTTCTAAATTTCCGAGGAGACACGTCTCCTAGTGTGGGTACAATACTTGCCGCTCAGCGTTTTGCTCCCCCGACCGCTCTAACGACTTCTTTATCAAGTCCCTTAGCTACCTCTAAGTCTTCTTGGCCTTCTCCTCGGTCGAAGAAGAATATGACGTGTTATTACTGTGGCATTTTGGGTCACATTGAGCGTGAATTTTGGAAGAAGCAGCGTGGCCTTCCTCGAGTTTCGACATTAGGCGCTCTTTTGCCATCTACAACTCAGCCACCTCTTCTTTAGACACCTTCACTGCCAAAGACCTGTGCACAAATTCAAGTGCAAAGCATGCCCTCTCTTTATCACCCTCTCTTCAGTTAACTCCAGAGGATCAACAGACTTATGCCTTGTTTCATCATTTTCAGCAGTTTCAGCGGATGGACACTTCTTCTATTGGCCATGTTAGCTTGACGTAAGTTGATTCCTCTCGCTTCGCCTTTAGGTACTCTCTCCGTCCCCTCTATGGGCTGCTGGATTACAGTGCGATCCCTTACGTATGACTTCCGATGTCACTTATCTCACTCATTGCCATCCTGCTCCACATATTACTAGTGTTCGTATTGCGGATGACACCCCACTGCCTATATTATCCATTGGTCATATTACCACTAGTTCCTTCTCCGTCCCTTTTGTTTCTCACATCCCCCGTCTTTCCATGAACCTTATGTTTGTTAGCTAGCGCACTGATTTTGACTATCAGGTAGTTTTTGATCGTCTTGTCGCAGGCTGTGATCACAAGTTTGGAGTTGATTGGATTTGGCCGATGCCATAGTGGGGTATACGCTTTGGAGTCTCGTTGTCTTCCTTCTTCCCCGTTTCTATCGCACTGCCATGCTGCGGTTTTGGATTTTCATCAGTGGCATCATCGTCTAGGTCATCTCTGTCCTTCTCATCTGTCCTCATTAGTTAGTAGTAGTTCCTTAGGAACTGTCTCTCCTAAGTCTGATATTATATATAGTGGTTGTAAGCTTGGAAAACAGCTACAGCTACTCTATCCGTATAGTCAATCTCGATCATCTTCTCCTTTTGACCTTATTCACTCTGATGTATGGGGCCCTGCTCCTTTTCTTTCCAAAGGTGGCAATAGATATTATATTTTGTTTGTTGATGAATGCACTCAATTTACTTGGTTTATTTCATGCATCATCGCAGTCAATTAGTTCACATCTATCGCACCTTTGTTGTTATGATTTACACTCAGTTCTCTACCTCTATCAAGACTTTTCGGTTTGATTCAAGCAGGGAATACATTTCCCACGCATTTCACTCGCTCCTTTCATTCGAGGGTATCCTACCTCAGCTATCCTGCCCTAGAGCTCATGCTCAGAATGGGGTTGCTGAGCGCAAGCATTGCCATATCTTGGAGACTGCTCGTGCTCTTCTTTTAGGTACCTCTATTCCACCTCATTTTTGGGTTAATGTCTTTAGCACTGCAGTTTTCCTTATTAATCTGCAGCCCTCTTCTCTTCTTCGTGGTCTTAGCCCGGGTGAGTGTCTTTGATGACCGAATCATTTGAAAGAAAAGTGCTTGCAGTGGCCAAGATTATAGCAAAAGGGGGGAGCAAGCTCCAAGCTAGAGAGACTCAAGAGAGAACTCAAAATAATAATAATAATCCAAAACTAACTTCTACAGACTCCATAGCAAGGGTTTATATAGGAAACCCTGTAAAGATGAAAGACATAAATACCCCTATAAATCAAAACATTGTCTACTAATATAAAACTCCTAATAATAACTACTAACATAAGGTCCTAATGATAATATAATCTATCATATCTCAGATCAATCCTCCCAAATTTGGAAGAACTCGCCTCAGGAGAGTTAAAAGCACGGTACCGCCTCCTTGCTCTCTTAGCTTCATGTTCTTTGAAGAAGTTCCCGGATCCCATATACCTGACAACCTTCTAATTCTACCAGGACAAAAAGTGTAACACCCTTATCCCTTTCGTGACCTGAGTGTCACACTTGCCCGGATCTAGGCATGAACCCTAAACCTAAATACATGTCACCGCTAATTCTGGGAAAAATAACAAGCGGAAAGTAATTAAGCAACTTATTATAACAACTCCTCAAAAAGATAGATATTGTTTATACAAGACCAAATAAAATATTATGCGGAACATAGATCTCACAACACTCATAGATAGATAGCAGTGATATCTAAACTTCGAGTCGAAAGCCGATGCAAGACATCTCCTCTACTCGTGATCGTGACTAATTCGCTAAGTACTCTCGCCTAACGCCCCGCTAAAACAAGCGATTAAGAAGAGAGCCGAAGCTCGGAGCCTGAAAGCGAAATAACTGTACAACTGTATTCGTATAAAAATAATAAAGTCAGAAAGTAAAACCGGCGTGTAAAACACTTAATAGAAAATATCAATTAAAAATATCGAAAATTGTTCTCACATCAAGTAAGTAAACATTGATCCATGTATTCTCTTAAAATGCATATCCTGAAGTTTACTTTCTCTCGTCTTGTGAATCAAATATGAAACCGACATTCCCCGGGTAATGCAGACTGCGCCCTCTTCTCTCCTCGAGATGCATCTCTATCTCTAGAAGCGAGGAACGCTGCATCATCCGGGATACACAAGACTATTCTTCGACTACACATCTACTTCAATATCGCACGGCCAAAGAACCAACAAGTATATCCGATAATCGAGGTTGAGTATATATACGCGATAATCGAAAGCATCCCAAAAGGGGTTGGAAAGGGGGGGTTTGATTTTATAAAAGGAAGTAAAAACAGATAGTTCGCCATTTTTGAAAAGAGAATTAAATCACCCCTATCATAACTCAACAGATTTCCTCTCGGCTCTTCACGAGCCACTCTGGTCTATACAAGTATTTCAATAGAATGAAGTCTTTCTCAGATTCAGAACTATTCTCTTTTCTCATATCGACATTACTAAGCATGAAATGGTTTATAAAAACTCTATAAACTTTTCACGAAACCCAAGGTTCATGCTTTTAAACTCAAAACGTGTCGAGTATAAAAATACGGTGAAAACTAGCAAGAATGCATGTAGATTTCCCTCACCTTAGTCCAGTTCGAGCTAGATCTGACTTCTGCCCCTTCGCCAGCAGACTTTCCTCGCTACCAGTTACCTGATGGTTGAAATAAGAATTCTATAAATAAGGAGTCCGTATTCTTGACTCGTACTCTAATATAAACTAATAGAATACGATGAGGATACGAGATTGACTTTTCTATCTAACTATTCTCATTTTCATTACTAACATAATTGATAACCTTAAGCATGCATTTCATGGAGATTAAGGTCCCTTAACATGCTTTCCTAAGATAATGTCTTGCTACCAATGACATGGATAATCTAAGGAATTCATCGAAATTTCGGCAGCACCTCCTCTAATTGAAGGGCCCCGAAAATCTACAATCATTCACACACATACACATATCTTAATTAAAACTTAATACACATACAACTCTCTAGCATCTCACAGCCCTAATATGCAAAACCTCATCCCATCCCAATAATGAACCTATGATCTCAACTAGGGCTTTTTCCCCTTACTTAATCTCTTAATTCTGCAATTAATTGTAGGGTTAATCCCAAGGGCTCACAATGGAGGTGAAGCGTTTGTAGGGCTGCAAGGAGGGCTGACTGAAAATACCGCGTGAAGTAGGGTAGCCGCCGCTGGGCAGTCGGGAGCAGCGGTGGCGGGCTGTGGGCTGACCGATCTGCTACGAGAAT
Source organism: Dioscorea zingiberensis (assembly GCA_026586065.1). NCBI lineage: Eukaryota > Viridiplantae > Streptophyta > Magnoliopsida > Dioscoreales > Dioscoreaceae > Dioscorea > Dioscorea zingiberensis. The sequence continues at coordinate 38,313,097 of CM048825.1, read as the reverse complement.
GGGGTGAAAGGCGACTCGTGAGTGGAGCTCTCGGTTGTGTCGATCCAATCCGCCGGGCTCCGTGAGTCCGCCGTGGCGGTGACGGGAGAGCCGGCTGGTGGCGATTCTTGCCTTGGCAGCTGGGAAGCGGCGACTCCAAGGCTGCGAGGAGGCTAGCGTGGGTTATCGCCGGCCAGGGCTCATGGCGGCGGTCGCTGGGAAGGCCGGGAGGAAGGCTGGCCAAACTCCCGGGCCTGACGGGCGAGGTGCTCTCGAGGGCATGAGCCTCGTGAGGAGCCTGGCGAAGGGTAGTGACTCGATGAGCGAGAGAGAGATCGAGAGAGAGAGAGATTTGTTTCTCTCTCTCTTCCTCATCTCTACATCTTTTTAAAGACAGAGATCTTTTTTAATTAAAGTATTATCTTTTAATTACTTTTATAATGCTTTATCTTTTTAAAAGTATTATCTTTTAAATATTTTATAATACTTTATCTTTTTTCTTTATGTCACCTCATAATTTAAAAATATTATCTTATTAATAATTATCAAAAATTCTTGACCTGCATCCGGAATCCCGGGTCGACGCTCCCAAAGAACACGGCCGTCTCAGAAGGCCACGTCATCTTTCTTTCCCGACCCAGATCCGCGAATCTCGGCTTTTGACTAAACCAGATCGACTTTATCGGGACTCTAACTTTTGTCTGATATTCCTACTTAATTAATCTGGATTAATTAAAATTTAATTAATCGTTGATTTACTTAATCGAATTCGGCTGACCATCCATCTCCAACTATTCTATATAACTCTGGCCTGGCCCATTAAGGCCTCCCTCGACCCTATAGTTGCGAGAATGGATTTCGGTCCATAAATTTCTGATTTTCTTTAATCTTGAGGTTAAAACAATTAATCTGGTTTCGAAGCTAATTAACCTCATTTAAAATTTTGAAAATTTGCTGAAATGGACTTAGAAAATTCTGGGATGTTACAAAAAGTATGTTTCCATTATCATTCATTGCAATGGAATAAACTGATTCGATCCCATACACAAACAATTGGGGTTGTTGTGGAGCGGTTTGTGATAAGAACAAATGCTGTTGATGTGGCTGGAGCTTTTGTAACAACTGAATCTGATAGTTAAGTGATTGCAAGTGCTGATTGGTTTGATTTGGACGCTGAGCTCGCATCTTATACTGTAGTTGTATCTGAGGTTGCGTCAGCTGGTGCTTCTATTGGAGTTGTTGTAGTTGATTCCTCACGTTCTTGGTAGAGACATGTAAAGCATCATCTGGTTCTGTAGCCGTTGGCTTCAACTTAGTAGATTTATGTCTTGAAGATGCAGCTTCGATTGTGGGATTACCATTGTCAAGCAAGCCAGTTCCACTGCACGTCATTGACTTTCTCAACTTCTCTACAGCCCAATGCTCTTTAGAAACCTCGACATCATCTTGATTCAAAACAGATGCAAACCTAACAGAAGATGGGGAAGGAGTAGGTGGCAAACGAGGAACGAGAGAAACAAGAGGATTAGCAGGACTGAGATTGTCGACCTTAATTATCAATTGGGAGACCATTTTGATTAAAGCATCCAATTTTTGGTTTGTTTCATGTTGGAATCGAATGAAGGCATCAAATTGTTGAGAGGCTACTTTATCGGATTGGTTCATTCTCTGTTCAAGGTCTTTGAGTGTCATGATGGTGGAAAAATTATGGTTGAAACAAGGAAGTTATTTTTTTAAATTTTTTTTTTAAATTTTTTTTTGGATTTGTTTGTTTGGATCGGGATTTGGATTCGGAAGGCTGCGAATGAGAGGGTGGAGCTTGTTTTTTTTTTTTGGTTTATGTTTTTTTTTTGTTTTTTTGTTTTTTTTTTGGATAAGATGCGAATTGGATTGGATAAGGCTAGGGTTTTGAATTTTGAAGGGTTTGGATTTGAATGGATAAGACAAGGTGAGGATTTGAGTGTTGAAGGGTTTGGATAAGGTAAGGATTTAAATTTTAAAGGGTTTGGATAGGTAAGGATTTAAATTCTAAACGGTTTGGATAAGGTGAGGATTTAGGGTTTACTATGGAAATAGAGGGGTTCGAGGCTGCTATGAAGGAGGATGGTGAAGAAAAGATGACCACAAAAGAAACTTGGTGGGAGAAGAGTTAGAAGCAAGGAAAACAAAGGTTCTGACTAACCCGGATATTCCACTGATTCTCTGCGCCGAACTCAAGATCGGTTCCGTGTTCCTTCGCTAGACCGACGGTTCCTCTCTTGGATCTTTGGCTCTGGTACCAATTGATGCACTGAATCATTGAAAGAAAGCTCCCAAAGTTTGATATAAAGGGGGAGCAAGCTCCAAGCTGTAGAGACTCAAGAGAGAACTCAAAATAATAATAATAATCAAAAACTAACTTCTACAGACTCCATAGCAAGGGTTTATATAGGAAACCCTGTAAAGATGAAAGACATAAATACCCCTATAAATCAAAACATTGTCTACTAATATAAAACTCCTAATAATAACTACTAACATAAGGTCCTAATGATAATATAATCTATCATATCTGCATCAGTCTTCATGGTACTCCTCCTCGTTATGATCATCTTCATGTTTTTTGATGTCACTGCTTTGTCTTACTACCTCCATAGGAAAGGACAAAGTTGACCGCCCAGTCAGTCCCCTGTGTTTTTCTTGGTTACAACCTAGAGCATAAGGGGTATCGCTGTTATGATCCAGTTGCTCAGAGGGAGAGCATCTCTTGGGATATCACCTTCGATGAGTCCACCCCCTTCTATGCTTCCTCGTCTTCTACTGTGTCTTCTTCTCCATCTGTCTCCTTATCTTTTCTTTTTCCACCTTCTCTTACTGAGGAGTCTGCTTCCTCTGGCTATCTTCTCACTGCTGCTGCTCCCGCCTGGGCTTGTTTCCCCTATTTCTCTTTAGCCTATTGAGTCTACTCCTCTTCCTCTTGCTTATCCTCCTATCCGGTTCCAATATAGCTAACATCTCAGAGCTCCTGCTGCGGCCCCACTAGGTACGGTCTCTCTTGTCTCTTCTCATCATGCTAATCCGTCCACTGAGGTCCCTTCTCACACATATTCTCTTCGTGATCGCTCCACTTTGGCCCCCTGGCTGTTTTGCTACCGATAGTACCAGTTTCTCTGGAGTTCATGGGCCAGGTACCTATTGTAAGGCCACTCAGTCACTTGAGTGGCGCATTGCCATGACATAGGAGCTCGATGCCTTGGCCCGTACTCAGACTTGGGATCTTGTTCCTCTTCCTACACATGCTGTCCCGATCACTTGTACATGGATCTACAAGGTAAAGACTCGGGCAGATGGTCTATTGACCGCTACAAAACGCATCTAGTGGCTAGTGGTTTTCAGCAAGAGTATGGGTGCGACAATGAGGAGACTTTTGCTCCCGTTTCTCATGTGCACATAGTTCGTACCTTGATTGTTGTGGGCCGCTGCTCGTGGTTGGTCTCTCGGGCCACTGATGTGAAGAACGCTTTTCTTCTACAAGTGCGACTTTCGCTGTGAAAGAGGTCTACATGACACCTCCTCCTGGTCTTCCGACCTCTCTTGGGATGGTCTATCATCTTCGGCGTGCTCTTTATGGTCTCAACCAGGCACCTCGTGCTTGGTTTGAGCGTTGCAGTACTGTTGTTGAGACCGCGGGTTTCACAGCGAGTATTCATGATCATGCTTTGTTTACTCACTCTTCTACTCGAGGACAGATAGTTCTGCTTCTCTATGTTGATGATATGATTCTCACTGGTGATGATTCTGCTCACATTGCCTTTGTGAAGCAGAAGTTGCTTTTGTAAAGCAGAAGCTGTGTGAGACCTTTCTTATGACCGATCTTGGCCCACTGCACTACTTCTTGGGTATTGAGGTTACTTCTCATCTTGATGGATTTCGTCTATCTCAGCAGCGCTACACTTTGAATCTACTTGCACGCTCTGGTATTACTGACACTCATACTGCTGTTATACTGATGAAGCTTTACCTACAGCTTCGGGCTTCTGATGGGACACCTTTATCAGACCCTACTCGCTATCTTCATTTGGTTGGTAGCCTGGTCTATCTTACTGTCACTTGTCCAAATATCTCTCATGTTGTACATGTTCTCAGTCAGTTCGTGGGTGCACCTACTTCAGTTCATTATGCACATCTCTTGCGAGTCCTACGCTATCTTCGTGGTACTACTTCTCGCAGTCTCTTTCAGGTACCTTTCTTTCAACCTAACACTAACCAGTATGTTTCCTTTGGTCTACTTTCAGTCCAACAATTAAATTTTATAGTGGTAATAGTTGCAGGCTATTAATTAGTTATTGATTTAACTGAGAATGTGAAATGCTTTGTATCCAAATGTTAAAAGTTTAAGGAACCTACAATGATTGATAGATTGGCCTTAATTTTTTGAAAATTAGCTATTATTGTTTGTATGTTTGTTTCCTCAGCAGGGAATTCTGAATACAATCAGCACAAGTAATTGGCAATTTTGAAGATGGAAAAGGAACATGCAAATCTCACAAGCAGCTTTCATTCAGTCGAAAGATAAGTACCCCTCCAGAGTTAATGCAGTCAAATAGAACTTTGTAATTCAACTCAGAATACTTAGCATGAGGGACTGATCTATAAGTGTTTTACATTTTTTTTTTCACCTCTCTCTCTCTCTCTCCCTCTCCATTGCACTCTCTTGTTGACTGTTATCTTTTTAAAATGCTCTACACCTGACACACTTTTACCTGCTGATGACAGAATTATAAGTTCTATATTGCTCTCAAAACTGACCACTCATCATATAAAATATCTCTACACCTGACACACTTTTACCTGCTGATGATAGAATTATAAGTTCTATATTGCTCTCAAAAATTATAAGTTCTATATTGCTCTCAAAACTGACCACTCATCATATAAAATATCTCTACACGTGACACATTTTTACCTGCTGATGACAGAATTATAAGTTCTAAATTGCTCTCAAAACTGACCACTCATCTTATAAAATATTTGCAGTCTTAGAAGAAGAAAGATCCTCCTTGTTCTCTGTAACATTAAGTGAGATCAATCAGTAAGTAATGGAAGTTGTTCTGGAAGTAGTTGTTCAATGTTCCTCTCAATTTTATGAGACCTTTCATTTTATTTTTTATTTTCAATTTTTTTTATAAAGGTGACGCGTCCCATGAGAGAAGTCAAGGATGGAGCCCAGGTGCAAAGCACAATCGATGCACCTGAGTTCCCACTTTTGCAAGAGGAGGGTTCGATCCCGAGCTCTTCTTGGGAGAGTGGACCTTATGCCGTTGGTATGAGACCTTTCATTGTAAAGTTAAAGCATTAGCACCACAATGCATTATTAATTCCCTTAAAATTAAGTAGCGAAAAGACTATATATACAGACCACTCCATGACTAATGCTCGCGAGCCTACTTTCCTTAAAATGAGAATAACTTGATAGGACACATTTGTTTGCCCGCATGTAATTAATTTGATTAACTGAATTGTTTGTTCAAGAATTCATAATCAGACAAATTTTCAGAGTTAATTAACAACCGAGTCAGAGATCTTTCAAATTTTTAGTCACTTGTTTTGTTTTCAACTATCACGGACTAATGAATGAACTTTCTTTCTGTTGCTAATTCCTCTATCAACTCAATTGATAAGCAGTAACTGACAATTGAAATATCTGTGATATCACTTTCTAATCTTTGTGCATGAAATTGAAATCTTTCCATTTAACGATTCTTCTAATGCTTCAAATTATTACTGTGATTCAGTGTTTCCTCCTAAACAATGAGCAGGTGATTAACATTGAAAGGAAGGAGAGGTTGAGGGTTCTAACGGCATTTATTTAAAAAGAAAAAAAAATTGAAAGGAAGGAGGAGGCCATTACCTGCAACTCTTGAGATGCTGAAGTTTACTTTTCTGAACCCATGTCTGTGCTCCAAGAGGATAGTACAATTAAAGCGTTAGTTGGTGATTGATAGTACAATTAAATCGCCAAACGTTTCTTTCCATTGGGGGAGTCTGTACTTAAGTGTTCAATTTTTGGTGGGAAGGGGTGAGATAGTACAATTAAATGGTTAGCTGGTGATTGATGGCATGTCACGGATTTCGGATGTGTACTAAGATGGTCTTTTTTAAAGATTGGAGAAGGGGTGGTTTTTTTTTTTTTCTTTTTTTTTTGGGAAACCTTTTTTTTATAATCCTCACATATTTATATTTGATCAGAAATATCTTTTGATTTTTGGTATTCTTTGTCAATCATTCTTTTTTTTGAAAGTCTTCTCCATCGGTCCCCCCTTCATAGCTGTGAAGATTTTTTTTGAAAAATTTCACCTTTACCTTTGGGTGTTTTGCCGTGAGATCTTCCTCGCTTAGTCATGCCATCATTTTTTCCCTTTGCTTGTCTAATAAGTTTTCTTATCCCCTCTATCTTGCTCCGCTATTCAATGAGAGCTTCTTTAGTTAAACATTTGTATGTTCATCTTTCATTCATTCACTTTGCTTGTGGTTTTTGAAATGTAAGTCCATCTAATTCAACTTGCAAATAAAAGAATTTGGCAATGAGTCGAGCTTGAACGAAATTTGAACCCATTTCGAAGTTCAAATTCGAAATTCTATTATTCAGCTCGAGTTCGAATAACCTCAAAATTTTAAGTTCGAGTTCAGCTCGAAACTACATATAAAAGTTTGAGTTCGATTCGAAAAAACTCGAAATTATAAAAATATATACAATTATTATAAATTCACTATATAAATAATGAACATAATTAGATACCATTATTTAAATATTCAAAAAAATATTTTAATTGAAACAAGTGGAGCACATTGTATTCTTTGGAAAAAGATAGAGTAATCAGCTCCATGCTCACCATACAAGTGAAGGTTAGACAACATCTAGTTATATAGAATGGTGAAATTATCCTCTTTCTTGTTTGGACGATGTGGGACTAAAATGAATGTTTGTTTTGCTCAAAGCCTCACACTCACACACACACACTGACACTAACACACACACATATTATATATATATATATATATATATATATATATATATATATTCTCATACACACTGACACTATATATATATATATATATATTCGAACTTCGAACCGAACTCAAACGAGTTGGCTCTGGCTTGAGTTCGACTCATTTATTTTTCGAGCTCAAATTTGAGTTTAAGTTCAGTTTATTATTAAAATAATCGAACTGAACTCGAGCTAATATTGAACCGAACTCGAGTCAGCACCTAACAGCTTTGATCGCTTGCCGCCCCTTACTTGCAAATGATAGCCCTTTTTTTTTCTAAAGTTGAGCAGTCTCTCTGACATCTTCTGATCTCCTGCTCCTTCAGCATCTTCAGCCCAATAGTCAATGAAATTCTTTTTGCTTCTCTGCCCTGTTTGTTCCTCTAGTGGGACTTCTATCCTTTTGCTCCTAGTTGTCTGCTCCTCTAGCTGAACATTCTTCTTTTTCACCATGTCTTGTCCTTTTTGGGGTTTGTAAAGTATGTACTATCCACACCTTCACTTATAATAGCGAACCTACTAGTTTTGTAGGTTGTTAATGGAGACATTTTTTTTGTTATTAGAGGGCACCCTCGCAGTTGTGAGAGGAAATATCAAACTCTAGATCTTCGAGGATGATCTCCTTGAAAATCTTAATGCCCTCCTCAACTTCTTTGGTAGCACGATTGGCGACCTACTAGTTCGGTTTCGTTCAGAGAAGACACTTTATGACAAGGTAACCGAAGTAAACTTTTTGATGAGATCATACCCCCGACCAAAGACTGAACTCCCCAAAATGTACTTGGCTAAAAGCAAGTCGACCTTGAGAGTTGGGGGCAAGTGTTATGAAGAAAAAATATCCATGAATTTTAAATAGATACATGACATAATCCAAACTGTTAAGGCAGAAACTTGGATAATCAATCATCCAACCAAAAGAAATGAATCTCCAATGGCATCAAGATCTAGCTAGTCAAGTTAATAAACTATAAAAGGAGTTCTCCAATACCCTAGTAAAGGACTAAACCTTTCTTTTGGAACCTTTCCTTCTCCCTCTCTTTGGCTCTCTCTCTCTCTCTCTCTTTCTCTCCCTAAGTTCTAACTTGATCGTTGGAGAGTTCCCTCCAAGCACTAGCGCTCACATTCCTTTTCTCTTACAATTCTCTCCTCTTTCGAAAGAGGGTTGGATATGTGAAGACTAATCCTAGAAGGAGTTCTTGATTGAAGAGGTCGATGGGAACCCGAAGAAGTTACGATCGTGACTGACCTCTTTCTTAAAAGGGCAGAAGAATTCCCACCATCTTCAACCCATCTTTCTCATTGATCAAGATTTGTTCAAGTCCCAAGGATGGGCAAATCAAAGTGTACAGTTGCTCGCAGTTGGCATAACTAAATTTGTTTCTCGAGATGATCGTCGTATTAGAGAGAATACAAGATTTATTAAATAGAAACTTCAAAAAATAAGCAGTTAAGTTGTTTAGTAAACGAAAACTTCAAAAAATAAACACTTAAGTAGTTTACTAAGCAAAAACTTCAAAAAAAATAAACGCTTAAGCCGTTTAGTAAGCGGAAACTTAAAAAGAAGCTCTTAAGCCATTTAGTAAGCAGAAACTTCAAAAACAAGCGCTTAAGCCATTTAGTAAGTAAAAACATCAAAAAATGAACACTTAAGTTGTTTAGTAAACAGAAACTTAAAAAAAATAAGAACAATGTGTTTTATTTGTCCATCCAAGAATTGAGGAACACCGACAACGTCGTCTTCTCCAACTGATCTAGTCGACTGAAGCTAACGATCCTCTTATTCTTGGGTACGAGTTGGGTTGTTAGGCTGTATCAACTAAAGGGTCTGGAGTATCATCATCCATTGGGATGACAGAATCATTAAGATTCTTAAGCAAGTCACCTTCAGCATTGGTGATAAGCAGTTGTTCGTCCCTCATATTTCTAAGGGACTCCATGATGCTCCCTATCTCTCACGGCCACCTCATCATCCAAATAAATAAACCTAGAGAATTTACGAGCGACCTCCTTCCTCCCTTTCTCGCTTTTCGCTTAGTTTTAATAATTAATAAATTATTAATATAATATTTTAAATATTCATTAATAATTATATAATTTTAATTAATTAAATCTTCTAAATACTACACTTTAACCCATGTTTGGATGGAGGCTCTGGTTTTTCGGTTTTTCCCATAAAAAAAAACAATATCTTCATTGTTTTTGGTGGCTCTTTAATAAAGTCATAAATAAGTAAATATTTTTCACAAAATTAATAAATGAGGTCCTGTGATGTTTGAAATGTAAGTTCCGACGGGGGTGGTTGTAAGGTTTAGTTGTAGTATAGGTGACAACTCAATCTCACTTTTTCTCTCAAGAGGACACAACCTCACACACACACAAACAATCAACAAGTAATGCAAACAAGAGAAAGGAGACACAAGATTGGTAACCTAGTTCTACTGCATAAACCCTACGCCCTGGGGCCAAACCTGGAGACAACGATCCACTAAAAGAGAAGAGAATAGATGAGTACAACTCCCTTGTCACTCATCCCTCATATATACAAATACCCACTCTAGATCGCCCGATGCCCACACTACCTAACTCCCTTAGGTTTCTCTCTAGTGGCGCCGTCACAAACACTCGAGCTAGGTCCTTTATATAGCCGCTCCACGAGCCTGCCAAACAATCTCTCTCTCTCTCAGTATCTTCGAAATCTCAGCAGATACTATCTTAGGAAACCTTCCAAAAATAGTCGTTGCAGATCCTGTTGCACCCGATCCTGCAACGTGGCCTAGTCCAATGAAATGACTAAGGCTGCAGCTTTGCGTTACTCTACGAACTCCAGACCTAAACCCTCCCGGCTTTATCTGAGTCGACTCCGTCTGATCCTCTCGATCATGACCACGGCAACTGGTTGGACCCCTCTATGTCACCTTCATAAACTCTTCAAAGTGCCTCTCCTGCATGTATGCCTCCGACGCTACCAACATCAAAGGTTTCCAAACTTAGTTGTTGCCTCACTCAAGTTTGGTCTTCAGTGTATCTTCACTAAATCAACCTTCATACCATATTTGGCCTCCTGCCAAAGTATGGTCTTCAAGGAATCTTCAAATAAGATCTTTAATCATGTTTCCAAATCAGCTTATTACCAAATTTGGGTAGCGATATATTTAGACACCTTCTAAATATATTCCTCGCGATGTCTTCAGCTTCAGTTGGATCCTTGTTGCCACAATAGGAGTAACTATCGTCCAAGTTGGTCTTCAATAGATTATATCGCACCTTCCAAACATGTGCGCTTGCTAAACATATTAACCTTCCAATGATAGCACCAAAATATCGTTTCTCCACTTGCATATCTAGTCACCTGCCAAAGATAGTGCCTTGCCATAACAACTCACTGTCCAAATATAATGCCAATGAGATCTTCTAGAAGCTCTCGAGAGATATTCCTTCACATGTGTAATTCCAATAGACTTTGACCTGGTCAACTAAGCCTCATTATGTCTAGTCATATGCCATGTCATCCAGTCTCGGATCTCATGCCTTGTCACCAATGCCACATCATTTTCAACCATGTTATTCATATTATGTCATCATGAAACTTCGTTGAAACTGGTTTATATCCATATGTGCAACGACCGCCTAGACATCTTGTGTCGTATGAGCTTGTGTCAGTTGCATCTTCATTTGCCATGCCAAGATGTGTCAAATCATCGCCAATCTAAGTGCCTTTGCACTAACAGAAAATATTGAAATGTTCAATCTCTATTAAAAGATTACACAACTAAAGGATGAGAATATTTCATATAAACACTCAAAACTTGAATGAAAAAAGTAAGGAAATATATTTACCATCTCTATAACATCATTTTTTTATTTGTAATAACAATACATTAAATTAAGAAATAATTTTTTATATGATTTTCAAATAGCATTAAAACTTCTAAACTAATCCCCAAAATTTTTCCAATACCCTATTTATTTATTTATTTATTTTAAACAAGCACTACTATTTTTTCGTGTGCACCGGCGTGGATTCAAGAGCTGGACATCGGTGTTCTCACCTTGCGGGAGTAGGTCGGGCTCCATCTCAGATTTGTCCCGAGAGAACCTACTACATCTATTCTAACGGCGTTAGCCTATTAGGATTCAAACTCCAGTTTATCCCGAGGGAATAACCCACAAAAGAGAAGAGCTCTTTGGTAAACAAGCACTACTTACAATCCACAAATATTTATTAAGAAATAAAATTATTATTTAAGATTATCTTAAAAGAAAAAGTGGTATTTGATGATAAAAAAAATAATAATAAAAAATTTATAAACAATCAATTGTTAATAAACCCTAACCCCCCACGAAATAGCGCGCATTTCGTCGAACACTTGATGAGCACCTGCAGCGAAGTAATGGCGGACGTCCTCGCCGATGGCCGTGCTGCGTGCTACAAGGTACTACACCTCCATCTCCACCTCCATCTCCCCATCCTTCTTCCTATGTAGAGACCCCAATTGGTCACCTCGTCGCAGGCTCGGGACGCTTTCTACGCGTGCCTCGAGAAGGAGGCCGGCAAGAAGCCCACCGAGATCGCCACTGTCGGCCTTCTCTACCCCGCTGAGTGCAAGAAATCCCGCGCCGTCTTCGTCAATAGCTGTCGCCCCACCTGGGTTTGTCTATCTTTATCTATCAGATTATTTTTTATTCATTGGAGGAGATATATGGTTCTTGATTGCCATTGTTGGTTATCAGGTGAAGCACTTTGATCGACAGTACTGCGCGAAGAAGCGGGTGCAGAGGTTACTTGACAGCGACGAGGCCCACCGAGGTCCCATTTCACTCCCACAGCCGTACACTTTCAAACCCTGATGTGTACTTCTTTAGATTTTCTTGCTGTTTAGTGACTGAAATTTCTTGTTTGCGACTCTGGTTGTGATGCCAACATGTAGTTTTAATGTCTGGATTTGAGTCATACTTTCACCATAAAACAATTATCTATCTTGTGTAAATGCCAATACAAGTTCAATGAATGCCTTGCAACTTCAAACCCTGATGCATTACTTTCAGTAATTGGAATTTGTTGTTCAAATCTTTAGTTTAGACGTCTATATTGGGGTCATAGTTTTTCTATGAATCAATCGTTATGATGTTTGTGTAAATGCAATACGACTTCAATGTTTGTCTTGCAACTTTAGACCCTGATCCCTGCCTTGTGAATTTTCTAGCTAGTCAGTGCCTGAATTTCTTGTTCACATCTTTAATTTTGTTCGCTAATATGTGGCTTTAGTGGCTGGATCGGGGTTGTAGTTTCACTGTAAATCAGTTTTTTTATGATTTTTCTATAAATGCCAATATGAATTCAAAGACTTCCTTCCACCTTCAGACCCTGATGCGTGCCTTGTGAATTTTCTAGCTAGTCAGCGACTGGAATTTCTTGTTCACATCTTTGGTTTTTTAGTGTCTGGATGTAGTTTCATGATGAAACAGTTATTTGTAGTGCTTGTGTAAATGCCAACATCAGTTCAATGATTATGTCACTACTCATTGATTATCTCAGTGCCTATGAATGTTCCTTTGGGTGAGTATGTTTGAAATATTAATCTTAGGAAATATACCATCAGCATATGTGTCCACTTTGGAGAATTAGAAACTAAGATTATTAGAATCATGATTCATACCGATGAGAAAGCTGCTTCTGTACAATTTTCAAGGCTGTTCTCTTGATTAGGTTCTGTATGATCTTCCCAAACTTGAAATGGTGTTTGAGCGTAACCCCACATACCAAAACCAAATTATCAAAAACATCATTAAATAGAGTATTTTGCAAAACAAACAACTGTAATAAATCAAAGTTTGTCTTCCATTCTAGTGATAATAAGAAATGATCTTTTTTGCAAACATAAGATCAGGCATGTTATCACATCATGTAAGTCATAATTTGTCATCCATTATTAAATATGAATATAACGTAACATAACGTACACACCTCCTTCACGTCTTAGCGAGAGGGATGGACGAGAAAGACACTATCAAACAGTTCTTCATAATTTTGTTGTTTGTGTAGATTGCATATGATTGTAATGACTTCTTCATAGCTTTTTAGTTGTATGTGATGTTCCTTTAGGTGAGATTTTCAAGTCAGAGTGTTGAAATGGGAAATATACCTTGAGCATATGTGCATGCTTGGAAAATTAGAATTTTTTAGAATTTGTTTGATGTGACAACTCAGAAAAGTTCTTTGCCGAAGCTTTCTGTAAAAACTAAAAGGGAGTAAGTCAATGCAATCAAGCTAGTGAGTAGGGAGGTCTGACGATTCACGTGAATGAGAAAGCTGTTTCGGTTTAATTTGAATAGGTTTTGTATATATATATATTAATTTGTGGTGAGGTAGGCATGGAAATTCTTGAGGCCTCTTCCCATGAAAGTTAGTCTTTGATTCATTCACAATGGATGGCGTGGAATCATCACTACCTTTATCTTAATTCACTATTTCCTGTTGCCTACTTTCCTCCAAAATGTCGACCACAACAATTCAACAAAGATTATGTATAGACATTTCTAAAGGTTCATTTTGATGGATAAGCCATGAGAATTTTGTTCTCATGAATGTTGAGAATTCCTCGGGGATTGAAACATCATCAAGAGTACTCCCTAGGTGTGCATGAAGCTCGACCTTTTAAGTTTATTCACTAGTACTTTGGTGAGAATTGTCGTAGTCAATGAACTTTAATTACTTTAAGATGTTTATTGGTTTGAGGCTCAGAACTCTCCAATTGATTGTGTGCATTGTTTGTTTGAAATTAATGTGCTATGTGATGATTTATTAATGTTTGTCATGCTTTCGACAAGTTAGAGAATGTATCCTGACTTATTTCATAATCTGTACTTATTCCAAATATTTGCTTAATATCCTCAAGTAATGACTTTCCCTGTCTATCGTTAAAGGAGACCCCTTGCATCCTTGAAAATAAGTGCTCCAATTCTCTTTAGCTTGTAGGCAATCATTTGTTGTAGTCCAGCAGAAGCTTTTCTGTAGTGAGAGGTTGGCTAGCGGGTTTACTTTCTTTCTAGCATTTGGAAGTTTAAAGATGCTTAGTAATTCTATCTTATAGTGATTCTTCATCTTGATGACCACATTATTTCCTTCCACACTATGTCCTCCGATGATCTTGTTGTTGCCTAAGCATCTGCCCATGCTCTATTGAGGATCTCATCACTGAGGACTCCAAGCTTCTATCTCTTTGTTTAATCACAAAATACCAAAGTTCAACTGACTTATTTCTATAGCAAGAAAAGCAAGTAGGCCTATTTGTCCAAGAGTTCTATAACATTTGATTGTTTGTAAGTTTAACCCTGCATGTACCACCCAAATTAGCAAGAACAACATTTGATGTAAACATTTTGCAAAATAAGCATCTATAGTGGAACCCTCATTCTATATATGGTAACAAATATCCTATTTGTCGGACCTATGATTGGACATTAAGTTATCTTCTTATCTTCTTCAAATCTGTGATGCTAGCTTAAGATTTAAATAATTGAAATTTTCAACGTAGGAAATTGATTTTGGTTTCCATTTCAGAAACTAGTTGCATTGTAGAAGATGTTTAGTGACGGAAAAGGGTCTAGGTAACTGAAGGAATAAAGGAGAAAAATAAAATATCTTCTTTTTCTTATTTTAGACTCTTATGAATACAAAATGATAAAAGGAATGATCTTTCCTTTTCTGGTTAGACTTCTGTGAATATGGAATGGCAAAAGGAATGGTCTTCTTTTTCTTATTCTAGACCCCTGTGAATAAGAATGACAGATACCTTAGACTTAGTAAAAAACAATTTAGCAATAAATGATCTGGAATTCTTATTTGAATTTCAAATGAACTAATTTCATGTTTTGCATTAAAATGACATTTGAAAGCTCCTAAAAATCTCTTTTATTACCAACAAAACCCATTGTTGTATTGAACAAAATCTCAAACACCGTAGTTTAATTGCAACATTTCTCGTGGCACCCATCCAACATGCCCCTCACTGTCTAAATTTTGTTTTAGAATGCTTCAACTTGATGATATCTTATATTCAAGTTCAACCCGTTGAAACTTAGATAACACCACACTTGTTCATCCTTGTCAATAATACTTCCTTATGAAAGTATTCACGCTGCAAGTAACCGTTTATTCCATGTTTATTGTTTTGCTTTATCCTGTTCGGATTCCCAATTCGCTAAATAATTCTATTCATTGGTTCTAACCATCTATTGATGTATCTTCTCTCATTTGAAACCCCTCATGAGCTTAATATTTTAGTGCCTTGCCATGGATTTGATGTTTGGCCCAGAAACTGTATGTCTTCCCTAGCACCAGTTTTCCTGAGCTCTTAATTGGCTCCTCTACATGAATATGATTAGGAACTGCAAAGATCATCATCATTCTTGGATTTTTTTTATTTTTTTATTTTTCAAAAAGGGATTGTGTTAAGACACCTCTATCTCCCATTAATTGATCAAGCAATGAGTCAATAGCAGTTGAGTTTGTTGGCAAATGTGTATGGTCCTTGGTTCCAAATGTCATCCATATATTTTTTTCTCCCATCAATTGAATGAAGCTGAGAAAAAAGCCCTTTATAACTGCCCTGCTTTCCTACCCAATTCTCCTCGGACCTCTCCGCTAATCTCTTCTACCTTTGACTTCAATCACATTTGTAACTAATGTCTCAGGCACCTAGGCACCTTCTTAGGATGATGCTTTGGAAATTGGATCACAATATTTCATATCATGTTTCTTCATAAAAATAGGATAACCATTCAAACCCAGGGGTCGAAGATTCCACTTCTTTGTTCCAAGAGCATTCAAATGAGATGATATGGGGGACAACTTTAATGAAAATTTGACCATTTAGCATCAATTGTCTTCTTTTATAATAGAGTTGCAATTTGGGTGGAATGATTGGTCTAATTATTGGCAAAAGACTAAGCAATAAGAAAAGCCAAATAACAAGGAAAAAAGATAACAGTGTGGAAATATGCCGTTTTGTGACAATGCTGAAGGTGCTAGATGTTGGACAAGCAAAAGTCCAAGGTGGTTGTGGTTGGAACTAAGTGATTATTTGACCGTTGGGCACTTGCCTTCATCATTGGCGACCTGACAGCTATTACTTACTGGTCAATGAAATTGGGGTCAGTTTCACTCTACTAGTCAAAGAGTATCACACACTTGTTTATGGAACTCTTGCTTCAAAGAATCATAAAGACCCTTATGACCTTGGCCTGTAAATGGACCCCAAGAAAGCCTTCCTAAGATGAAAAGAAAATGAAGGCTGATCTCTGGGATCAGTGAGAGTTCAGAACCTTCAAACAGAGTCATCAACACTGTAGTGCTAACGCACGGCCTATAGTTTGAAGCAGGCTACCTTATTACTACTTCACTCCCGTCACTAATCCCATCTTCAGCATTCCATCCTTGTGGTTAAGGTAATGACTTCGGGCATGACCAGCTCCCATTATTACTCTCTATCAACACCATTTTCTTGGGTTGACTTATGAGTAAAATTCAAGCAGCCTGATGATGTGTACACATGGAATGAAAAAACGAGTGCACTAAACAAGTCACCTGTGTAAGATTTTTCTCTGTTTCATTTTTTTTTTTTATTAACAGAAAGAGCGGCTAGCCAAGTGGCCAGCTACTAAGTCAAAGTTAAGGGCATGCACAGCCCTCGAGGCGAGACAGTGAGGCCGGGGCCCACGCACAAGTGGCGCCAATAACTCCTGGTCACTAACCATTGCTCACATTTCTCATAAAAGTGCCCTCACCTGCGGATCGAACTGGTGCCAAACTAGGCGGTAAGCCCTTATCGGGGACCTGGGTACCAATAGACTATTTGGTCATTTCATCTATTTTTTTTATCATCGTCTTTCTGTGGCAGTGTGTGCCTTCAGATTTTTGTACTAGAAAGGCCGAATAGTGATTAGCTAAACTTCATCAACTAAAAGTTTATCACATCAGGAATTCTGCCCATCATTTTATACCTTTATTTTTGCTTTCAAAGTTTATTATCACCATATCTTTTTGCCTTATCAGCAACACCAGCAGATGAAGGAAGCATGGTCAGTTCATGTGCATTAGCTCCTTTTTAACTCGAGATCATGGACAACCTGTTTTCCTGGTTTATCATTTTGGTCACATGCAGAAAAAAGACAATATAGATTGTAGATGGTTTGTCTGCTTCTTGCACTTTTGCTCTAATTCCAGCACAATCCTTTTCTTGAGTGCTCTAATCTGTTTGGTTTGATTGCTTTGCAATTTCTAGTTTATTTTTATGCCATGTACATTTTACTTCTCACAAGTTATCATGCCATATTATTTGTCTTGAAACAAGTATTGAACATGGTCATTGAGCCACTCCTTCTATGTCCATATACTATTCTAAATTGCCAGTCTTCCAGTGCAATGTAATTTCTTTTGAAAATACTTTGTCAAAACGTGTACACCTTTGTATAATGGTATTCTTCATTCAAGTTTTATTCTTGACAGTTCCCTTCGACCCACCAATCATTTAACAATATGCGCCTTTGATATTTGTAGATTGTTTGGTTTGAAATTCATTTGTTATTTGCCAATGCCAACCATGTTTGATTCTTTTGCCCTATCATTGTCCGAATCTTCCATGCTTGTGTTCTCATCTTTTCCTTAACTTTGCCACACAACCAAACTTCTCAGTAATGGATAAGGATGTTTTGTTTGCTGCTTAGCTGGAATAAGAAGCCTAACTTGTGTTTTCCTTTTGAAGGGTTTTTTTAAGTTTAGGCTACTTTGGACCACCCCCTCTCAACCAAGATGACAATATGATGCAGGTCATACGCAAGCAACAGTGTGCCAGTTGTATAAATTGCACATGAGGTTAGGATACTCAATTAGAAGAACCATTTCATTTCAAGTATTATATAGTTTGATTTTATTCGCAGAAAGAAAGAAAAATGACATCCCTCTGGTCGCGCTTAGATAACATTATTTGTGCTATAATAATAGC
This sequence comes from Dioscorea zingiberensis, assembly GCA_026586065.1. Taxonomy (NCBI): domain Eukaryota; kingdom Viridiplantae; phylum Streptophyta; class Magnoliopsida; order Dioscoreales; family Dioscoreaceae; genus Dioscorea; species Dioscorea zingiberensis. The sequence continues at coordinate 38,295,087 of CM048825.1, read as the reverse complement.
ACACAGCATGTGGGTGGCCATACACACAAAAGAGTAAATAAAACCAAATAGAGGAGCTTTGAATGCAGTGAATTTGAGATTTTTTATTATAAAACTCGATTAGTTTATTATACTTTGTTGTGATAATATTCTGCAACATGTATGAAAGTAAATTAACACATGGTGTGAACAAAGATGCCTGCTCTATTAAGATTGATTATGAGCCAATCATTAGGATGATAGTACAACAAGTAGAGACTATGTTTTCTTCTTCTTCTTTTTTTTTAGCTTTTACTGCTGAAGCATGTCAAGAGACAATTGGGAGGTGACCCTTCTCCTGGAGGCTCTTGACTGTTTCATAGAAGCTTTGTTTTGCAGGGATGAACTGGAGACCCAGGTCTTTGAGCTTCTTGTTGGAGAGCTTGTATGGCTGCTTCCTTGGGTTCACCTCATCTGAGCACCTGCATACATCATTGCATATAGACAAATGCCATTGTTGAATAAATAAATTATGGATCAAACAAAATGACTTCTTTTCTGTGATTAGGAAATGGGAAGACTCCAAATGGGCATTAGTAGTGCCAGAGGCCACTATCAAAAGAGAGGTACCATTCATTTTTTACACTCAAATCCTTGCTTTACTTGGTTGGATTGTGGTTGGTGTTGAATTATTTATTATTTATTGCTATGGGTTTGGTGAAATGGGATATGTGGCTCAGAATCAGAACCTTTTATCATTGCTTGTAATTTATTCTAACTCTTTGTCAGTCGCAGTCCCAGTCCCAGAGGCCACTATCAAAAGTGCGCCACCTTTGATTCTTTGATGGAGATTATTGACAGGAAGCACTACAGATATTTTTCTTTTTTTTTAAAAAAAAAAGAAATTTCATATATATAAATATTTCTTAGATGGATTGAAATTTAGTTTATTCACTATTGTCTCCTTGAATCATGAAAAATTAGTTGTGATTTAGTGGGAATAAACATGTTATCAAGACCCCTAAAATGTTAAATTATAATAAATTGATGGCTCATAAATATTTAGATTTTGGAACTAAATTATAAAAGTATGAGTCTAACCTGGATCTTCTAAACTCTTCAATCATCTTCAATTGACTTGACTAGATGATAGCACACCTTAATAAACCCCCAGAGTCCTCATTAACTAGTTCACCTAATTATCGGTAGGTTAGCTAAAGCTAACACTCAACCTAATTCATCTAGATGTGATTTTGATAAAGTATGCACAGAGTATCTCACATCTCCACATTAATGTGATATTATCCACTTAAAGACTTCAAGAATTCTATCCAAAAAAAACTTAATAGAATATGATATCTCTACATTAATATGTGATATTGTACATTTTGAGACTTCAATTCTATCCAAAAAAAAAAAAAAATTAACACTAATAGAGATGGGTTCACACTATTATAAATCCCTATATATTTCTCCTCCAATAATCATGTGTGACTATATTTGCATGTCTTACCTGTTAGGAAGGGGGTACTCCGGAAAGAGTTTGGCAAGGATGCCAACAACATCTCCGCGGTGCAACACACTTTCCGCACAAAGGTACCGCCCAGATGCAGTCGGTGTTTCGTAAATAAGTACATGTGCCATTGCCACATCCCTCACATCCACATATGCCTGCACTGCATTTGTGAACGTCTTCACCGATCCGTCTAAATACTTGAGTATATGTACAACACTTGCGTTGATTGTAGGCTGGAGAACCGGCCCCATAACCAAAACCGGAATCAGAACCACCAAATCCAACCCTTTTTCTTTTGCTCTCTCGCAAGCTGCTTTCTCTGCCACTGCCTTTCCGTAACAGTACCAGTTCTGCAGACCCCCCCAAAAAAATATAGTTGAAATTACCAATATACCCCTGTATTTTTCAATAAAATAATAATTATTATTATTAGAAAGGAAGCAAAGTTGAAACCCTAGTCTTTTTGCAGAAGTCGAGATCACTCCAGCAAGATTCATCGACGACGACATCAGGACCGCGGTTGGGGTCCATTGCGACGGCGCCGACGGAGGAGGTGAACACGACGCGGCGCACGCCGACCTCGGCCGCGGCATCGATGACATTTTCAGTCCCTTTCACCGCCGGCTCAACCATTTGCTCCTAAACATGATAACAATCAAACAAAAAAGAAAACATATATTATACATAACACAAAGTAATCAAAAACTCAAAGAGAAGCGCGCGTCTCACCGGATCATCGGTGACAGGTGAAGCGGTGTGGAAGACGCCATGGCAGCCGGCGATGGCAGCGAGCAAGGAATCGTAGTCGAGAAGGTCAGCTTTGCAGAGAATCAAACGCTCCGCCGCGCCGTCCAATGTCTTGAGGTGCCCGTTCTTCGGATCCTCTGCAGATCGGATGAGATCAGAATCACGTATATATAGATTTGAATATATATGAGAAAAGAAGTCCGAGAAGAAGAGGGACGCACGCACCGGGGTTTCGGACGGTGCCTTTGACGGTGTAGCCGCGTTGGAGGAGGAGCTTGACGAGCCAGGAGGCGATGAAGCCACCGGCGCCGGTGACGCACACGGTCTGGCCTTCGCCGGGCGCCGGAGTGGAAGCGATGGTCATGTTTAAGAGTGTGTGTGTGTGTGAAAGAGAGAGAGAGAGAGAAAGAGTAGAGGGTTGGTTGGTATAGTTGGTAAGACAAAGAGGAGCAGGTTTGTGAGTATTTATAGAGGAAAAGGGGGGTTGCGGAGGAAAGGGGTCACGGCATGCACAGTACTGTTAAGTTCAAAGAGGGAGTTGGTGGTGAAGAAAAATTGAAAATGCATTAATATATATTATTAATTTCAGTCGATTGATTGAATAATTAATTAATTAAACATATGATGTTAGCATAAATATAGCAAGTTCAGTTGTGAAGTCAAAACTTTTGCTAAAACCTTAATCAATTTAGATTTCAGTCTCAGTTGTTGGTGGGGATGCAAATGGGACAATATTAATCTCAAATCAATTGGTTAAACATATGTTAGTATGAATAAATTAAATCAAGCCATCTAATCATAATCATGTTAGTTAAAATTATTATTTAAGATGAAAAAATATATATATTTACCTACTTGGTTAGTCCATTTCTCTCACAAGGAGAGTTGAAAGGTTCAAATCACATCTACGGTGTATCCTTAGTGGTTTATCCACACATATATATATATATATATTATATATATATAATTTTTAACAACTATAGTGTTTGTTTGATTGCATTGTCACTTACATCCAGCTTATGATCCACTTTAGTCTATATTTCAAATTATAAAATTATTATAAATATTTAAATTTAATAAAATTAAATATTTAAACTAATATAATAATTTATATATATATATATATATATATATATATATATATATATATATATAGATTTAAAAATTATTAATTAATTAAAAAAATCCTATCTCTTGGAGAGGGATGAGCGCTCTCTCCGATTTGGAGGGACCCCGTCATCCCTTGGAGAGGGGATAGGGCCATCCCCGTCCTCTCCATCCCCCTCACCAAACATCAGGTTGGAGCGGGATGAGATCCCCATCCCGCTAAGGCACTAACCAAACGTTTTTTTAGTTGTCTTAATCTTTAGTTGGAAATTTGTCCACAATCATTTATGGTCAATGGTTTCTTCTTTTTCTCTCTAGATTTTATTAAAAGATTACACTCAACATCCGCCCTGATAATTGATGAGGAAATATAAATAAATGATATATATATGGGATTATCCTAACACACAATGCATTTTGTTTTTTTAGAACAGTGTTTTGTTTTTTTGTTTTGTTTAAAAGAACAGTGTTTTGTTTGTTTTTTTTTTTTTGAAAAAAGAACAGTGTTTTGTTTTTGGGAAAATTCATGCAGTCCCAGGCATATTTTACGAATTCGGATAGTCCCTCGACTTTTCGGCTTCCCAGAAAAAGTCCTCGCTTTTGCAAATCTTCCCAAGAAGTCCTCCCTCTCCATCCCGCTCTATTTTCTAGAAAAATGCCCGTAATGCCCCTCGTCTCCTATTGGGTGATTTTGGCGGGAGATCTCGCCCGATCACGTCAAACTTCGCCATACCTTGCGGTGAAGATCTTCACCCACATTCGCTTCCTTGTTTAGTATACTATCTCCTCGTTCCTTCCCTTCTAGCGTCTGCGATTGAAGATCTTCACCTACCTTCGCTAATGGAAACCATTTTTCTTTGCTGCAAGGTACAAAGAAAGAAGGCCATGTTCTTGATTTCACCATGTTGTCCTCGTGGCGTAGCCTCGCGTTGGAGGAAATCCTCAATCGTTGGAGCCTCGACGCTTCACGAGTGAGAGTGAAGTATGTCGTCCCAGACGAGCACAAGGCTATATGTTTAGTTGACTCAGATGGGGATTTCTTGCGGATGTGCGGGGTGCATCGAATATTCAAGAAGATGGTGGTGGACATGATCGTTGAGGACAAGGATGTGACAATAGGGAACCTGGCAGAATCATCTGTTGCCCCGTAATGAAGAATTTCTTTTGATTTGTTTCGTTTATGTTTTGTATTTTCGCTTATTATTATGTATGGCGCTTTATTATTAATGGTTTTAGCATTATTGTACCAGGCGTTTAGTATTTAGGAGTTTGGTTGACTAAGCGTACGAACCGCTTTATTATTTTTGAGTTTTCGCATATTATGTGACCTAAAGCGTTTATTATTTGCGGTTTTCACTCATTTAACTACCGATCGTTTATTTTATGGAGTTTCCGCTTACTATCACGATGCGATCGTTTATCCTTTTACGTAAAGCATGTATTCCCCACAAGTTAAGCGACTAAGCGTGTATTTCATGACTTTGGTCTTCTACTGCAGGGTTTCCGGCCCAATCTTTGTCATCACAAAGTGAAGAAGTGGACTTCGGCGTGAGCATATGCGCATGTGAGCACTTGGAATCAGACTCCGTTGTGATCGGCACCGTCGGTCAGAGATTTCACAATGCTGAACACTTCAGGGATTCTTTACGGGACTTTGCCATCAGGCGTAATTTCGACTATCGGTTCATTAAGAATGATCAGCAAAGAGTGACCGTTGCATGTGCAGTGGATGATTGTCAGTGGCGTGTCCATGCATCGATGGTTGGTAATATTAAAGAATTCCGTATCAAAACAATAACAACCTCGCATACATGTGGAGGGGGGATTGGCACTACATCCCATCTAAAGGCTTCTAAGAATTAGATTGACAAACATGTGATACGTAAACTCAAAGATCGACCACTCTATAGGGCCCGTGGACATGCAGCGGGACATATTATGCGTGACCATGGAGTTCACTTTGCCGTACAAAGCGGGCTGGATGGAGTAAAGAGGTCGCGAGGGAGATGCTCCACTAAGCGACGGCTGCAAGCTACGATCATTGATGTGGTATCGCGGAGAAGGTGGCGAGACCAACCCGGGTAGCATTGTGATTTTGGAAAAGGAAGGTGAAAGATTCAAGCGAGGTTTCTTTTGTTTTCGGGCCTCACTTGATAGTTTTAGGGAGGGTGTAGACCCTTGTTATTCCTTGATGGGACTCACTTAATGGGGAAATCTGATGGCACGTTGCTTGGCCTTAACCGGTAAAGGCGGTAATGAAGGATTCTTCCACCTAGCGTTCGCCATTGTTGACAATGAGACCCGATGATAATTGGACATGGTTTTTGTGGCCAACGCTTATTTGGGTGGCGCATATGCGATGACAACGGCCGCAGCACTGAGAAGATCCTTACGTTCATATCGGACCGATCGAAGGGGCTTATCAATGCCATCGCTAGGGTTTTTCCTTCCTCCCCCCATGCGTATTGCTTACGACATCTTCATGCGAACTTCTTGAAGGCAAATGCTTCGATGGGTAGGGCGATGAAGGATGAGTGCTGGAGCGCTGTTGCTTAAGGTTGCATATGCCTACACATGGAAGGAGTACAATGATCTTTGTCGATGAGGTCTGGCGCATCATCGCAGACACACCTGGCCGGTTATTTCACAAGTCGACATGGAGCATTAGTGTAATTATTTGTTCAAAAGGGCCTCGATGGGGTGAGATGTACTCCAACGTGGCGGAGTCATTCAACGCATGGATACGGACGCCCGCCACCTACCCTGTGACAAACATGGTGGACTCCATAAGGTTTTGCCCGGCGTTTATTTTTCCTAGTTTTCGCTTTTATAACGGACTAAGCCTTTATTTATGAGTCTTTCCGCTTATTAAGCGTCTTACGGCGCTTATGGTTTGTTGTTTCGCTTATCGAAATGACCTAATGTTTAGTTTTCGGCGTTTTCACTTATTATAGCTACCGAAGCGTTTATCGTTTTTGAGTTGTCGTTTATTATGTTGTAGGTATAAGATGATGAGTATGATGTATCAACGACGAGAGCAATGCAAGCTATGGGAAGGTCATCTTTGTCCTGAGATACATAAGCGGATTGAAGAAACCGTGGAGCAAAGTAGGTACTTGAAAGTGGGTCGTTCAGATGGGGTTCAATTTGAAGTGATGGACAATCATAGTAATTGTGTGAACTTAAGCAATAGGACCTGCTCATGCCGTCGTTGGGAAGTTGATGGACTACCATGCAAACACGCATGCGCAACGATTATGCAAAAAGACACAAGTGTGTATTCTTATGTTGATGACTTCTTTCAATCGTGATTTCCAGATACAAATATAAAGATACCGTGAGCCTATATTTCCAATCCGGATATAGATAGGCTCCACCGGTGCCTCACGGGAACTTCGTATGAGGCCACCTTTGACCAAGAAAATTTTGAGTCGACCCAGGGCGGAGGAGAAGGATCGAGTCGCAAGCATTGGCTATTAGACCACTTCATTGTAGTCGGTGTCACGAGGCCGCATAATAGAATTACATGCAACGCTATCAGAAAGTAATCGATGAAACCGAAAGTTCGGGTCCCAAGACATTGCGAAGTTATTTTTGTTGTGCATTTATAGTGAGCAGGCGTAAAAATATATTAAATAGGGTTTCCGCTTAATATAAATATGAAGCGTGTCTTCCGCGATATTATCTATACGGACGATGTGGCTGACTCGCGACACTTTCGGCTTGACACAATACACTTAATCGCATAAATAATAAACGCTCAAACTCCCTTAGTAGCGATAACTAAAAAGAAAATAAACGCTTCCTCCAGTATAATAAATGCCTACGCCATATAATAAACGCTTGGCCAGTATAATAAGCGCTTGTAGGTATAATAAGCGCTTGGCGATAGAATAAACGCTTCTGGCGTATAATAAGTGAAAAGAACAATATAATACACGCTTCTGGCGCTTGTTATCGAACAGATGTAAAATTAACAAAAACATGTTTACGCCATACATAAAATATTACTTAAAATGCGATCCCATCTAATATTAACTTCGCCATACCCACTTTAGCCTACCCTCGGTACATCTTCCAAGTCGAGTTCAAGCTCTTGCCCATGGAGAATCGATCCATGAGAATGGATGGTAAAATTCCACAACTGATCCAGCTATTTGCCCGATTCTTGCACAGGCTGAGTTCCTCTTGTGTGTGGGCCATTTCTCACTTTGTCGGTAACTCCTCTTTGTGGAGGCAAGTCTTGGTTTCAGCGCACAATTTCTGGCCGCAAACATGGGGTTTTATTGTTAGATCAATAGCATTACTGACTGGATAATAATACAAATAATAATAAGGGAAAGTGTAATATCCGGATTTTTTTTGAATTAATATAAGAAATCATTAATGTGTGATTAGTAAAATGAGAAAAAGTTTGGGGGTTAAAATGATAAATGACAATGAATTAAAGAATTAATTAAATAATTAATTAAAAAAGAGAAAGCAGCTTCCAGGAAGGTGCAGACCCTCCACCGCCTCAAGTCCCTTTAAATACACCAAGCATCAGAATTAAGAGGGGAGAGAAAGAGTAAGGAAAAAGAAGGAGTAATAGAGAGAGGGAAAGAAAAAGAGAATAGAAAGAGAGAGAGAAAGGGAAGAGAGGAAACTGGAAAGGAGGTGGAGAGGGAACCGGTTGGGAGAGGGAACAGGGAAGAGAAAAGCAAGAGAGGGAGAGAAGTAGAGAGAGAAGGAGAGAAAGAAGAGAGGGGAAAAGAAAAAAAATAAGAAGGGAAGAGAAACGGTCAGGGAGAGAAGAGAAAAGGAAAAGAAAGGGAGAGAAAAAGAAGAAAAGAGAAGAAAAGAGAAGAAAAAAAAAGGAAGAAAGAGAATGAGAGAAGTAAGAAGAAGAGGAGAGAGAGAAAGAAGAGAGAGAGAATTATTTTTAATTCTTTTTCTTGTGTTTTATATCTTTGTTAAGAATTGAGATTGAGTATTTTAGAGGAAATTCTGCCCGTTTAACGACAACATCTATAGTAGTTGGAAAAATCCAACTAAAATAGAAGAGATTATCAGGTGAGTTGCCGGTAGATGAACTCCGCTATTTTTTTCTCAGTTAATTGGTGAATGATTTTTCCAGTATTAAAGGCTCAATTTCTGATTTTCTTTGTTTTAAAAAGAAGAAGAATGTCCCTAAAAAGGGAAATGAGCGTATGTCCCCGGGAAGGGGTAATGTACGAATGTTAATATTATGCAGTACAGTTTATGTGTTTCAGGTAATTTATTTAAATTATTTATGTATGTTTATGATTAAACGTGAAAAATTACATTATTTATGTATTTTTATGATATGATTTTTATGACTAAATAAATATGCTATGTTCCCAGACAGAGAATTATGATATGTAAGAAAAGGAAATGAGCGAATGTTATGTTGGCCAGGTGGGCAGGAATTATCTGTACCACGTCGTTGGGTAATGATGTCGTGGCGGTTAAGCGTACCCGACGAAAAGAAATATGGCGTCATGGCGGTTAAGCGCGACAAAAGTATAATAGTGTCATGGCGGTTACCTTTTGACCAATAATGTTATGTTGTAAAGTTTATGTTTGAAGAAATGTTATCTGGTAAAATTTACATTTGACTAAATGCTAAGTGGTACGGTTATGTTTGCATAGATGTTAAGTGGACAAAGTTTATGTTTTGATATGTTTGATGTTTGAATAAATATTGAATAAATGGTAAAGTTTATGTTTGGAACAAATGTTAAGTAAAGTTTATATTTGAATGGATATGAAATGGTAAAATTTATACAAATGAGTACGCCAGAAAGTTTATGTTTAAGTGATACTTGATTATGTTTGAATGAAAGCGTGTGGTTTAGGTTGAAACATGCTTTATGTGGGGCTTAGGTCCTAGAGGACCACCCATACATGTTATGTAAGAAATGGGAGAAATTTGGTTATGTGAATGGAAGTGTGAGCAGCGGGTAGATCTTGTTGAGATTGGGTGCACAATTGGACTAAGTACCATTAATATATTTGTGATTTAGCACTTAAAATTTGTGACATGATTATGTTAATATTTACGCAAGTATATCCGATATGAATTGTATTTATGTTTTGACAAATTGTATATTTACACAAGTACGGATCTGGAGATTGACATGACGGTTAAGTGTATAGCTGGCTCTGAGTAGATGTGGACTATAAAAATTGATGAATGAAACTATGTCATTTTCAACTTAAGTATGAGAATGTACCTAATCTCTGAACATCTAAACTAAAAAAGTCCTGGGGCATGTGTAAATGAACCATCAGTTTAATAAAAAGTCACTTATATGTGCTATGAAAACCCGGGATGTTACAGAAAGTCTTACCATGGCCATCGCGTCCATGTCGTAACTTATGCTCGTTAATGACGAGTAATGGAGATACTCTCGTCTTTCCCGTTCGGCCACTGTGAGGTGGGAAGTGCTCATAGCCGACATTCTCGGCATTAGGACAACGTCCGTCATGGAAGTTTTCTATTCCTCTTCATCAACGACTCGGCCCGGTGATGCGCGATGATTTCCGAAAATTGTGACAACAGCATCGCTATGGGCACGATAATGGAAGCCCTCCGCTTTGTATGGGTTGTCCAAATTCTTAAGCTCATTTTGAAACATAACTTCACGAAGCGACGCCGATCACGCGTCGTGGGGAACCAACTCTCCATTGATCATGCAAAGATGCAGTTGCTTTGCGTGTGGCTTAACGCCAAGTCGTTCTTCCGCATCAGGGGTCTTTGTTAAGGAGAATACGCTTATTTAACTTATAAAAATTTGTTTAATAAGTTAAAAGTCGAGCAAATACGACCGAATCAAAATAATGAGCTTAAAATCAAAACATTTGCACGCTTTAAGGAAACTAATAAGCGAAAACAAATGATAATAAACACTTAATGAAAATAATAAGCGGAAACCTCCAATAAAACGCTTAAGGTAAATAATAAGCGTAAAACTATGATAATAAACGCTTAAGGTAAATAATACACTCAATAAAAATATGGGCAACAAAGCCTAAAACTTAAAAAATCATATTCTCTTAGCATGTGTCTTACTTGTCCATCCTGTGGATTCAAAAGCAATTGAAATTGCCGTGCAGACGCTCCATCCGGTTCGGGATGTTTGAAACCAAGAGGCCTCTTATTCGCGGGTAAATAGAAGTTTGTATTATCCATGTGCTCGGGAGCACTAGGGGCAAGCGGGATAATGGCGTCTTTGGCTTTATCGGACAAGACACCTTCATGCGTTGGTGACCTCCGGAATTTTTCTTTAAGGGACTCAAGAGCGCTCGAGATATCGACGTCACTGGTCCTCCGGATGAACCGCCTCCTTCCCGTCTCCTTCCATTTGGGAATAGCGCTCGCCTCGGTGACTTTCCCTTTTATTTGCCTCACCGTGAGGAGAACGGGGGCCCAGCGTCCGCCGTACGCATTTGTTTTTACGGGTTGCGCGTCGCCACGCGTGTTCTTGCGGGCGTGGTCTTTTGACCTGCGCCCGTCGCGGGTCGTGTTGCTTTACGGTTCCCCGCGGTATTGCTGCGTCGCGATTCGTGGTTTTTGCCACTTTCCCTTCTGCGGAGCAACGTATCCCAAGAGTCAGCGGTCTGCGGATGCCGCCGCTGAAACGGTGGTGCTTGTGCCTTGATTCGCGAGGTGCGTCTTTTCGGTGGTGAAATGGGGTGCGTACATTGCGAGTGTAGGTGCTTCCGGTGGTTCTCGATCGCGGAGGCGTGGCAAGCTTATCATTGCTTGCGGGAGCTTACGGCGGGTTCGTTGTCTCACCGGCATTCACCTTCGCAGCGACTCTTGTTTCGACCAGCGGTCGAAGCGCTCTCATCTCCTCCATGAGGAACTCCAAATTGTCCTCCGCCGCCTCGAAGCCGCACCCTAACATTCTTGATTGGGACCTCCACCTCTTTCGGTCTTCCTCCCTCTCTTGAGGGGGAGGTTTCTTCCGAAGGAGCGTCAGGGCGCCGTATTTCTTTGTGGGTGGACTTCTTCGGACCCGATAAACTTCGGACTCGCCCGAATTAGAGGGGTGGCGGGGACAAATCAAATACATGCGTAAGAACAAAGAAAGAAAGACTTCATTCGATTGAGCGGATAAGCGCTTAAGATAAATAATAAACGCTTTACCAACATAATAAGCTTTATTTACACGGAATAATAAAGACTTCAACGGAAAAATAAGTGCTTAAGTTTAATAATAAAAACACTTCAACGGAAAAATAAGTGCTTTTAGCATTAAAATAAACGCTTTACGAAAATAATAGCGATTATAAGTAAAAAGATAAGCGCATTACAAAATTCATAAACACTTCGAAAACAACTAACATTGCCCACCTTCTTTCCCTCCACTTTTTCAAAGAACTTCGGATAATCGATTTACGCTTCGCGAAATTTGTTCTCGCCAGTAGCACAAAATGCGCTGGCGCCTTCTTGAAGTGTATCCTCTTTGCGGTCCCCTCACAACTTCGTAGAGAACTATTGAGATTAAGTGCGAGGACGCACCCTCGCATGAGGTAGCCCGGCGTTTTAGATTCCACTGCGCACGGGCCCTCACACGACCTGCTGCATCGGGGAACTCCTCCATCAGCCACCTGTGGGTGGCCTGCGCCCATGCGTAGTCTCCAAGCGATTCCAGGTCGTTGGCGTACGAGGCAACCCAATTGAGGGGTTCACCGCGAGGAGTCTTGATGAACGAAAGCTCAGAGGATGTAGACTACCAACATCTTGACGAAATTCTCCTCCTCGCCCTTGCCCTTCGTAACGAGATCGCGTAGGGTCTTCTGGATGGAGTGGCGGTTTCGGTCAGCCGCGGTGCTCAGGAACCTGCGCTCGAGATCACTCTTTGCGGCCTTCGTCTTGAAGGTTACCGCAGCACCGTGGCATCGGAGACCGAGGATCATAGCGACATCCTCTGCCCGGAACTCCAGCTGAGATGAACCAATGTTGAAGTTTCCGGTCTTCTCGTCGTACATCGAGAGGATGGAATCCAGGACCCCCCTCTCCTGGATGATAGGCTCCAGCTCCACGAAATGGGCAAAGGGAGTTCTCTCAAACAACTCCCAATCGCCGGGTCCACATCGACGCCTTGACTCTCTCAAACGGACTATCGTCGGAACGGTAGCACTGGCGTTGATGTGAGCACACTTCCCTTTTGACCTTTTTGACCTCTTTGACCTTTTTGAAGACTCTTTTGACGACCCTTTTGACATTTTTTCCCATCCTTTAGAGAACTGCACAATATGTAATCGCAACACACGTTACAGACAACAATAAATGCTTTGGAAACAAAATAAACGAAACCCCCGAAAACTAAACGCTTTGGCCCCGCTACTAATAAACGCTTTGTCTCACGAAATAAACGCACAACCCCGAAAACTAAACGCTTTGGCCAAATAATAAGCGCCCTCATTACAAAATGAGACTAATAAACGCTTGTTGCTCGTTGTTACAAATAGATCGAGCAAACGTCAGCCTTTGAAAGTAGCGAAAACCCCATAAAACTAAACGCTTTAGCTCAAGAAATAAACGCAACCCCTGAGAGAGACACACTGAACTCCAAAAAATACACGCTTTTAGCTCATGAAATAAACGCAACCCCTGAGAGATACACACTAAACTCCAAAAAATACACCCTTTAGCTCTCACAACCAGTCAGGTACCCTAAACACTAAACCCTAAACACGGATTCAGAATCACGCACAGGTTGTGCCCTAAACCGGAACCCTAAACCCTAAATACCCAAAACCGTTGAGCATAAATGCTGGGAGATTGTCACCGCCTTGGAGATAGTCTGGAAGCTTTGCAAAGATGCTCTTCGGCGGTGGCGGGTGGAGAGATGGACGCCAGACGCCGCAAAGGTGGGGAGAAGAGAAATGAACCTTTGTGATGAAGAGCAAAGCTTCTAAACGGTTTTGGGATGCAAAGAGAGGTTTTGGGTTGCAAAGAGGGGCGACTCAAGTAATTTCATGACTTTTTCAAAGCTGTGGCCGCTTGAGGCGATGGGGCGACGTGGGGTTCGGTCAAAAAGGAGAGACTTTTTGAGGAGTTGGAAAATTTGAGGGGTTTTTTGAGGATTTGGAAAATATCAAGGGTTTTTTTGATACTTTCCTCTTTGTTTTTTCGTTTTTTTTTTTTTTTGAAAAAAAGAAGAGTGTCTTGTTTTTTTGTTTTTTTGTTTTGTTTAAAAGAACAGTGTTTTGTTTGTTTTTTTTTTGAAAAAAGAACAGTGTTTTGTTTTTTCGTTTTTTTATTTTTGAAAAAAAGAAGAGTGTCTTGTTTTTTTTTTTGTTTTGAAAAAAAGGAACAGTGTTTTGTTTTTTTGTTTTGTTTTGTTTTGTTTTTTTTTTGAAAAAAAAATAACAGTGTTTTGTTAATCTATATATATAGGTTTTGAGTCTTGGTGTACTTTTGAGAAGAAAAAAAAAAGAACGTTTTCATTGGATTAATCTTTTGGATACGTAAACACTTCACAACCACAAAAGTCACATATATATATATACACACACACATTATTTTATAATAAATAGTAGTGATTTAATAATAAATATGTTTCGATCTTGTTTTGTAAAAAGGAACAGACTAACCACTCTTCGATTTTAATTTAGACAAATGTATCAAAATTGCAACCCATGAGAACCACATTTAGTTGCACCTAATCACAAATGAAAACTCCTAGGAAGTAGTTAAGCTGTTGTTCTCTTAAAAGTAATCATCAACCAAACATCAAATGTGGATTCTTAGGACTCAAGCTTCTACATTTCCTTGGGAAGTTACCAACCCTCATACTTATCTCTTCCCCATGAAGAATTCCAAGGCTTAGCTTTTATTAAGAACACAATTAAATTCATGTTTAATTTGCATATACTTTGCACTACATCAAGATATTTGAACTTAGTATGTGAGTTTATGTCATATATACATCTCATAATTGCCTATAGTTTGAAATACATACATATGTATAAATCCTGATGTCATATGACATACATGTGATTATGAGAGGTTTTTAAGGGAATGAATATGTGAAAACCCCCTTTATTAAAAACATTTAAAAAGCCAAAGGCCTCTTGGCCGAGCGGCATGATCCCTTTCGTAAGGGGTTCGACATCCGGAAGACCCGGGGTCGAATCCCCGCTGCGGAAGGTGAGGGCGCAAAGCATGGGCCATCTAATGGGACAACCCATGTGGTACGCGAGTTTTCTCCGTGCTGGATCGTAGTAACCCGGGTGATAAAATAAATGTACGTTGTGTAAAACCTTCGGGCGGTAAGATAACTTACACTGTATGAAACCTGGGAAGAATCGAAACCCCTGCGCTCGCCCATTTGACTGATTCTTGTAAGGGTGCTTGTCGCCTTGGTAAAAAAAAAAACATTTAAAAATGGAATTAAAAAACTATTGTGAAGAATTCCAAATTATAATCTAATGCATCAATTTTAATCTATAGATTTCTCTAGTTCTAAGGGTGAGTTACAAGGTCTACATCTATTATAATCTAATGCATCAACTTTAATCAATTTCTCTAGTTCTAAGGATGAGTTACAAGGTCTACATCTATTATAATCTAATGCATCAATTTTAATCAATTTCTTTAGTTCTAAGGGTGAGTTACAAGGTCTACTTATTAGAAAACATCAATATTTTGAATTTGATGTATGTATATCATATAACACTTTAATAAAAGGAGTTCAGCTTCAGTGTCTCTTTCAATGCCAAAGTCAGAGAAGCAACAAAGATCATTGCTAGTTATGAACTTAGAACAACATCCATTATATATATGCTCATACATATAATTTGGAAAAATTTAAAGAAATAATTCATCACAAACCGATAATTTAATAGCGAGGGCATATATATACATATGGACAAGTAGAAGATGGATGATTGAATCAATTAACATAGAAAAAAAGTTTAATTAATGTTCATCTTTTACCTTTTAAGGTATATTAAAATTAAATTGAGGGAAAAAAATGAACCATACTAAACCCATTTCTCCCATTTTATGACAAACGAACGAAGTGAAAAAACTCAACCACTTCCGATGACTTTCCCACCACTTTATGAACTCCATTTTTAGATAAACCATCCAAATAATTGTTAAAAGAATAAAAAGGAGAAATCGATAAATATTCAAACCTTCAGCAAACTTTGATAGTAAATGCAAGTTAGAATTAAGAGTTAGGGTTAGGTCTCAACCATGTGAAATGGAACCCAGGATTCAACCTGCAAGTGAACGAGTCAACATGACATAAACCCAATACCAACTCACTGTAGAAACTAGAAAGCCATGGCCTTACTTGGCTTGCCTAAACTCTTTTAATAGATATCCACCAACTTTGTGGTTACGTCTAGGTTTGCTCAATCTTGCATAACCCCATAATGAGATCCAAACCTACCTTGCAGACGGGTCAACACGATCTGACACAACACCAGCATAAGAACAGATTAGCCATTGGTTCAATTTGATATATATATATATATATATATATATATATATATACACGGGCATGCTACAATAAAGCCAGTTGGAACACTGTTCCAATAAAATCGCCTCCCATTTTGATCATTGGAGCATGTTTTAAGGATTTCCAACCATATGGATGAAAAGAACATCGAAAAATAAGCCAGCACGTCAATTTTCATACAATTTGGGAACTTGTAGGGTCTTCATCTTAACGGGTAAAAATTTATAAAAATCTTATCGGTTCAAAATTTCACCCGTTAAGATGAAGACCCTACAAGTTCCCAAATTGTATGAAAATTGACATCCTGGCTTATTTTTCGATGTTCTTTCCATCCATACGTTGATTCCTCAAAACATCCGGCCCAATGGTCAAATGAAGGCGACGACTTACACGATGATAAGGCCGATCGCACCATATATATATATATATATATATATATATATATATATATATATACGGGCATGCTACTATGCGGCCGGCCTTATCACTGTGTAAGTGTGGTCGCCTCTTTTTGGCCCACTTGCACAGTGTTTTGAGGAAATCCAACCGTATCGATAAAAATAACATTGAAAAATAAGCTAGCATGTCAATTTTATACAATTTGGGAACTTGTAGGGTCTTCATCTTAACGGGTGAAACTTTGAACCTGTAAGATTTCTATAAATTTTCACCCGTTAAGATGAAAACCCTACAAGTTCCCAAATTGTATTTAAAACATCTTAATTTATTTTCCACCGATCTTCCTCCACGGTTGGAAATCTTTCAAATACGGGGTGGTCAAATGGGAGACAACTATAAATAAACAGTGTTTCCATACGACTTTACCTTATCATGATTATATATATATAGACAATAAGGGCCCCCATGAAGAATTTTCTAAGAACGTGCACAACTACACGAAACACCCGAAAGCTCACGTGTGGTATCGAACACCCACAGACTCATGCACATTGTGCCCTCACCCTGCTCAAAGTGGTGATTCGAATGCGGGATTGTCCCCGAACGAATCCCAGCCCTTACGAAGGGACCTGGCACCAATATACTCGAAGGTCGTTGGCAATTTGATATATACTGATAGATATCCATGTAATACTGTGTAATTGACCAATTGCACATTCTCTGAAGTTCTAAAATACAACACAGACAAAAAAATTAAACCCACAAAAAAAAAAAGTATGTTGCCTTGCCTTCCACTAATGTTTCTGAAAAGTACACAAAAGTGTGAATTGCTAATATAACCAATAAATTACTAATAGCAAGATAGAAATAGCGATATACTGTTTCAATTCCATTGCTACCTGACTCATTCACCTTTGAAGATAGCAATAATGAAATCTCATTATTGAAGTTGTACCCAAAAATAATAAAAAAAATGGAATATGAACCTTTAAGATTCTGAGTGAAGGTGGATTGGTTGAGATTCCATGCAACTTGAGGCATCCAAACAGAAAGAAGGTAGGTATGAAAAGGCAAAATAAAAAGAGAAAGGACTCTGCTCGAGTCCACCTTTCAAGATAAGTTATCTCTCATAATCAACGTTTATGCAAAGTTTGAATATGAACCTGAGATTCCAGATAAAGCTATATTTGTCAATGAGATTCCTTACAATTTGTGACTGTCAATAGGAAGCAACTGGGAAGGAAGTGACAAACAAAAATAATGAGCAGTGGATGTAAGCTTGTAAACGGATTTCCTGTTGTATGAGTAAACTTGTGATGCTTTCGCAATTTGATATTTTCCAGTCACAATGAGGTGGTTGAATTTCCTATGTAATAATTGCATAAGAGTTGGTAGAAGTGAGTATCAACTAATAGTTAACAAGAGGATAATTTCTTACCCAGCGCAGCACAACCAGACCAATACGAGGTTTGGTGCAATTGAATGATCACCAGGATTTTTGTTTTGCGTCACGAACATGGAACATTAGCTGCCAGATCTTACTAGTTAATGTTGGAAGGAAAGAAATAAATTGTGGTGAAGACTAACAGGTGAAATCTAAACAAATACCTTTGTTCCAATGTAAAATGATGTAAATATGCCAAAGAGAACGTGTAATCCTGTGTTAAACAAAAAATTAGAAAATCTTGTATATATTAAACAATTACGTATATAAAGAAGAAATCATACCGTCCTTTTGTAGCAATCGCGTTATCAACCAATTAATGCCTGTTGGTCCAATGACATAACCAGCAAGGTTTGCAACCTGTGGAACCACAAGCATATTTTACCAATTGCTGATGGTAAGAAAGATGCACAGGAATTTGACCTACAGACATTACTCCTGGTTTTCAATTCATTAAAATGATATTAGCTACTAAAGCATGGTGAACAGTCATTTCATCAAACATAAAGGTGTTGAGACCACTGACATTTTTTATTAGAAAAGATGGGTAGCTGGACTATGCATACAATGCTCAAAAAGCATGTTTCTCATGCTATATATAAAATAGGATGGTTTAACTCAACCTAAACAACTCTTATCACAAAGAGCTTAGTTTCAAGACTCTGGAAGGCCAATGTGCAGGTGCCACCATATACAAAATATTAATTATATAAAACTATTTGGCAAGCTATTTAAGCTTTGCACAGATTTCGATTATAAAATAGTTATGCCCACAATGTCAAAAACCAGTTTTAAGCAAACTATGTTACTAAAAACTGATCAATGTGAAATGATAATTATCATCCCACATTTACTACAGCTAAGCCAACCTTAATTGTCTCTAATTGCTGAGACTAGTCCAACATCAATTTCACTCAGGTAATTAATTAAACATGATTATTGATTGTTTGCTTCACATGTGAATTCTTTCAGCTTCTGTTCTTTAGTAGAGCATTACAAGAGCTGGGTCCTTCCTACTGTAAAGGTACAATTCTCTGACATGAAAAGCCAGCTGTGGCTGATTTCCTTGAGTAGCAAAAAGAAAGCTGCTATGTTGCCATTTCGAAATAAAGTAGCATCATTTCAGGAGTTCCCCACATTTTACGTTTAATGCCCAGTAGTAAGAATCTATATTAAATCCTCCTTATCAAATTAGAAAAGTATAATGGAGGATATTCGTCCATTGAAAATGGTCAAGAATTAGACTTCCTGAGAGCATCCACCATAGCAGAATATTAACAAACCACAACTCCACTTCAAAACTATTGCTTCCATATATTAGTTTTCTGTGTTATGTTAACCTATCACCATGGTGGCTGAAGACCACCAATGAGAGAGAGAGAGAGATAGGATATCCTGACTTTCTAATAGTTAAAATCAAGAGTTCATGACAGATGGGAGAAAAATACCATAAGGCATGTAATGGTGACTGCCCCAGCAACAGCACTCAATTCACGAAATATGAAGGCACCCAGAGCGCTTCTAGCCTGACAGATTTAACATTTCAACCATAAGTCATAATTAACCAACAACTAAATGAATGAGAAAACAACTGTGAGAGGCTGAGAGCACAGAAAACCAGAAATCCTTACAGCCAAGAAACAAAATGATATTACCAAAAGTACAGCAATCTTGATTATAAGTGAGATCAACATTACATGAAAAAAATATAACCAAAATATGACAAACTTAAAGAGTGGGCAGCCCGGTGCAACAAAGCTCCCACTATGCTTGGGTCAGGAAGGGTTGAGACCACTTAGATCTATTGTACACAGCCTTACTTGCACTTTTGCAAGAGGTTTCCACGACTCGAACCCATGACCTCCGGGTCACAGGGCGACATCTTTAGTGTTGTGCCAAGGCTCCCTTTCTGACGAACTTAAAGAGTAATTTAGTTAAATATAACATAAATTCAAAATGAGGGCATGTCTAACAATGGTTTAACCAATCTTTCATGTCAAGTTTAAAGAAAGTTTTCTACTACGACCAGTGGAATTTTGGATGCTTTATTCACTACTAGAATTCAGTTGAAGTTATATTTTCAAAGTTAACCTAGTAACTTGCATAATTTGAGATAGTACACATTCCATGAGGTAGGAAAGTAGAATTCTACTTATGGAAGCGCCCCAACTGATCTTTCCTTAGCATTCCATCTCACCCTAGCAATCAGAGGAACAGAAGATAGTGGCCCAACAATACTCCAGGTTTTAGTCTTCTTGAGAACATGTTCTAGAAAGGAAATAGTCCTGTGACACCTAAACAGTGAAATCATAAAGAACCATAACACTGTCAGATCCTATACTTACTAAAATTTTCAACGAAATCAAGACAAACATGTCGTAATAGTATATAAAATAAAGTCTATGTTTCCATGCTATCAACAGAGTTATAAATCATCTAATGTCACTATCCTCGTTATAGAGTTCCAAATCATCTAGACCTAGACTCTAATCCCTAGATTAGCTAATAATGTTGATCACTGTTTTGTCATTTCCTCAAGTATCTGTACTACCAACTTACATGAACACTAGATTTATAATCATAAAGTAATTTTCCTCATATATTAATTTATTGTCTTCTTTATGCGGGCTGAATAAGAGCAAGAGGCTTGGCCTGTCTGATGCCAACAACATGGTAATATTTGCCAGAAAGGATCATTAATTAGGTTCCATACACAAAGAAACTCAAAGCTCCAATACCAAATTGGTTTAAATGGAACATGAGGATTTCTTTCTCGTAATCTGCTCAACTGTTTTTCATCTTCATTACACTCATTAAAAAAGGTTATCCCTTTCACCTTTTCTTTCTACGGTAAATTGCAAGAAAATATAAGCCCCCAAAATTAGGAATACACTCCAACACCCAACAAAGTTAAACTTTTCTCAGGGTGGAGTTGGGCTCCGTTTCGACTCAAAGGTCCATCATTATCTAATATAGAAAGGTCAGATTGTCCATACAAAGGAATATTTATGACTCAATATTAATAACAAGACCAGATCTAAATCTCCTTAGCCCTTTGAAGCATCTTCAGAATTTGCAATATTAAAAAGACAAATCTAGATAATCTTTTACATAAAGTATGCCGAATATAAGTGAGTTTGTTAAGCATTTAAAAAGTCAAAATTCCAAAATGCACTTTTAACTATTTAGATTACTCATTGAGACCATTGTCTTGGGCATTGGTTTGTAATCTTAAATATATTTTTTGTTCTCTAAAGTAAAGGACTTTGGTCAACTTGGTCCCTGAATTAAAGGGATTAATTACTATTAGTCACTCTCCACAATCATTAATGATTCAAATAAAAGGTATTATTTTAAAATGGTATGGGCTAATGATCCTGCTGTGCCATGTCATACGTCACATATCAATTGTCTTTTAAATTAATTTAGTCATTTAAAAAAAAAATTGTAGATGCTAACATGGCAACTTATGCCATGTCAACATTACTTCTCACTCTCATTGCCTTAATAATTCAAATGATTAATTTACTTCTAATCTAAACAAATCATGTAATTGACTTATACTTAACTAACTCATTATGATTAATTTACTTACATTCTATATTAATCATCTAATTTATGTATGTCTGCATCAAGCCATGTAATGTTGATTTGATGGTAGAATGCTAACGTGGCATATGTTGCCACGTTAACATCTAGCATTTCCTTTAAAAAAAAATTAAAAAATAAGTATAAAACCAAATGAAACATGGTGTATGATGTAGCATAATAGCTGACGTGTCCATACCACATCATACACCATGTAGGATCATCAGCCCACATCATCCATAAAGAAGAAAAAACTTTTTTTATTCAAACCATTAACGATCATGACAAACAGGAACTAATGGTGACCAATATTGCTTTAGTTCAGGGAGATTTTCACCCATTTTATAAGTTCAAGACCAATTTGGCCAAAGCCCTTTCATTCAAGGACCAATAGTGCACTTAATCCAAATATTTAAAACCCTATGATTTAAAACACTCTCAATACACATGATGAGAATTATGCCCACAAAATAAATAAAGGGTACTAATTGCCTTCAAAATCACATGAGCATGATTCAATCGAGCTTAAGAAAAGCACCTGGTCAATGCATTGGCACATTGAGTACTATATAGATGATACAGGGCAACTATGACGCTGCGGAGGGAGCAACCATGAAAGAAGCCACAGCCCCATATTGCTCAAGCCTAGAAGCCATCTTAGCCAGAGACCCAACAGGAACCATCTTTTGATTACAATTAAATAAACTATATGTAAACCATGCTGAGCAGAAGGCACTTTCTGGAGCTATTCTTAAATGTTCCTTCATTGCCCTCTACACTCTCCTACCCCTGTATCCTTCTTGTCTCCATAATCTGTCTCCCCATCTTGTATCTTATATTTCTTTGCTTTTTTTCTATCAGGACAAGGGTTTTATTAATAGTAAAAACTTATACCATTCTTACTAAGAAGATTTATCAGAATGAAAACAATGGAGATGCTCATTGCAATGCTATTAAATCAAATACACATCATAAAGCAGAATAAATTATAAGTTACCTGAAATGCTTTAGCAGCTGACTTTATCACTATCTCAGGGATCAAAAATATACATGTTAACCACGCCCAACAAATAAGTTTCCTGGTTCATATCCAAAAGAACAGTGTACAAATTTTTTTAACCAGAAGGGTATTGCATAACAAAATTTAATTCGAATTTTAAGTTGTACTAGAATGAAAAAGTAGGAAAGGAAATACCATTCCAGATCATGCCACAATGCCACAAATGTGAAAATAACCCACACATTGAGAAGCTTTCTCTGAGAACCCCCTAGAGGAATGTACATGTACCTGAAGAGAACAATTATTGACCCATAACCAATAATTGTATTGAATAAACATTGAGAAAATATAGTACAAACAATCAATTCTGACCTAACAAGCCACTTGTTGAATGATGCATGCCAGCTTTTCCAAAAACTCTCCAAGTCATAGCAGTTGTTCACACATCTTGGCATGTTTTCAAGGGTCTCTACCCCTCCAATCTGCATTAAGAACATTTTCAATATCATAAAGATGGGCTTTTGTTATGTAGAGTCTTGATGGCTTATACAGAATTCAGGACCTTGATTTAAAATGTCTCCAGATTGAAAATAAGTGTATGGAATGCTTTAAAACTCCAAGAAAATGAAACTCTCATGAATGCATTTCTCAAAATATATCTAATGCCTCACCTATAAACAGACAATAAAATATAAACAAGAAGAACAAAGTATGAGATGTTTACCAAGTTCGTTTAAAGATGAAAAGATAAACATCTTGCCCAAATCACAACAGTATGTCTAGTATGCACTGAAATAAATGTTTTCTTAGATAAGAAAATGGCTCTGCTGACAAAACCTGTGCTACACTAACACAGAAAAGAACAAATCCATACATGTTCCTTCCAGGATTAAGCACATGCACAAAAAAGAGTCCAAAAAGGAAATTATATCTGCCCTGGCAAACACAAGATGCCAGTACAAGGAACATCCATATAATTGTGAACTAACTATAGATTGAGCAGGCGATCAGATATAAAAAGTAAATCTAACATAAGATGTTCATGAACTTTTAATTGATGAGATGAGATATAAAAATGTAGTTTAAATCCAAATCAGAGATTTAGTATGCAATAAAGTGATTTGTTTCATACTAGAAGAACAAGTCAGCTCTTAAAGATACAACTTCTTAAAAGCATTATCCTAAAGGACAAATTTATATCACAAAGTGCATGCATAGATTAAGCTTATACATAGAATGGGTTTATGCTTTTCTCTTATCAGAAAATATCTGTAGTATTTCATGTTTACAACATTAATTTGATACTTACCATCTCAGAGAAAAATAAAAGAAATGATTTTCAACTTTCTAATTTCTAATCTAGAGATTAGAGTCTAGGTCTAGATTAACATTATCCATGGCATGCCTATATACTAATCAAATAATTTGTTGCATTTACTCTACATACTAAAGCTAAAGGCTAGCATAAATGTAAATATAAATTAGCAACAAGTGTTATTAGGAGCAACAAAAGCATTTGTTAAGAAGTCGTCATACCCAATGCATTATCAGATAACTTAACAGATAGTGCTACTTTTTTTTAAGAAGCAAGACTAGGAGTATATGAGGGAAGCAATAACCAGGAACCCACCAGTGACCAAATACGGAAAAAGCGCCAAATCAGATAGAACTTTAACCACATGAAGTTTATGACCTGTTACAAAAGACTAACAAAAGTCACAAGTTACACAGTCATAAAATGACTGAAAGAAATTATCCACAGTGAAATTGGTGACCAATAAACTTAGATTATATGCATATATTGATATATATATATATATATATATATATATATATATATATATATATAAATTCCTGCATTAATAATGCATTTCATTGTTTTTAAAAAAAATGGCATATCCAGGAATTATCTCATGATAGGTTCACCAAGGTGTCATTTTATGTATCTCTGACAACAGTCTCCCAACCCGAAGATACTGAATTGATGAACCAAACTCATCAATGTCACCTAACCTAAGGTGTGAAAAGGTCTTTGGCACTACCTATTAGCAATTTGAAATTGTCTACAAATTCCTCAACTAGTAATGTTTAAATGATACCAGCAAACACATTTCTCCTCAAGTTGTTCTGGTTTAAGGATGAGTTCACACATTGCATCCACTTCTAAAATTGTAAGACCTTTGAAGCTTAAATGCTTTTAAGTTTTAGGTAGCTTTTAGAAAATTAGGACCATAAGAAATGGTTGTTTTTCATATAGTTTTAAGATTCCCTTACGCGGCTTTTGTCTGTCTCTCATCAAGGAGACAAATAACAAGGATTGGACACTCTGAAGTCTAATGAGTCTCGACAAATATTCTGTTGTGTATGTGCAACCCAATAGTAAGTTTCCAAATAAACTTAGTCGCTTGAATAATACTTTAGAGGAAAACTAGTGAATATTCAGGCAAAGTGACAATTTGACATGCCATAGATAGGATCAACACAGTACATCTCACGTTGTTGACTTTGACAATGTCGACTGTTTTTTTTACTTTTAGCAGCATAAGAACCAAGAAACTATGGTGTTCAAATTCATCAAACAGATGAAATAGATGGAAGGGGAAAGAAGGGTGGTAGATCTAAAATGAAGATGAAGGAAAGAAAAGATATACATAACAAAATACAACAGGAATGTACAGAAAGGCTTCCTTTGTCTTTATTACTTAAAAAGAGGAGTCTAATGTGATCAGAACCAAACTGATTAATGAACACACTACAAGCAAAAGGTATGCATGTTATCCAAAATTAACCAGAACACATCCATACACTACAGACTTCTTGATGGATGCATAAAAGCAAAGATGTCAACAATGTGAATATGAAAGTTAATAAACTATTTAAGCTAATACTGCCATTTTTTTCAGTATCATCACTAGCAGGAAGAAAAAAAAAAGCTTGTATTTAAAATAAAATAAAAGTACACAAGTACATTCTACCTGTTCATGGAAAGCTTATGAAGATAGAAACGTAAAACCTAATGTCTACCCTGGAATGTCTCATGAATTCATCACAGGTATATATTAACAAGGATGCAGTATCCAATAAAGTACTTGCATCAAAATAGAGTAAACAATTTATCTCAATCACACAAAGCGGAAAACTAAGCCTATCTTACCCCATATCCAATGATGAAGATCTCCAAAGGTGACAAAATTCTCCATAAGCCACTGAACAAAGTACAAATCAGATTATACCTTCATCTTCAAAATAAACATGTAGAATTATTCCATCTTCTGTGATGGCTTACTCACCTACTTGCAAAGGAATTATAATAGAAAAAATGTGTCAATATTTCCATGAGGAAGAGACTCATAGCCCATCTGAATCCGTACCAAGCTATTTGTCCGACAGAAAGATTCTTTTGAGGTATATCCAACTGCAGCATCACTATAGTGAGAATTTAATGAAAATCAATAGCGACAGCTAATATAGAAACAAATAATGAGGACAACAATCAGACCTACAAACCCACATTAGGCATATTTTAGAACCAAATTGGTTGACCAATTCATCCTAGTCTAATTGACCAATACTATATATTAAACTAAATTTGAAGTTGACAAAGACTGGTGTCAGCACTGTGAAAATAAAACCAAGATCAAGTTGACCATAATTTTGAGTTGTCATTAAATATCCAGGGTAATTGATCCTAACAATGAAAAGTATATCAAATAGACAAATAAAATGCATTGCATCCTCATTTTGGATTGATCCAACAAGAGTTTGTTTTGGTGGCAGCAACTTGACCAATTAAACAGGTCATGCCAAGCAAGGTTTGACAAGATCATCAAAGACTGATCCAATTGGTAATATTTGGGTCAAGCACACAAATAGGTACCATATCATAAAGCTAAACAAAAAGAAGAGGTGACCTGTTGGACCGAAGTCCTGGAATAAAATCAGATATTATGGCTTCAAGTTATGTAGTCAGATAAGAAATGAAACTACACCAATGCTGCCAACAATTAAACATTAATGCAACTATCTGAAAGTTATTTAAGGAACTGACCTGTGTTGCAAAGCGCATTGAAGCTTACAATTGGTCCAGCAATATAAAGTGGCGCATATATCAAATAAGACAAGTATATATTGAATGAGTAGTTGTCAATGGGGCACTCCTCTCCTGCCATGTTTAAGCTACACTATTTCATCAAAAAGTAAATATGCAATGAAGAGAAGGCAGCAGGAACATGAGCCAGGATATAACTTTACAGTAACATTCAAATCATTCAAGGAAATACAGACTTGAAATTGAATATTACCTGTAAAGCAAAGTAGCAACTTTTCCAGATCTACAAATGTAGCATCCTTGTATATGTTTCTGCATCCACAGAACAAGGACAAGTTGTATATATTTGGTCAATCACAACTTGTAAGGCAAGAGTAGATCCCCCGTAAGGACTTGAGATAGAGGCAAAACCAGAATAACCTTACTGCAAAATTATTAATTCTAATTCATGCAATGCTTCCTCTGGTTTCATGAATCTGCAATCGCATTGTAATTATAAATCCTAGCCAGTGTCTTTCAGGAGTTTTGAGGAAAATTCAACTTCAGTATGGTAGTTTAAATTGTAAGAGAATGCTTAATCATATGATAGAAAAGACTAACAATTTCATAAGCCTTTCTCTCATTTATTAGAAATGTTTATGCAGTTACATAAGAAGAGAGACTGATTTGGAAACTCCGGCAAACCTGAGTTATCAGAAAGGTTTATGAAGATACATGAGAAGACAGATTGTCACCCTGATTTAGAAACTCAGGCAAATAAAAGATCAAATAAGATAAACTAGGCCATCATCTCTTAAACCAAATAAGTATTTCTAATAACTGGCAAAAACTACTTAGTATGAAATCAATTAAGTTTTGTTCACAAACAATTTTTATTTGAAATTGCAATGCTATTGATGTTTAACAATAAATACAAGATTTGAAATGAATTGAGAAAGTGTGCAAAAAATAGTACCTTTTGATCAAAACGAGAATCTTGATACAACGACCAATGGTAATCCAACCCAAAGCTTATCATGCGCAGAATAACTATTGAACATATAAAAAATAAAAATAAATAAAAATAAAATACATTGAGAACTCGTATGAGGAAACTGAAATTCAGTACAAAAAGCTGTCTGCACACATGTTGACATGTCTAATCCAACAAGAGGAGAAGAACAATGTGTTTCTATAACAATAAAAAAAAAATTCAGAAAAATGTAACATATATTTTTATATGTGGCATATGATATGAACCAGCAGTATCTTCTATGATGAGGAAATTGGCAACTGATCATTTGGAGATGCAAACAACAACAACAACTAAGCCTTAATCCCATTCTAGATGGGGTCGGCTATATGGATTCTCTATCTCCATATCTTTTTGTCAAAGGCAAATTGAAAATAAATCAATTTGTATATTTTTTTTATAAGAGGAACTCTAAAGTGCCCTAAGCATGTAACCCATGATTCCTACTTTACCTATACATAGATTACCAAAAAAGAGTCCAGTTCGTGGAAACTGGAAAGAACTTCATTGAGCTTAGTTATCCAATGCCATAACCTTCATGTTTTAAAATTCTATCCTATTTTGATATCATGTTGGGTATAAATAACGAATGGATCGTATGCCAACATGAACTATTTAGGCTAAATTGGCTTATTATCACTTTGCAAGCAACCACAAGCAAACTTCTGTAATTCCTTAACAGATAACCAGAAGATAACATATGTTCCACCTTGCCTCCTTTTAAGGGTCCATCTTTAACTTAAGATCAATAAGCATTACAGATGCAGTAGGGGCAGCCTGGTGCTTCAAAGCTCCCGTTATGCGTGGGATCCGGGGAAGGGCCGGACCACTTAGGTCTATTGTACACAGCCTTAATGCATTAGATGCAGTAAACAATTTTTTCCCCCAATTATAAGGCAATTTTTCCCCCCAAATAAGCAGATTTTGGCCCAGCTATCTATGAGGATATTTGCAAATACTGACAATTCATATCCCTAAATGAAGTAGTCAGTCAGGCTGCCACCTTCATAATCAAGTAGTTATTGTTTCCTTGTAAGCAGCTGCAAGAGTAAGTAAACAGGTTGTCACACTTTTCTAATTTCCATTCTAAGCAGCAGGCCCAGTCTTCATAAATCTTTGAGCTTTGTTCTTGTTTATCAGTGAGAGGCTAGCACAACTTAGAATAGGAGATTAACCTAACGCTTGTGAGTTTATCATGTCTTCTACCCTTTTCCTATCACCCCAGTCAATAATATCCAGCCTCCAATCCTCAATATCCTAAATAGTCACACATATCCTGTTGTACTGTCCTGGAAGGTAATTACTGCAAGCTAATCCTTGATGTTTTCAGATTTTAAGAGTGGACATGCATCAAATAGCTATCAAAGTTTTGGTTGAACACAAAATCAAGTTGGTCACACCCTATTGCCCAATATAGGAATCCAATAGTTGGTTTATTTCTTATCAGCTTTAATATGAAGATCACAGAATATCCAACAGCACCTTACCATAAAAAGTTGTGTCAATGCCAGCTGTGCACTAGAGAATACCATATTAGAGAGAGAAATGCAACCAATACCCTCATGTGGTATATACAAAAAGTAATTCAAGAGAAAACACAGGTGACATCTCAAATGCACGCACCTGAGCATGCTACAAGAAAGTGGAAACATACAACATTGATTATCATTATAAAAAATAAATAATAAAAAATTACCTAGGTTAAAGCATATGTGCCATCTGAAAGTTCCTCGATAATAATCCAAGAAAGCCAAGTTTGCCCTTTTTTATCAAGACAATGTCCAGAAGTAAATATAAATGAAAACTACAACATTATGGCGGCGTGAAGTGAATTATTGATGACAAACCCAAATAAGGAGAACGAATATCCCTCATAAATACGGTTTAACAAAAGAACAGCAATGTTGAAGATCCAAAGCATATACACAAAGTATCTTGTTTTAGCAAAAATCTGCAACATGAACAAAAATGCAAAGAAAAATTAGTTGAAAATTGTTCGAAGGTAAAATATAATTCGAAAACAAACTATTACAAACACTGACCAAACTAACACATCAAAAAAATCACCAACAAGACTGCCCCAACTCTTGTGAACTCGAATATGAGAATTCTATAACACTAAAAGAAATAAATCACAGACTGAAAAGGAACCTACACTTTCTTGAAAAATATTAATAAATGAAAATATCAAAATAAGTAAATCCACAGGTTATCATATCAATAAATAAAGCTTCTCCAGCCGGAATTTATCCTATAAATAGACAGAAACAGTAATTATAATTTAAATTGATAAGTAAATGAAACACAAGCCTCAATAAATCCAATTAATCTAAGCACAGCTCTTATTGCCAGTGCATGAGGAACCGATTCCCATGCAACCTCATCAAGACAAAGAGCACACAAAATATGGTGAGTTAGATGCTATGATATTGGAGTTCAGCCATCTTATTATTGGCCGAATTAGTGCAAATTAACATAGGGCCATCTTCAAAATGATTATTATTGATGGATTATTTTGCAACTTAAATAATAATAATAATAAGCCCAACATCCATATAAGCATGGTGACACTTAAGAACCTAAAGTTTTGCAAACTCATGTTCAACACCAACTGGATAAGAAATAGAAAAATAGCATGTGGAGAAATGAATGGTAGTCAGAAGCTCATACCTTGACAAGGAAAAAGTTCATGGCCACGATCAAAAGGATAAATACAACACTGTAATTTGGAAAACAAGTTAGATAAGAGTCTATAAGGTCAGAAAAACCAAAATACAACATGAATGAGATAAAGCCAAATACCAAGCTCCATGTAAATATGATAAATAACACAAGGACATAAAGCTCCAAATAAGTGACATCCCCCTCGCTCTCAAGTGATAGTAGTGCCTGATAGTGTTTGCCATTGACGTGAATATCCCAAACACGAGCATAAGAATGGGTAGATTTCCACGAAAATTTCTCCATTGTGAATCAGAAACGTCCTGTGGAAGCAAAAGCATGCAGGAAAAGTCACTATTTTTCTTTGTAGAGAAAAGAAATCCTCATAAAGAGAAGGCTGACTTCAAGTATACATAGGTCACAAGGATAGAAGGAGACAAGGGATGACATAAAACAAATTAAAAACTCAAAAGGCAAATAGTAAGTTCTCAAATTAATCCTTCCTGAAATAATGATGCTGCCTCCGAATGTCAAAGTCATAGTGGATTATAATGCCTCTTTCCAAACAACTTCATTTAATTGCTAAAAAATTCAAAATGATAAGATTCCAACCAGATTTGAGACTACACACAATGGCTGCTAGCCTAATATTTTATTTATATGACACAAAATCCCTAGAAAGAAAGTATCCTGGTTTTGCACCCTAAATTATCCCACCATAATTAGAAGAATAAGACAGTGCATCACCTCAACCCAATGAAGCAATTTGACCAATTGATGTACATAGTTCACACCACCAAGAGGAGATATCTTAGAAGAGATTTATAAAACAAGCCATGTTACAGTTTTTAGTGCAAGTAACAACCAAACATGAGCTTGAGTGCATCAAAATAATCAAAAGACAGGTTTAAGACCCATTTTTTAACTTAAATCTTCAATATTGCCAATAGATTGATCAAAATTCCATCAAAATTTTTTGTTCATTTACTTATCCATCTTGTTTTCTTCAGACAACCAAAACCAAGAAGAAAAAAAATTATCTTTTTCACTTTCCTCTCTTTCCCCCCTTTCCCTCAATCCAAACACACACTAAAAAATTATCATTTAAATGAAGTTAAATATTATCAAAATAAAAAGTTCAGCATCAAACTTCATGTGTTTAAGAATTTACTTCAAAATATATGTGATCCAAGAAAATCAGATTTAACTAGTAGATACGTACATTAAGGTGACCAAGGATCCAACCAGGGCGCAAACCAAAAAGCCTTCGAGAATTCTCTATAAGAAAGACAACAGATGTATGAATCCACCATGATTCTTCGAAACCAAAAGTCTGTAGAGGGATTCCACTTGATTACCGTGCGATAGTTGGAGAGATCGTTGGATGACGAGCGCGTAGAATGCGAGGGCGTAAATAACGAGGAATGCGAGCTCCCAGAGTTTCCAAGAAAACCCCATCGCCATCGCGATCGCAATTGCAATGCACTTCTCTCTTCTCCTTCTCGACCTCTTCTTTTCTTCTCGGGTTCTGTCAACTATGCAGTTAGGGTTTCGGATTCAGGCCAGGATCCGATCCATGATCCATTAAATAATTAAAAAAATATATAATAAAAGCTAGTAATAAGGACAGATACCCCTCTTCGTTGGTTCAAGATCATACGGAGAAACCCAGAGACGGTGATGCTCGCCGGGAAGTCACGGAGAATGGAAGAGAGCTTGAGGTGGAGATGCTTAGACTAGTCGATGTCAAGGAAGTGATCGATGATAGGCGCGACGGAGACATAAATGGAGGCGAGATCGAAGATGCGAGGGAGGAGTTGAGCCGGTGGGGGCCGTCGGTGAGGGAGACGGCGGGCAGGAGGAGGGCGGCGAAAGGACCGATGTCCGGTGTCCGGGAGAGAGGCCTAGATATCAAAAGGGGTAGTTTAGGGATTCTATACTTTTTTTTTTTTTGGTATTTTGGCCCAGAAAAGAGAGGATATTTGTCCTTTTCTCCAAAAAAAAACGAACTTTCAAGTTTTTTTTCAATTATTTTATTGAATCATAGAAAAAAAGGACAGTCCAATGCTATTAACGGAGCGTTTGATTAGAAGTAGTTTCAAATACATGAATTTTGAGTTAAATTGTAGCTGTAAATTCTTGTATTTTAAAATACAGAAAAATTAAATCCAGTATTTGGTTGGATATATTTTAGAGTGCTGGAATTATAAAGTATATGTTTGGTTTGATGTATTTGGAATGTTGGATTATGAAATCCTTGTATATAGTCGCTTCATGGTGAGGAGTTCTACCCTACAAATTTATTAGTAGATTTTATTAATAATAAAAAACTCATAAAATTATCTTAATTAATATATAATTTTATATATATATAATTATTTTTAATAATCATTTTTTAAAAAAGTTTATATTATTATTATCTATATAATATAATTTTTTTAAAAAAATAATTATAATAATATTTACATGTTATAATACTTGATTATTATGGATGTATTTAACATAATATTGATTTTTAATAATTATAGATGTATTTTTTATTATATGAATAATTTTTATTATTGTAAATAAATTTAAAATATTATTTTTAAAAAAAA
This sequence comes from Dioscorea zingiberensis, assembly GCA_026586065.1. Lineage (NCBI taxonomy): Eukaryota > Viridiplantae > Streptophyta > Magnoliopsida > Dioscoreales > Dioscoreaceae > Dioscorea > Dioscorea zingiberensis. Next base: position 38,262,522 of record CM048825.1, on the reverse strand, counting down.
ATATATATTATATTATATTATATTATATTTTATATATATATATATATATATATATATATATATATATATATATATATATATAGACGTGTGAGGATTCGCATGCGTTTCCAAGATTACTTGTTTAACCTCTGAAAGGCGTGTTTGAAGGATTTTCAACCGCACGGATGGGAAGATTATCGAAAAATAAAATTTAGCGTATTATAGTTTTCATATAATTTGCAGAATCGTTTGGTTCTCCTACTTAACGATTCTTAATTTATAGAAATCTGAACGGTCCAGATTTCAACTATTAAGTGGGAGGACTAAACGATTACCAAATTATATGAAAATCGACATGCTAGCTTATTTTTCGATGATTTTTCCATCCGTATGGTTAAAAATCCTTAAAACACTCTCCAAATGGTCAAATGGGTATCATTCTCATATATATAAAATAATATATTAATATAATTTTTTTTTTAAATCACCGCGGCTGAACCTTGCGCACGTGGCTCACGGGATTTGAAAAGCATGAGATTTGGTTTTACAGCCGATTCCAAATCCCACGGCTACCCTATTTTGAAATACACTGACTTTTTAAATCCCGCAAAACAAACATCAGATTTAAAAAGGTACTATATTTGTAACTCCTCCTCCCATAAAATACTGCCAAACAAATGCACCCTAAATATGTGACGAGTATGTGTAAGTGTCTAACCAATTGCGTCTATGAACAAGCTTCTGCGTATCTGTTGTACTACTTTGAGTGAATACTAATTCTGGAAGAGAGGCCGAGAGAGATTAGAGGGGAAGGGGAGGAAGATGATGTAGAAAGAAGAAGCTTTTGATATATTATTTGATGATGATGATGATGATTACAGTGAACTTTAGCATATATATAGCACCCTCCACTAAGATAACAACTCACTAACACAGCAGTCCACTATTAGGCATGGCCCGATGTAACAACCTCTGACCGTCTTAAGTAAAAAACGACAAAACAGTAACAGTGTACGTAAAAACACTCCCACGTCAAGTCCAACTCTCTCTCTCTCTCTTTCTCTATGCGCTATATCTCGCATCCCTAACCAAGATGATTGGTCATGATGTACACCCATGGTCTGGGTTGGGCTCAGCTCTTGCGGGTCTGGTGTGATATTCACCTCCTCTTCGATGGTGACTTAGGAAGCCAGCTCCTCTTACCGGAATACGAACTCCTCTGAAGAAACCAACACTAATACGTCCACAGTGCGGGAAACTGAGAAAAACAGAGAAAAGGGCAAGTATGGATCCTGGATGATATCGCAGTGGATACCGAATAAAGGAAGGAATCTACACAGACATCACCTGAGATCCGGCGAAGAACAAATGAAGAAGACGATGGGCTCGAGATTCGAGGTGCTGGAAAGGCTGGAGCAAGTGTCAGAGGAGATGACCGTTGAACCTCGGGAGCATGCGCTGAACAGTCAAATGGATAAGAGTAAGGGGCAAGACACGCGGAGGAGAGGGGCTCCTTCCGTGGAAGAGGACGTGGAGGCAAAGGAGGATCGAACCATTCTCGAGGAGGCCTGAACCATTTTGCTGAGCCCAATGATAATCGGCTGGAACCTAATAGAGAACTGAACCAGATGCCTGAGATGGAGTTGGTCCATGCCCAACCAACTCGTCAATTATCACATTTGAAATCGGGTAGAGGCAAGGGAGGCTTCAAATTTAATGAATCAACCCGGATCCCAAGTCATGTGGTAGACTATTCTCAGGATGGACATATGGTTGACTGTGATAAAGTGAACAATGAAAATCCCCCACTGATGCTATTGACCTCAGTGGCTAGAGAGGACTATGAAAAAAGAAATGAGCCAGAGGAAAACCTTGCCCTAATCCCAATTCCTCATAAAGCTCACTCGCAGATGGTGGTGAGGATAACTGAGGCACTATTAGAAGGGGGAACAAGATACAAGGACAACAGGATTTCATGGAGATGGAAGAACCCCCTGACCCAGGAGATCGGATGGAGGTGGAGGTTAAACCAGATGAAAGATTGGAGATCAGTGGGAAAAGAACTCCCGAAGAGCACCATCATACCCCAAAGAAGGGCCGTATTGATCATGGAGACTCCATCCCCAACCAAAATTGTTGATGATGAGAGTTCTTCAATGGAATTGTAGAGGGGTCTCAGGCCGGGATACAGTAGACCGAATTCAATGGATGTTAAACAACTTAGATGTAACGATTCTCTGCTTAGTGGAGACCCGAGCGGATAATGAGAGAATCTCCAGATTCTGTGAAAAATTCAAAAGGAAATGGGAATGGGCGGCAATCCCAGCAATGGGTTACTCCGGCGGCATCATCATTCTTTGGAAAAAGAATATAGGGAAGGCAACACCAATTGCAATATCCAGGTGTGCTCTTCACTTAATTCTAACTCTTGATGATGAATCCACTTGGATTATCTCTACTGTTTATAACAGCCAACTAGCAGCAGTGCAACAATCCACATGGGAGGAATTATCAAAGTTAGATACAATCCAAAACCCATGGATCATTAATGGTCATTTTAACGCAATAAGATGTAATGAAGACAGAAAAGGGGGTGCTGAGGGGAATAGATTAGGTATCAAATCTAAACAAATAAACTCTTTCCTAATCAATAATAACCTAATGGAATTAAACACATTAGACTCTCCCTATATCTGGTGTAATAATCAAAGAGGAACTGCAAGAATATGGGCTAAATTGGATAGATTCTTTGTTAATGAGGATTGGGTTGATCGAGTAGTATCCTTTCAACTCAGCACAATCCCAAAGTCCCAATCAGATCATTGGCCATTACTTTTGGATTATAAAACCCAGAGAATGAACTTGAAAAAACCATTTAGATTTGAAAACCATTGGATAAAGAATCCAAACTGTAAGAAGAGTATAGAGAACATTTGGAGAAATGATAGTTTTAACAATCCATTACATGACTTCAGCCATAGGTTACATAACTTAAAAAAAGATCTTATTAAAAAATGTAGAAGGTCTACTAGTGGATTAGAAAGTCAAATAAAATATGTTGAAGAGGAGATAGAAAAGCTGGAAAAAAAAAGGACTGCAATGCTCAACTCGACTTTAGAGATTGGAACAATCTAAGGAATCTCTACAGGAGGCATCAAGCACTAATTAGAAATAGCACCTCCTTATGGGCTCAAAAAGCTAGAGTTAATTGGCTAAAGAATGGGGACAACAACTCTAGATATTTCCATCAAATTACTAAACAACATAGAATAAGTAATAGAATAAACCAAATTAAAACAACAACTAATGACATTGTAACCAACCCTGAGGAAATTGGAGATCAATTTATCAACTTTTACACTAATTTATGGAAGAATACCAGTACCTGGTCTCCCTGAGAACTACTCCATGCTCTGCCTGATGATCTACCACAACTATCAAAAGACCAGAAATTGAAACTGGTACAGCCATTAACCAGAAATGAGGTACACAAAGCTTTATTTTCAATGCATTCTGGCAAATCTCCGGGACCTAATGGCATGAACACAGAATTTTTTTAAAGCACATTAGCACATCATAGGTGATTCAATCTATAGAACAATTGATTTCTTTTTTCAACATGCTACTTTACCTAAGAGCTGGAACCAAACTCATATCTGCCTAATTCCCAAGAAAGAATCCCCACAATATGTTCAGGATTTTAGGCCAATATCTCTATGCAATGTCAACTACAAAATAATTACCAAAATACTAGTAACCAGAATGAAACCAGTTCTTTAATATCTGATTGGACCAGAACAGGCTGCATTTGTTGAAGGAAGGAGCATTTTTGATAATGTTTTCCTAATACAAGAATTAGCACACTCACTAGAACACAATACCCAAGACCTCCCTATGATGTTAACAAAAATTGACATGGAAAAGGCATATGACCTTATGATATGGGATGCCATTGTAGCAATCCTAACCAAAATGAACTTTCCAAGTGTATGGATATCATGGGTTAAGGCCTGTGTTGAGACCACAAGTATGGCATTTATCATAAATGGGAAGGTTGGCAAGTGGGTGAAACCTGAGGTTGGAATTAGGCGGGGTGACCCCCTCTCACCTTACCTGTTTATTTTGGTGTCCCAAATATTATCAAACCTACTAAACAACGCTGAAAGACTTGGCTTGCTATCTAGAGCCAGGATCTCTACAACCAAAACTATTAACCATGTTCTCTATGCTGATGATTTGTTATTATGTTGTAGAGCATCCAGGGGAAATGCAAGAATAGTTAAACATTGTCTTCAAGTTTATTCATCTTTGTCAGGTCAGAGAGCTAATATGGGGAAATCTGAGATTTTCATTCCTAAAGGATTCAATAGAAGAGTAAGAAGGTCAATTGTCAATATCCTGAATATAAATCAAGGCCAATTCCCATTTAGATACTTAGGATGCTGGATATCCCCAAACAGAGTCCCAATGAGCTACTTTGAACCATTAGTATCCAGTGTTGAAAGAAAGTTGGCTCAATGGAGGAAAAAAACATTATCTATGGCATGAAGAATCACTCTTTCCAACTCAACCATTATGTCAATGCCACTTTATGGACTCAACACATATGCTATGCTAGATACAATTTTGGACAGAATAACAAAAATCACTAGGAGCTTCATTTGGGGTAGTGATAGCCACAATGGTGGTATCCATCTCATTGGGTGGTACACTGTCATCCAACCCAAAACTGAGGGAGGCCCGGGTGGTTAAGGACTTCAGGAAGATGAAAAACTCTATCATGGCTAAACATACCTTAGATCTTATAAATAAAGTAGATAAGACTTGGATTCATCTAATGATCTATAAATATGGTAAACCACATCCCTGGGAACCTAAGAAAATTAGTAGAACCTCTTATGCATTTAGAACATTGCAGAAGAGCATGCTGCATATTAGGAATCATATCACTACTAACCAAGTTTTTCCTTCTGATCACCTTCTAATTGATGCTTGGTTGTTTGATATCCCCATAAAGTTTAAACCTACTTTTATAAACATGGAAAGGGACTTAACTACAATGCAGGTCCAACATATTATCAGTGATAATTCTTGGGATGAGGACCTTATTATGGAACTATTCCCTTCCTCTATCTTACAAATGATTACTTGCAAAAATATCATATGGCATACGTGAGGGCCGTGGAATGGTTCCGTGCCACACCAAACTGGGGGCAAATCCATGTCTGCAACTATATATGAATCAAATGTAGCTTGTGGAAACTTGATCCCATGGAAGGGATGGGGGCTACTATGGAAATTGAATGTGGCCCCAAAGGTGAAGATATTTTTATGGAAATTCCTCCATAATGGGCTACCAACAAAACAAATGTTATATTTGAGAAAGGCAGGCCCATATGATCCTTGCCCCATGTGTTCCCTGGTTGCAGAAACTTGTTCACATCACATTCGGGATCAGCAGAGAGGGTAAGAGCAATCAGTGAGGTTGCATTGGGATATCTTAAGAATCTGAACTTTAACTCTGAAAATCCCCAAGAGGGGAACTGGATCACAGAAAACAAACTGGGCAATCACATGATGACAAAGACTGAGACACCTATAGTAGCTAATGTCCTTTGGCAAATTTGGAAAAACAGATGTCAAACAATTTTTAGAGTGAAACAGAGTAGCCCAGAAATGGTGGCAAGAAGAAGTGTATATGCTGCAAAGGAGTTCATGATAAGAGAGCTGCCTATTGCAGAACTCAACAAACTGAGGCATAAGAGATGGAATCAAAAGCAACATGAATACCTATTATTCACTGATGTCTCTTGGTAGAACCAGGTTAGTGAAGCTGCATTGGGGTATATTATTCTTTCTAATAGAGGAAATGTCTGTCTTGCAGGAGTCATATTGGAGGTGACGAGATCAGCCTTTGAAGGAGAACTAATGGCTATGAAAGAAGGACTAAAGAATTTGACAGAATTGGGAGGCAAGCAAGCAACAATTCATACAGATAGTTTATTACTAGCAAGAATGTTTCATCAAAACAGAGAAGACAATTGTTGGTGTACAAGAGAGACAACAAGGGAGTGTAGGAGACTCCTTCAACATTTGGAACACCGGGAAATCATCCATATACCAAGAGAAGAAAACCAAGCTGCTGATCAAGTTGCAAAACTGGGGATAAGTATTGGCAGAAATTGGAAATTTAGAAGCATCAATGAGATGCCTAGATTAATTAAGAATACTGTATTTAGTTTGATAGACTCTGTTTTTTGTTAGCTTTAGTAGCTCTGTAATTCACCAAAAAAAAAAAAAAAAAAACAAGCTCACGTGCTCGTCTTGATGGCTTCAGTCGTATGGGGAGGGTCGTATCAATCTATTGTTTACATGATTTAAAATTTTTTAGATCACATGGCGATAACTTTACTGTTATAACAAAACTCCTCTTCAAACTATAAAATTTGTTAAATCAAATAAATTTCATTGTTATAGTTCAAATGGCTACGGGCACAATGCATCAAGTTCCTCGGTAAAACGTGGAAAAACAGTGTATACTGAATGACTAAATAAGTTGTGGAGGAGCAATGAAGACAAAGTACCAAAACCTGCTTGCGACAATATGTTATTAGCGTCTGTTCAAAGCGCTTTCATAGTACTGGATAAAGCAGGGACATCAAATTCAAAGGTACCCCTTTTCATTGAAATCATAAGCAATTTTGGTCCTGTGACTCCCCAAAATAATGCTTTTCTTTGTTCAATAAATTAGAATGGTCCTCATGGCTTGTTATTTTGCCCATTAATTTAATTAGATTAATGCAGGATTGGAGCACCTACTATAAAAGGCATACATAAATAAGAGAGAAGCTAGGGGGTGTTTTTGAGGATTAAGTGAGTGGTGGAAGTGTGACAGTGGCCCACTCCCACTATTATAAATGTGTTTTTTGGACAAAAGTCCTATTTCGACCATTTCCTTTGAAGTGAGATTTTTATCAAAAATTAATTAAACTTATTTTAGCATATTTTGAACCGAAGTGAATAAGGTGACCTTGGTATAAAAGATCACTTCAGTCCCAACCCATTTCAGCCTCACTTTCATCAAAAAAAATATCTAAAGTGAAAAAATGAACACTTCCAACAATCACCGCTTTACACTCAAAAGAACATCATGAGTCTAATTTTACGGTCACTTTGATCACTTGAGAAATTGATACACTCGGTCCACTTCTATGAAGTATTACTTTCCGACAAATAAACTCCCCCTAAATTGACATGAGGAAACCAGAAGAGCTTGAGCTGCTGCTGTTGCTCACTGGGCAAGTGAGGCCCCTCCATGTTTGTGACCTGAGGGCAGAGTGGGAGTGGATACTCATACTCCTAGTGAATGAGTACAGTGATTGATCGTTGCAAGAGAGGCCCATCCACACATCATCCATCATTATAAGTAGTGTGTTTCACATCATATATATATATATATATATATATATATATATATATATATATATACGGGTTTGATTACATCAGGCCGGCCGGAAATTGTAAATTTCCGGCCGCCTGCTGATTCTCGCCCTGAGCACGCTTTGAACAATTTTCATCAGATGGATGGAAAAGATCATCGAAAAATAAGTTAAAGCCGCTAATTTTCATATAATTTTAACTTGTAGGGTCTTCATCTTAACAGATCAAAACTTATAGAATTTGAATCGGTCCCGTAATTTCAACCGTTAAGTGGGAGGAATTCAAACGGCTACCAAATTGTATTTAAAAATTTACAAGTGTAGAAATTATTTTTAGCAGATCTTTCCATCCATAAAAAATACCTGGGGTTAAATGTACGGCCAATCGAAATGACAAAGATTCCTACGTACGTACATTATCAGCCCTCTATATATATATATATATATATATATATCCCTGTAGATGCCTCAAATTACATATATACCCCTGTAACTATTGTGATTGCATTTATACCCCCTCTTACGAACCACAGATTGTTACCTATATAATAAATCACCCATAGAAAAAGATAAAAGCTCTAATTTCATCCAATTTTAGATTTATTCTCATAGATACTGTCTTTTTTCTGTTGTTGTTCATCAGTTCATGAGTTGGTGTATGTGCAGTTTTGTAGGGGTATAAATGCAAAGAAAAAAAGAAAGAGAAAATAACATCATGATATCATGCACTCCCGAGATGGTGATGTTATCTATTGTTGCTTTTGTGTCTACTGTTCTGTTCATCAAATCATGATGGGCTTTTTCCAAGCTCCAGCCTCCATGGACCACGCGTGATGATTGATCTGGATTTCAAACTCCTGGACTTCTTCCTTTGATTAATGCACTATGGTGAGAGGTGCCATAAATACTAACTGTTTCTTTATTTGTTTTATTTTTCAAGAGTAAGAAGTTCTCTTCCTCACCAAAGGACCATTAGTTTAGCGGTATCGCAGATCCCGTGCATGAAATAATTCGCTTAATTGAGTATTTTCTCAAGTTTGAGTCTCCGCCACCGTAAATAAATGAGCAATTTGAATAATTCATTTGGTGAGTACAAAACTCTCACTTCTGTACGTATATGGTGAAGGGTCAAACCCTTTGAAGAGGTCTTTGTGGCATGTGTCAAAAAAGAAAACAAAAAAAAAGGAGTTATCTTCCTCTTCCTGAGAAATTTTGGGCTATTGTTAGATTTTATTCACGCCAATTTGATTAGGTACTTTGTAAAAATGGAATTGCTCAATCTGAAAATACTAATATTTTAATATTCAAAGTTTGCATTCAGTTATTTGGGATTCAGGCTAATGCTGCTGAATATAGCTTGCACAAAAGTGGAAGCTGGCCATTAAGAAAAAATAAAGTAAAACATAATAATTAAGAAGGGGGACTATTATTTCTGAAAGTTGTATGAATGGTATCATCAGACTCACTGCTCTTGTTTCTCAAATTGTATTGGATTCATTATATAAATACCATGAACTCTACAAAGGAAGATGCCATTAAAAGAAGAAAAAAAGGAAGGAAAACTTAGCATTTTTATACACAAATCCTAAACCCCCCTAATTAGGTCAACTCCAGAACGAGAAGTTCAATTGTTGTACATACAAATACTACATTCTTACAACTCTTCACAGTTCCAAATCAATACTCAGACCAACCTCGTCACACACATCCATCTTCTCCACCACCACCTTCTGACTCATCTTGAATGCATCTCCTTCATTTAGGCCCGCAGGTGTTACAGAAGCAGAGACAGCCGCCGCACACTCTGCGAACCGGAAGCAGCCGATGAGATGGTCATTGGTTAAACCGGCGACTTGCATGAAGGAATAGATAATGGTGGGACCAGCGCACCGGAAACCCCTCCTCACCAAGTCCTTGCTGATAAAATCTGCCTTGGGGGATTTCACCAGGACTTGTCGTGGGTGGCGGAACCCGCTTGCTATGGGCTTGTTATTTACAAAGCTCCAGCAGTATCTGGAGAATGATCCAAACTCCTCCGCAATCTTGGAGCATTCCAGGAACATGGAGTAATAGTTAGAATTCACAGCTATAGTTTACAAGAGAATCATTCATAAGGGCCCCCTATGTTCTTTGCTTAGAAATGGATATTGATGATTGGAAGTAGAAAAGAGAAGAAGAGAATAAAAGAATGGAAAGGAAAGGATGTGCAGCCATAATGAGAGATGATGGCGATGAAAAGAGAAGAAAAGAAGCTAGAGATCAACCTTGAGTATCTGGCGTGAATTTTCAATGACTGCTCGAAGCTTTGGTTCTGATAGCAGGGCGCTTGCAGGGCTTCCTGGTGCTACAATCTTTTTCTCATTTAGTTTAGCGACAGCCTCAGGATCAAAATTCATGAAGACTTCCCTGGAATATGAGGAAGAAAACATGAAGGTACATCAGGGACAGAACTAAGTGGCTATTAAACTGTAGTTGCATCACTGAATATTAACCTGAAACTCTGCCTTTTACTTAGGATGGCTGGCCAGGAAAGCTCAGACAGTGCGCTCGATAACACAAGCAACTCAAACAATTTCCTGTAAAATTTTTGGAAGATCAGATACAGTGGGACCTTCTTGGCTTGTTGTTAACAAGATAAAAGAAGAGGTTAAGGTGGATAAGACGCACTTATCATCATGCACCGGGACTCCCCATTCTTCATCATGAAAGGCCACATAGCATGGATCTGTTGGAACAAAAGAACCAAAAAATGTTAATAAGAGCAAAGTGAAAACAAGAGGCAAGTAAACACTGCAAGCATGCTGATGTCTATTTGAAAATCAAAAGAATATAGCTTCATCGCACAATTTGAGCAAGGTTACAATTCCCCTTGTTCATGCAAAACACTATATGCAGAAATATAGCTTCTCTTAGTCTTAGGATCTACTCATGTAGAAATACTGAATGTCATGAAATTGATCCAACACACAATCATAAATCAAGTTATTAAACTAAACCAGAAACTGAAAATGGTCACTGGTCAGCACACCAATTAAACATGAAGAGTTTATAAGATGTACAGAATTTGCAACCTGGATACAGCAACTAGTCTTTCTCAAAATTTGAATGAAACCAAAGTAAAAAAACTTAAGGACAAGCAACATAATACAAATCAAGCTTCTGCAATAATATCTACTACAAGTTGAAACACATTATTTTGAACAGCTTTCCATCTGATGATGCAATAAAAGAAAACAAAACAGTAGCTTTTATCATGTATGATTGTAAACCTCCAATCACAACGATCACCTTGGATCTGCAGTAAATTTGGTTCCTCAAATAATAGTGTAGTCATATCATCTTGCATCAAATGCACCAATATGAAATGAATTATACATAAGATTATTAAGGGTTTTATCTTTCAATTAAACAAAAAGAAAAAGGCACATTATTTCAAATTATTCCAAAATCCAAACAAATTAGAACTGAAAACAAAAAGTGACACTCATTATCTCATAATAGACCGAAAGACTGTTCCCCAATTCATCAACTTCCACAGCAAGGGAAATGTCAAAATAGCATGTCCATTTCTTCCTTTCAGCTCAAAAGCTGTTGACAAGTAGTTGTCATAAAATATGCACCTTACGGTTGGCAAAAGATTATTGGACATTGTGTTGAAAGAAATTATTTCATATTGAACTCTCAAATTAAAAGTGTAAGCAGGCCAAGCCTGCTACTATCAGAATCTACTACACAGCATACATCCACAAAGATATACATGGGGCAATAATATTTGAAATAAAGGTACCTTACAATGGCAAGCAGAGGCAATTCCGTCTGTTACTATTTACTTAAATATAATGCAAAATGACTAGTCCAACACGTTAGAAGTCCTGAACTTTATATGCAATGGAAGAATTCGGCAAAGAATAGAAATGCAGGAGTGATAGGTTTCCAGCATACACCAAGTCAAAGTCATGTAGTATCAACAATTTCCCGACTTCGTAGTCAAACAATGGAAACTATTAATATTACCCACAACTGTTGTGCCACTACATGATGGGCATCACTGTGTGCACCCTACAAATCTCAAAGTAATGGTGGAAATCAAAAGTCAAAAGACGAAAAACCTTTCGAATAAACATAATCTAGAGATTCAAATCTTACGTATCTAAAATTACACTCTTGTGAGCAGTTTTTCTTGATTTTGTAGACTGGAGAAAATAATATAAGGAAATTGAAGAATGAAGAATATCTAGAGAGAAAATTTACTTTTCTTTCATATTCCTCGACCTTCTCAATTATTTTCATTCCTCTTTTTTCACGCATTGCATACCAGAAAAACCCTTCAAGGAAATTCCAGAAGAATCAACATAAAAACAGAAGCAAGTTCAGAAATTTAGCTACCAATAGTAATCCTTGCAAATGAAATTAAATAAAAGAAGAAAAACCAACAAGCCTTCAAGAAAAATTCCAAGATGAGTCAAACACAATCACAGAAGCACATTCAGAAACTTAGCCACCAAAACTACTCCTTGAAAATAAAATTAAACAAAAAAGGAAAAAGAAAAACCAAATACCAGCCTGCAAGGAAATTTCAAGATGAATCAACATAAACACAGTTACACAGAAGCACATTCAGTCCAAAATAAAACAAAAGGAAAAGAAAAGAAAAAAACCAACCAGTGTTTGGCGTGACCCAAGCGCACCTCCTCCTCCCCTGCAAGACTGCCGGCGAGCTCATAAGGACACCATCTGGAACAACCTTCTCAAGCTTCGCACCAAACTTCTCCACTCTCGGAACAATCTGCCTCCGCCGACTGTTGAACCCCATCCTCCCAATCCTCCCCGTAGACGCGCGGCTACAGAAGGAATCCGTAGAAGCATCGGATGAGCAAGAAGCATTCAGCGAAAGGTTCGAGTGAAGCAGCAACTCATGCCGCCTCAACAGCGCCGGAGGGCTCAGAGCCGGTGACAAAGGCGGTGAATCCACCGCCGGAGCCGGAGCCCGAATCTGAACCTCCTTCTCCTCCTCCGCCGCCTTGCGAGAAGGCTTGGAGACCGGCTTCTTCGTCACCAACCGTGCCTTGTTGCCGGCCGGCACAAGCACCGGCCTCGCATCCATATCAGCGGCGTTCATCGACCTCACCCTCGGCGCCCCGGCCATGAAAATCCAATCACCAGCTTCTCCTTCTCCTCTTGCTTTTATCTATGGATCTCAGTCTCAAAGTCTCACGAAACCCACCTGAATCTTTTCCACTTTTAGATGAAAACCCTACACCCAAAGATTTCTTCGAAACCTCCAGAAACCCTCCACTTTTTAACCAGAACCAATTGCTCAAACCCTCTGATTTTCCTCCCAAAACCCTAGAAACGGAAGCAGCTCCATCTCTAAACACAACTGTGGTTTTCACACCCTCCAACCCATCCAACCCAGCGTCTCCTCGATCCACCACCGGAGGAGCTCTCCATAGCTCCGGGTACTCCGCATCCCGCCGCCCAAGCACGGAGGGGGAGCGAAACTCGCTGTGGATGGTATACAGTCGCCCAGGTCCACTCCGGCGAGCGGCGGAGAGCGGAGGAGGAGAAAGAGATGGGTGTTAGAGAGGAGAGGGGGTGATTTGAATGTAGGTGACCGGCAGATCCGGGTCAAAGCGGATGGGATGACCGGGTGTAGCCAGTACTCGACCCTTTTTGATATTTTAACATATTTTAAATATTTGTTTCTTCGAAAATGAATGCCCCTGACGTTAGGTTTTAATACGGAAATGCCATCCGAGGAACTAGTAGCCGTTGGCCTTGAGAAATTTTAAAACGCTGTGGATCGAAGTGGACTGTTCGTACGCGCCGCCATTTTCTGTTTGTTTTTCTTTTTTCTTTTAATTATTATTTATTATTCTAATCAAGCAGACTAGTAATTTATAATTGAAGAAATTATCTTTTTTTTTTGAGAAATATTCTTCTTAACTTTATTAAGGATATATATATATTTTTTTAAAGATGATAACTCATCACTCATGTTTACTAATAAGATGGTAAATTTTACGAAATATATAAGTGGTTCTCCATACCCTAGTTAGCCCCATCAAGAATTTTTCTCAATCTGATACCCTTGCTTTGCTAGTGTTTTCCGGATCGGAAGTCGTGTCCTTGAAGTCATCTTCGAATGGTGTGTCCATCTTGTCTCAGGTTAATGCCAAGTTTTGTTTTGTTGTTGACTCCAGTGCTACCAGCTTCAACTTTTTGAACGTGCACACGGCATCAAACTAGAAAAACATAGGAAATTAATATAGCAAATGGTTTTCATGAAAATGTGATATTTATCATAAAATCATATTTGGTTTATTTCTTTTCATATGCTCAAGATGATTGTCATGATCACCAGACTCCATTCAAGTTTTTTCTCTTTATCCACCCATTTTTGAATTGTGTTATCGCTACGGATCCCGTGATATTTCCTCGGGTGTGCTCTCTATTTCAAATATGTAGTTTTCATAAAACTAAAAACCAAAAACATGAATTATAAGATTAATTACATAAAAGTTCTAAATAATAGTTTCTACCATAACCTTTTGTTTCTTTTTTAAAAAAGAAATGGTTTTATATAACCTTTGTCCGTACATTGGTGATATATTATTACTGGATTAAGAACCAGCACCAAACTTTGTACTCTATCATATGCATCTTTTGGTGGAATGAGAGAATAGATCCAATTTTAAACAAGATTAATTATATAATTAATTAATTGAATAGAAGTGGACCATATATTAAAAGAAAGTGGGTTCTAGCTTTGATGCAATTGAGCACAAGCAAACACCAACATTATTGATGTCTTCTTTTATTAAAAAAAAAAGTTGAATTTTTATCCATGAGAGTATATATGAAATTATTTTTGGAACTATATAAGAAAATTTCCCAAATAATTATATATTTAAAGTATCTCTAACACTCGAATGAAATGGAGGATGAACTCAAAATCTTGCTATCTTTGTGCAGCCATGATTTGATGTTAAGTTCTTTCCTTAATGAACCAAGCCAACAAGCAAGACAGGATCAGGTTGATGGTTACCTTGCTATTCTTGGATTTGCTTCAAAAACAGAGCATCATGCAGGGCTCCTCCTCCCATTGGCTCTGCAGTCGCCAGAGTCCATGTGTTGTAAAGTAAAATGGACAAACAATGAACAAGGTCTCAAAAATTCATAAAGAATGGGTAAGAATCAGTTCATGTTGTCGTTCAGAATCAAGAAACCCTATCAAGAAAATTAATCACCTGATTTATGAGAAATAGATTTGATCGATGTTAAAGAGAACAGGTTTTACTTGTAGGGAAAGACTTGATTGTATTGATGTTAAGAGTTTGCTTATAAGCATTTATAAGGGTAAAAGAGTAAATGACAAAGCAATAATAAACACTATATTTGCCTGATACGCCCCCTCAAGATGGGGTACAGTCTGTAACACCAATCTTAAGACATAAATCATGAAGTTGTGGCCTGGGAAGTGACTTAGTGAGCGCATCAGCAAGTTGATCTGAGGTAGAGACATGAACAATGCGAAGCTTAGAAGACTGCACCAAATCACAAACAAAGTGATAATCAACAACAAGATGCTTCATCCGAGTATGAAAGACTGAATTAGCACACAAGTAAGTAGCCCCAAGATTATCTGAGTAGATAGTTGGTTGTTGGTGCAGAGGAATTTGCAGGTCATCAAGAAGAGAGCTTAATCCATCAGTAGCTTCAAGAAGAAGCCACCGCCGCAAATGACATTCGCCTCGTGAGATGATCGAGCAATGGTGCGTTGCTTGGTGGAGCGCCAGGAGATAGGATTAGCACCAAGAAACATGACATAGGCACCAGTGGATGTGCGGTTATCAGGATTACCAGTCCAGTCAGCATCAGAGTAACCATATAAGGTAAGCGGAGTGGTAGATAACAACCTAATGCCAAGGCTGCCGGTACCATTAAGATACCGGAGTAGACGCTTGACAGCACCCCAATGAACCACAGTCGGAGCATGCATAAACTGAGAGAGTTTATTGAAAACAAAGGAAATATCAGGGCGAGTCATTCAAAGGTGTTGGAGACTCCCGATGATTTGACGAAAACGGGTGGGATCAGTAGCTGGGGAACCATCTGATGCAGATAAAGAGGAGTCGACTTCTAATACCCTGATTTTTTTCGACTTCAATAAATCACTAAGTGGAATGATAGATTGAACAAGATGAAGAAAAGAAAAGAAGAATGACTAATTACGTAAGAGAAAGGAGGTTTGGGATTTAATTGAAGTATAGGGGTTAAATTGCAAAATGTCAATTTGGGATGTTATAGGGATTAAATTGCAAAATATCAAAAAATCTCTCTTAACCGCCAGATCACATGTTTCCAGGAAGTTCCTTCTCTTGTTAAATTGCTATGTTGCCCTCATCTTTTCTCAAAAACATTGAAATGCCCATGCCCCTCCTCTATAAATAGACACCTCTACTACTCAATACTTAGCATGTTCCTCTCTTGCTCTCTTGCTCTCTTGCTCTCTTGCTCTCTTCTTCATCCTCTAAGTTCCATTGGTGAAGCCCTGCAGAAATCAAGAGTCTCTTCAAAGAACAAGAGTCTTCAAGTATTAAGTTTTCCTTTTACCAAACTTTCTTTGATACTTACACATATAACCATCCATATGAATGAGTTTTCCAATGTTATGAAGAGTTTTACAAAGGTTTTTAATCTCCATAGAGGGACATAAATGTGTTTTAACAATCAATCATTATTCCCTCTTGTCTTTCTCTTTCTTTGAGCAAGAGATCTAATTCTTTTTCATAAACTTTGTATACAAAGGTTGTAGATCATGATGTCTCCTTCGTGCCTGCAAATTTTCAGAATCTTTCATGAAGAACAAGGAATATTTGCAATCCTTTCTTTTCTTTGGGATTCAATGCTCTATTTCTGCATTTTAAGTCTGGATAAATGTTATGTTGACGGGTGGGCCCGGAATTATACAGCCCTCCAATGCATTGGGTAAAGCATATCCCTGGAATTGGTAGACCCAGTGGATAATAAGTATGGTGTCATGACGGTTAGCCCTGACACACTTATGAAAAGTAAGAATGAAGTAATGGCGGTTAGCCTTGACAAGTTTTATGACATCCAGACTATTCATGATATCTTTTCACCTGTTTGATGCTTATGTTTGATGTTTAGTACCTCTATGACTTTGTTATTTCAATGACTCTACTTTCACAGTTCATGTTTTTACTGCATGTAGTTCATGTTTACCTTATCGGGCTATTTCAAACTCACCCCTTTATTTCTTTGATTCCCCACCCCAGGTGAACTAGAAGTCTAAGGAGGAGAGTGGGCGTAATAGGATGCTATAGGGTCGCTTCAAGACTTTAAGTTTATGTGTTTAGTATTTGCTTATGTATAAAAGGTTGTAATAATGTATATGGTGTCCTAAACTCCTAAACTCCTAAACTTTTGATATGATCTTGGGAGCCAATCTGGAGCTCCCGGATTTGGGGGCGTTACACGACTGAGAGAGGCGTCGACACGGGTCTGGAGTCGACTGAGAGAGGCGTCGACACGAGTCTAGAGTTGAGCATGTTGTGTCTTGAGAGAAGATCAACAAGATACTTGTATTATGTAAGAATCAAACCAGTGGAGGTTGGAACAACTTCCACATCATAAAAATAACTGAGATGGCCAAGATCTTTTGTACAAAACTTGGCATTCAACGTCTGAATAATATGCTCTACCAAGGATAGGCCACTACCTGTAATAATAAGATCGTCCACATAGACCAAAATGTAGATAATACTACGATGTTAGGAGAGAACAAAAAGAGAAGTGTCGGCTCGAGAAGTGACAAAGCCAAGAGTGAGAAGAAAACCCTTCAACTCATTGTACCACGCATAGGGGGCCTGTTTGAGACCATAAAGCGCCTTGCCATGCGGCAGACATGGTGAGGATGAGTTGGATCAATCATATCCTCACCATATAGACTTCTTCAGGGAGATGACCATTCAGAAAGGCATTGGTAACATCGAGCTGTCGAATAGCCCACTGATGATGTAATGCTATAGAAAGAACTGTGTGAACAGTAACCGAAGTAACAACCGGGTTGAAAGTCTCATGAAAATCCACACCATGGCGCTGATGAAAGCCCTTGGTAACTAAACGAAAATTGTATCTGTCAATAGAGCCATCAGGGTGACGTTTGATACAAAAGACCCACTTATTGCCAACAAGATTCTGACTTGGATCTGGAGGGACAAGATCCCAAGTGAGATTGCGAAGGAGTGCCTGGTACTCATCATTCATAGCCTATAGCCAGGAAGGACACTTCATAGCTTGAGAAACTATAGTGGGCTCAGTATCACGGGAGGCCATAGCAGAAAGGCCATATTTGGGATTCGGCTTCACTATAGAGTGCTTGAGCCTAGTAATCGTCGGATGAGTATTCACTGGAGATGAGTGTGAGGGCTCCAGGTTGGAAATAACAACAGACTGAGGTGCCGCAGGCGTGGCGGTGGGCTCTACCGGTGAGTCAATCAGCTGGGGAACAGAGGCTGCATCCTGTACAACATGGGAGATAACCGCAGGGTCGACAACTGATGTGACGGGAGGTAAAGGCTCCGGATCACTAGGTGTCGAACAATCAGACGAAGACAACTATGGTACGAGCAGCCATGAGGAGGCAGTCAATAGAGGATCAGAGGATGTAGCTGATGCAGAGTGGGAGGAATGGTACGAGAACTCATTTTCAACAAATTGAACATGACGAGAGATAAAGACACTGTTGGCAGACAGATTGAGACAGATAAAGGTACCTTGAGTAAAGGAATAACCAAGCAAAAGACACGAGCGAGACCGAGGATCAAGTTTGTGAGAGCTGTATGGACGCAGCCATGGGAAACAGAGATCCAAATACCGGAAATTTGGTAGACGACACCTGTTTATTGAAGAGTTTTGCAAAAGGAGACATGAAAAATAGATTTTACTTGGGCAAGCGATTGATGAGATGCACTATTGTGGCAAAAGCATAGGACAAAAATTGTGGTGGTAGACAGGCACCATGACGGAGAGCAAGACCTGTTTCAACAATATGATGAGGACGGCGTTCAGAATAGCCATTATGTTCAGGTGTATGGGGTGGAGTAGTGAGATGCGTGATGCCATGAGTGGAGAGAAAGGTGTGAAGAGCCATATATTCACCTCCATTATCTGTAAACAGTATTTTAATGGTGGAGGAGAAGTAATTTTCAATAAGGGACTTGAAAGTGACAAAGACAAAATAGACATCAGACTTGTTTTGTATAGGATAGAGTCATATATATTTGGTGAAATGATCAACAAAAATAACATAATATTTGTATCCATCAACAGAAGGAACAGGGGAAGTCCACACATCAGAGTAAATGACATCTAGAGATTCGGTAGACACCACAGAAGAGGTAGGAAAAGGAAGTTTATGACTTTTATTAATATTGCAAGAAGTACAAGAAAAGTTCTAGAAGGTAGAATGTGGAAAAGAAACATTGAAGCATGACAACATTTTCCTAAGAACTTTGATGGAAGGATGTCCTAGACGACTATGCCACGTCGAAAAAGACAAAGGCGATACTATGGACGACAAAGCAGGACACGAACTAATGGGTAAAGGTAAGGTTGATTTAGCGCAGGTCCATGACCATAATTGCCCCCGTGTGACGGTCCTGCACCTGAAAGTAGTGATAAAAAAAGATGACAGTCACAACATTAGTAGCACACAAAGCAGAAACCGAGAGCAGATTCATAAACATAGCTGGAACATGTAAAACATTATCTAAGACAAGTGCATTACTAGAGGTGGATAAATGCATCGTGCCAGAATGAGCTATGGAGAGATCCGTACCATCACCAAGAACAACACTGTCGGAGTCAGAATACAGATAATGAAGAGAAAGATTGGCAAGATCATTGGTGACATAGTGTGAGGCACCAGAGTCAAGAACCTAATTGGATGCAGTGCCTGACGGAGAATAAGTAGCCGTGTGGGCTTGCGGTCGCAATCGTGGCGGCGGTGGCATAGTGGAGCTGGAGGCAGAGAGGCCCAGATGGACTGT
The DNA here is from genome assembly GCA_026586065.1 of Dioscorea zingiberensis. Taxonomy (NCBI): domain Eukaryota; kingdom Viridiplantae; phylum Streptophyta; class Magnoliopsida; order Dioscoreales; family Dioscoreaceae; genus Dioscorea; species Dioscorea zingiberensis. Next base: position 38,243,027 of record CM048825.1, on the reverse strand, counting down.
GGGACAAGATAGCATTGACGAGCAGAATGCCCAACAATACCACAGATTTGGCACTTGCCAAGATATCCTCGAGATGGCTGACCAAAAGATGCAGCAAGAGAGCGAGGGGACCATAGAACCGGTAGTTTAGTGCTAGCTTGAGCAAAGCACTCCAAGAGTCGGGTGGGGTAGGCTGAGAATGAGGACGCTGACTCGAGCGAGTTTGGGAGCCGAATCGTTGATTTCTAGTAGGTTGTGAACCAGTGGAGGCGGTAAATGTTGTAGCTGGAGCAGCAAGTGAGGGTGTCATGAGCTTCAATTGAGCCTCATAATTGAGTAGTTTCCCAAACAATTCATCAAAGTCAAGCGGAGTATCCCGAACTTGTAATGCATGAGAGAGCTTGGAGTATGCCAGATTAAGTCTATTCAGAATACGAATAGACAGATCATCAAAGTCGACAGGTTTGTTTATAAGAGCAAGGGAATCAATACAGGTTTTGATGTCATGCATATAGGCAGTGATTGTCTGAGTTCCTTGCGAGAGGTTAGCAAGATGACCATGAAGTTCCATGATGCAACCACGAGAGGGTGAGGCATAGGTTTTCTCCAAAGTAAGCCAAGCAGCACGAGCAGAGGAGGAGGATGCAATGAACGGTACCATATTGGGTGACACAAATCCAAGAATCGCATTTAGAAGAAGTTGATCTTGTCGAATCCACATTGCAAAGTCCGGATTTGGTACAGGGGTAGCCGAATCAGAACCAGTAATAGTTGCAGGAGAACATGGAAGAATGCCATCAACAAAACCTAAAAGATCATACCCAATTAAGAGAGAGTTAAATTGGACACCCTAGGCAGTATAGTTGGTACTAGTGAGCTTGAGATGAGCCTGAGTAGTGACATTGATGGCGATAAGAGAGTAATAGGGATCCTGCAATGTGGAGAGAGTAGGGCTAACAGAGGGTGTCGCGGTGATGGAAGACGTAGCGGTGGAGGGTTGGGGAAATGATGATTCAACCATGCCAATAATATAGCTGAGAGAGCAAGCTGGCTACTGCGTGGATCCGTCGAATAGTAGCTGAAATCAAAGGCGAAGCAACAGTGGTGCCCACGAATGGGGAGAACGAACTAGCAGTCAAGCACGACATTCATGGGCACAGCAGAAGCAAAGGCGGGGGAAGCGGTGGCGGACGCTGATCGAGTAAGCACAACGAGCTGGTGGTGGGGAGTGCCGCGGTTAGTGGCGTGAGGAGATCTTTGTCAAAAGGTTGTGAGAAGGGGTTGGATTTTGGGATTAGCTTCTAGAGTTCTGGTACCATGTAGGGAAAGACTTGATTGTATTGATGTTAAGAGTTTGCTTATAAGCAATTACAAGGTTAAAAGAGTAAATGACAAAGTAATAATAAACACTATATATGCCTGATATTTCTTCTTACTCTTTTTCTTAATCTCGATAAAAGGGTAGCCCGGTGCAACAAAGCTCCCACATGCGCGTGGGTTATCGATAAGATGTCAAAAATTCAAAAGAATTCAGTAAACCGGTTCATGCTGTTGATCAAAATCAAGAACCCCGCCATGAATAGAAAAATGGCAGCTCGGTGCTACAAAACTCCCGTTATATTATGTGGGGTTTGGGGAAAGGTCGGTCCAGTTAATCACTTTGTTTACAACAAAATTCTAACTGATTTGATCAAATATTAAAGAAAACAAGCTTTTTTTTCCTTGAACTGAACAAAACATCATTCATAGAATTGGGTCTGGTCAAACTCAAGAACCTGATCAGGCATCCATCTGAAAATTAATTACCTTGATCGAATATTAAAGAAAACAGCCCTGTTTTTACTAAACCAAACAAGATCTCAAACATACACAAAGTCAGGTGAAACTGTATCATGAATCCATAAGAGAAATCACCCAGTCAAGGACATATTAGAATCGATTTGATCAATATTAAACAAAACAGCCTCTTTTTTTAACATGATAAAGAAAATTTCAACATAGAGATAGCAGCACTGATCTAAAATAACCAGCTTACTCCATAATGGGGATACAAAAATCAAGAAGATTATCTTGTGAAGCAATTCAGATATGTTCAAGAAAAATCAAGCAGCATGGAAGAACAATCTAGAAACAGAATGCTCATGAAAGTCAAATTGAACAGTGTCAGAGTCAGTAACTGAGAGAGCTTATACAATGCATGGGCAATCATCAACTGAAAGGACCAGTTTATTTAATATCAACTGTAGCCACTAGCCACCAGTCTGAAGGAAATCAGAATCCACAAGTTGAGGATAGGTGATGGACCACTCTAGAATACAGTAATGGACCAATTAAACCTTCATACAAGTCCACAAGTTCAGCATGAAATCTGAAGGTGTATGGTTATGCTGTTTCTACTTTACTAAGAGCCCGGAGTGTAGGGTAACTGTTATACTAATTTCATATGAAATGCAGGTGAAGCAGTTCCAATATATGAGAAAGAGACAGAATAAACATCATCAGGCAAAAAGATATTAGGAGTCTAATAAAAGAAACTGCTGACTCAACCACCATATAAGAACATGTTAAAAAAAATATAGAATGGCAACATGATGCATAAAGTCTAACAAATCAGCAGATAAAACCACCTTACCTGCAGAATCACATAAAGGTTGAACTTTTCCTTCTGTCAAAATGAAAAGATCCATTGTTAGTATCTGACAAATGACAAATACATCAAATGCCGTGGATTAAGACAAAAAAACAATTGAATGCTGATGACAAAAGTGTGACAAAGAGTCCACTTTAAGAAAATTGCAACGGTATTCAACAACGGCAGAAGAATCCAAGCAATTCACTGTAATGTAATGGTAATTTTGGCTGCTGAATATGATTATAAGGAATGCCCATGTTAATCAACACTCACATTACCAATGTTCAACAACGGTGACTCGTGATTAGTCACTATCGTAGTAGTGGCCCCCTGCAGGCGAACATAAATTTGATAAAGATACTTTCCTACAAATTGGTTAGATCTAAGATAAAGATTCACCTAACACTTAGAAAAGATTGCTTAAATTAGAAGCTATTGCCTAATCATCTGGATTAAGAAAATTTCAATAAAATACCTCAGGATCATTCTGTTCCCATAATTCGCAGAATACCATCTCATTATACACAAAAAAACAACAGCCAAAGACAAAAAATGAAAAAAATTCCGACTATAAATACCCTAATAAGAAAATCAATCAGATCATCAATAAATAAATAAATAAATCCAAGCATTTGCTTACATCACACAAGGGAAAAAATAAACCTAAAAATACAAAAAAACAGAGACCTCACCGGCGGCGGCAGCGGCGGCAAGAGAGGGGACCCCGAATGACATATAGAAACAGTCAAGTCATAGACTCATAGCGGCACGCAACTCTCTATTAGTCATGTAACAAGGGACTGCATGTAATCCTTAATTATTATAAATAAATGTGATTTATTCATTTTTCAAAAAGAGAGAGAGAGAGAGAATCCAATAACTTCAATAGCTAGCAAAATAACTTTGGCTGGCAAATGGACAGACTCATGGCGTCCGTAAAGAACACGGTGACTTTTGATGCAGATCTGGTCAAACGCGCCCAAGAGAAGATGAAAGGCAGTCTATATGGCAAGTTCCTTGGTAGGCCACCACCACTGGAGGTGGTCAGAGAAAACCTAAGCAAGTTATGGGAAACTTGGGGCGATGTCACGGTGGCGGAGCATGGCTTAAAGGCTTCTTCCTAATCCGATGCTCATCGGAGAAGATGATGGAGGAGATCCTGGTGGAGGGTCCGTGGACCGTTAATGGGCTAACCCTTCATCTTCTTCGTTGGAGACCAGATTTCCAAGCTTGTTTTGCAAAACTATCAACAGCGACATTATGGGTCCGATTATACAACCTTCCCCCTGAATACTGGGATGCGGACATGCTTGAACCACTGGAGGCATCACTTGGCAAGGTCATAAAAGTTGATGTCACGACAATGGTGGCGGATCGTGCAAAATTTGCCCGAGTGTGCGTCGACATCGACCTAACTAAACCACTGGAACGTGGAATTTGGATAAGTACCCCTTTCACACGCCTATTCATTCCAATTCTATACGAAAAACTACCTCTATTTTGTTACAGGTGTGGTATCGTAGGCCATGGGGCGGACAAATGTCATATGGAGGCTCCTGGGCACCGGCTGGAAGGTCCTGAGTCTGAGACGCGCTCTTCTACCCAGATGGGGAAGGGGAAAACGTCTGAAGACATCGGAACTGATGACCGGAATACAGAGCCACCACCCAACGAAGCAACGGAAAGACAACTGCCACCGGTTGAACAAGACAAACCACAGGATTTTGGCCGGTGGATGGATGCCAGACAACTGAAAAAGAGATGGAAAAAACCTCTCCGGCGGCCTAACCAACCTCCGGCCGGTGTGGAGAGGACCGTTGATGCTGATCGAACGGGGAAGAAGACCACGTGCACTGAGCCAAATAACCACGTGACGGGAAACACGGCACCTGACTACCGAAGCGACAGACACGTGACGCAACGGAGTAATGGTAGGGGTCTTGGTCAAAGCTCGCGCGGTGGACACTCAATTGTGACATGGGGAAGACGGGACAGCTCGCCATATAAGGCACATGGCCCAGACGACCGTTACCCCAGCTTCTCTGCTGACCATCCACAAAATCACAGACCGAAATGGACCGATTTGGACCGGCCACAAAACAACACTCTTGATTACTTCCCTGAAAGAACTCCAACTGAAAGTGAGGAGGGATTAACAAACAAAAAACTAATCCTAATGACATCACTTGGAAATGGAGGAAAATCAAATGACAAAGGGAAGAACAAATTCTCAGTGTTGGCTGAGACTGATGAGCAGGGAGTAGACCAAAACTCAACCAACCACCTGTCAATTGTGGAAGCAGTGATGCAGGTACTCCACCGACCCGATGATGATGATATGGAAGAGATTGAGGATGCTACATGGGCAGAGGAATGTATGGATTTGGAAGATAAACTGCGCCATGGAAAGGTGAAACAAGGAAAACGTTTCTCCCTGGATGCAAGGAAGATAATCAAGAAAGGCAGGAAGGAACCTGCCATGAAGAAATGATATCCTTTTTACACTTTAACCCCTTTCATATTGATTTCATGAATATAATGGTATGGAATTGCGGGGAATATCCGGAAGGGATCTGATGAAGTAGAGTTTTTCATTACTTAAAACTTATCATCTTGATATTTGTTGCATGGTAGAAACCGGGGTAAATGAATCCGTAATCATTCGATTACAGAGAAAATTCAGAATTTTGGCATTGAATGCCATCCCTACCAATGGATACTCGAGGTATTATTATACTATGGAAAAGGCAATGGATTGATCACTCCCATTGCACAATCGAGATATGTCTTGCACTTAGTGATGACCATAGAAGCAACAAAGACCTGGTTGGTTTCAATAGTCTACAACAGCCAAGAACTGGATAAACAAAGAAAGGTATGGAAAGAACTTAGCAAATTGGGGGGACATGCAGGACCATGGCTTGTTGCAGGAGACTTCAACACTATACGAGAAGCTTCTGAAAAACAAGGTGGACAACAAGCCAGGAGCCCAGGTATGAAATCTGAATTATTTAATGCTTTCATTGTTAACAATAATCTATCTGAGCTCAAATCTGTGGGCTCACCCTTCACCTGGTGTAACAATCAGAAAGGTGGAGCTAGGATTTGGGCAAAACTTGATAGGATTATTGCAAATAATAGTTGGTTTGAATCTATTTCCTCATATATTGTTAAGTCACTGCCTAGGTGTCAATCAGATCATAATCCAATGCTTTTACAATGTAGATTTAGCAACATGAAGGGGCACAGACCTTTTAGATTTGTAAATACATGGGCCCAAGCTCCTGCCTGCCAGGACAGTATAAAGGAAATTTGGAGGCCCAAGATCACTGGCAATCCTATGCACAACTTAAACCATAAATTCTGCATGCTTAGGAAAAACTTAACTGAGAAATGTGGACATTTGAATCAGGGGCTTGATAACAAAATCAAGAATACTGAACTCCAAATATTAGAGTTAGAACAAGCACAGAACTTTGATATGACAAACCAGAATGTTGAAGATGGACTAAGAAGTTTATATAACAAGCAACAAGCACTCCTAAGGCAAAACACTTCTATATGGGCTCAAAAATCTAGGGTCCAATGGTTACAAGATGGTGATAACAACTCAAAGTTTTTCCACCAAATTACTAAGAGCCACAGAACACACAACAGGATAAACCACATTATCACAGCATCAAAGCACACACTTACTGAATTTGCTGACATTGAGCATGAATTCATCAAATTCTATTCTGACTTATGGACATCTAATAGCAATCTTTACATCAATCATCTTCAAAAGGCTATGCCTAATGACCTCCCCACTTTAACTGCAAACCAACAGGATAGATTGATCAGACCTGTAACAAAACAAGAGATTTTTCAAGCCTTAGCTTCAATGCCCAAAGGCAAATCACCAGGCCCTAATGGTCTAAATGCTGAATTCTTTCGATTCTTTTGGGATACTATAGGGGATTCAGTAACACAGGCCATAATGCATTTCTTTCAACAAGCTCATATGCCTCTTAGCTGGAATAGAACATACCTATGCTTAATACCCAAGAAACAACAACCTAAGCAAGTTACTGATTTCAGACCTATATCACTTTGCAACATAAACTACAAAATCATAACCAAAATTATGACTAATAGATTAAAAGAAATCATGCCTGACATCATTGGAACTGAACAAACAGCTTTTGTAAATGGTAGAAGTATCTTTGATAACATACTTATGGCCCAAGAACTCACACACTCACTAGAGAAAAATACCTTAGACCACCCCATGATGATACTAAAAATAGACATGGAGAAGGCATATGATGTTGTGAGATGGGACTCTATCTATGCTGTTCTCATGCAAATGAAATTCCCACTGGTCTGGATTAATTGGGTCAAAGCATGCATTGAGACATCCACAATGGCCTTTATAATCAATGGCAAGGTGGGACAATGGTTCAAGCCAAAGGCTGGAATTAGACAGGGTGATCCTCTATCCCCCTACCTTTTTATCCTTATCTCCCAAGTGCTAACAAATTTACTAAATAAGGCAGGGGACATGGGAATGTTAAAAGGAATTAGAATAAACCAGAACAAGGTTGTAAACCATTGCCTTTATGCAGATGATTTACTCATTTCATGTAAAGCCAGTAGACAAAATGCAAAGACAATTATGATGTGCCTGAATATCTACTCATCACTCACTGGCCAAAAACCAAACATGAGAAAATCTGAAAGTTACTTCCCTTCATGGATGAACCTAAAACTCAGAAGATCCATCCTTGGTATACTTGGTATACAGCAGGGATCCTTTCCATTCAGATACCTGGGGTACTGGATTGCCCCAAACAAAATCCCTGCAAGCTATTATAAAAAACTGGTTGACACTGCAGGGAAAAAACTGGCACATTGGAAAACTCAGTGCCTTTCAATGGCTGGTAGGGTCACCCTTGCAAAGTCCACAATCATGGCCCTACCAATCTATGGGATTAATGCATATGCCATCCCTGACTCTATTCTGGATAAATTAACCCAAATGGTGAGGAGTTTCATATGGCAGAGTTCTAGCAAAGGAAATGGCATCCATCTTATTAACTGGAATATTGTTTCCAGTGACAAATCTGAGGGTGGTCTAGGGTTTAGAGACCTTAGAGTTATGAAAAATGCTATGTTGGCAAAACATGCATTGGACATCATGAACTGTAGTAACAAAAACTGGGCACAATTGATGAATTTTAAATATGGTAAAATGAATCTATGGAAAACAAGGCAATGGAAAAATGTTTCCTTTATTTACAAATCAATATTCCAAGCTGCTACTAAAATTAGAGATAGATTCACAATGGACACAATTTCCTACAATACATTGATTGTTCAGGACCCTTGGCTTTTTGAAATCCCACTGGAATACAAACCATCTCTGGTTAATATGGATTATGACATGCAGGACATGACCATCAAAAATCTAATGACAGGAACTAATTGGGACAATGAAATTATCATGGATGCATTTCCTCCTTCCTTGTCAGAAAATATTCTTAAATTGCAGATTGATCATAGCCAGACTAACAGCAGCTGGAAATGGATGCCAGGAACCTCAGGTAAGTCCTTAACCACCTCTATTTACTATGAATTAAATGGTAGAGAGGAAATTCAGCAATGGAAGGGGTGGAAGGAACTGTGGAAGATCAAAGTGGCACCAAAAATAAAATATTTCTTGTGGAAAGTAATGCATGGGAAACTCACAACTAAAGATTACTTGTACAACAAGGGTATGGGACCTGATGATCCATGCCCTAGATGCAAAATGTTTAGAGAAACATTGTATCACTTGTTTTGTGAATGCAGGTGCTCTTTGATGGTATGGCAAGACAACAGGGTTCATATGATACTGCAACAAAGAAACACCCAAATGGAAGAGATCCTGCAAGGAAGATGGATGGAAAGGAAGGACCAAGAGTCACAAAATGAAAGAGAGGAGAGTTGTAGTAAAATGGCTTACCTGCTATGGTATATCTGGAAATCAAGGTGTTCCCTGATTTTCAGAAACCAGAAAATAAGCACTGAAAGGCTGATCGACTTAAGCATCACTGCAGCAACAGAATTCATCAATAGATACCCTGATATCAATGTTGCTACAGAACAAAAGGAAGAATCATGGGACAAAAAAAACTACAAACACTCTCTATGGACTGATGCATCAAAGCGGAAGCAGTATGGAAACCGGACTTGCTTTTGTTATCTTGACTAATGAAGGTAATCTATGTTTGGCAGGATCAAAAAGGGAGGAGGCAGCCACAGCTTTTGAAGGTGAACTAAAGGCTATCCAGAGAGGGCTTGAGGAACTCATTCACATGGGAGCAAAAGAGGTTGTGATCTTCACTGACAGCACCTCTGCAGTAAGAGTGCTAAAGAAGGGAACTGAAGATGGAGACTGGAGAACAGATGATGTCACCCGAAGATGCAAAGCATTGCTATCAATTTTATGGCAATGGGAAGTAAGATACATTCCAAGAGACAAGAACAAAGTAGCAGATGCAATGGCCAGGAAAGCAAGAGCAACAGGGGAAGTGGAACACTTTCAAGATGATGAAGCAATGCCAGGGCAACTGAGACAACTTTTGTTGAATATGAAAGTAGACTTTATGTTTTCTTAATTCTGTAGTCAACTTGTATGACTCTCAAAATACCAAAAAAAAAAAAACATATACTTCTCTAGCTTGGAAAACACACACCATAAGACACATGTTTCCCAAAGAATGCAAACCAAAAACCACATCTTTTATTTTTCTTGTAATTCTTTATCCTTCCTACTTTCTTATCCAATCACAAAACGGAAAATTTTCCTCCCACTTTCTTTATCCATTTCCCCTAATCCAAGTCAAATACACAGGAGAGTTGGACCCGCCAGGTGTCTCTATCAAATCTTTCATGCATCACTAGAAGTGGGCTAGACTTCTCAGAGATGGTAAAACTTCCACATGTTGACTATATATGTTAGTAGAAGATGAATTTATTGTTCTTTAATCTGCTTGTGTATCAAAACCTAGATGGAAGCATTCACCTAGTTGCCGGAAGACTTCATCTAAAAAATGTAGAAAAGCATTATAAGGGGGTCATTCAACAACCTCCAAACTTCCATAAAAGGGTAATGTTTAAAAGAGTAATGGAAAGCTAAAAGGTTGACTAATACACAGAATGAACTCTCCAGTTGACATGTGCTCTAGGACAAAGCTATGCCAAGGTGGCCAACATGTAAAGGTGAAGATAAATCTTGCCTAATTTTCAATATTTTAATCCAAGAAATAGCTCAATTAATACAGTTACCATTCAATGGATTCTCAAAACAGCTGTTAAATGTGCACGTAATTATCTGAAACCAGATTGGCTTTTAACTTATCTCAGATACAGAAACATCCATACTTCAGATACAGAAACAAAAAGTTTCCAACAGTAGAGTCAGAGTTACACCTGATAAGCAGTAATGCTAAGACAGGCTGTAAGAAAAATTATACTAGGCAAGTAAATGTCAAATAATGAAGATAACGACAACCAGGACCAAGGTGCTTTGCATTAACATGAAATTAAAGAAACCATGCAACAGCAGGCAAATTTCCACACTACTTTCATGCTGAACTCCGCCAACACAATCTTTGAGACAACAAACACTTTCTTATAAGCTACGGAAATGGCATCTGCAAGTTAAAGACAAACATATTATCAGAATGAAACCAAGTTCTATGCACATTTCAACAAATAAAAGAATTAAAAGATTAAATAGAAAGGAAAACAACAATAGGATGAGTAACCAACATTACTACCATAGTAACACAGAAAAACTACAAATCAGCATAGATGTGGACAAATGGATTTTTTTTTCTTCGCCAATTAGACTAAGAGATGATTGAATATTAAATCGACTGCTAGATGACTTGTGATCAATTAATTTCAATCTTACTCAAAATTAAATTGCTCTGCAAATCTGTCAGTAATATTAATAAAACTAGAAAACTCAAGAAAGAAAATTGCTGAATGGAGATAAAAAAGTGTGGTTCCTGATTATTTGAAGAAAAAAAATCATGGGTCCAAATGAAGGAACAGATTTTGACTTCCAATATTTCTTACCATTTAAACCTTTCTACGGAGTGCAGTTTGAGTTACAAAAAATTCCACGCTCAAAAATGATAAAGAAGGAATCAGCAATAGTGGGAATACAATTAAGGACTGCACTCATCAATATGCATCTTATCATATAGCATGATTATGCATGACTGAATTCTAAAAATGTAATTAAGATCGTAAAGAATGCCCAAGAACAAAATAATTAGTGGTATTAGTCAAAAATCCCATTCCAAACAAACAATGGATGCATAAATGGCAATTGCCTTTTTGAAATATGACCATATAAAAACCCTTAATAAAATTGTAGTCGATCTTCAAATTGAAATTGCACATAGAATCAATACTTATGCAATGCCAAAAAGCCAAATCCATGTCTAGGTTAATCTATTGCTTTTCAGTGATAGAATCAGAATTTTGCTAACAATTTTCTGTCCAAAGTAAGGAACATACCCCAGTAGTCCATGACCATGCCATTGTCTAGGAGTAACAGTTAAGTTCACTAAAGATCCTTGTCTCATAATGTCCAAAGGTACCGGACAACCCTGGTTGGATTGTGCTTCTAGAGCAAGCCTTGAATGTAAACTATCACCATTCTCTACATTTCCAAATTTTATAATCAGATCACCAAGCTGCAACCCATCTTCTGCTGCAGGTGAAGCATCACTTATTTCATCAATAATCGCGAAAGGAACCCTGAGAATTGGGCCTTCATCCATGGGAGAAGCTTGGGATGTAATATCATGCATCAAAGATACAGCTGCACAAAAGCCATCCATATCTAGGTTAACCTATTGCTTTTTCATGCAATAGCAAATCAAGAAGTTAATCCAATATTTTTTATCATGTGGATGCCGATATGTAAATCAACCATGAAATTTAGTTCACTTGCATTGTTTTTTTCAGTTAATAGAGAACATAAAGAGAGAAAAAAATGCAGATCAATAAAACCTCCCTAGATAAAACATGCAAGCAATCCTAGGAAAGCAACATTAGTATCAAAAACACCAATTGGCACTAACTATAGAATTCTCATGCCAATATACAAACTCAAAATCCTTTCCTAAATAGATGCCTTACTTATTTCAATTGTCCAAGTATGCCAAAGAGTTTACTCATGCTAAGTTGTACGAGTTGACATATTGGTAAGACACAGGGTCAATTTAGTTAGAAACTTAGAAAGTAGTAGTGAAACAATGTGTATAAGGTGGCATGACAAATGCTTATATAGAGATGGAACTGTTTTTGAGAGTTTAGCATTACTACTTAGCTCATCAAGGATCAAGCAAATGTGTGACAATTGACAACAACACGAAAATTGCCTTCCTTTTTCATTACATTTATCTATTACCAACAGGCTTCATAATTAATAACATTAGGTGGATTAAATAAGGCACTAAAATCTCCAAGGATGGGAGCATTGGACCTTGCCTATTTAAGATACCAAAAGAGGTTTCCTAGTCCCAGCTCTGAAAAGGTTGGAGATAACTGTACCAAGCAACTGGCCACTCTTTCACCAAAGATTAGTCATTCCATGTCTTATTATGCTGAAAGTTCAGACTACAAAGTCTAAAACAATTGCATACCTAAACCGTTTCTTTTCAAAGTCAAATCACAAGTCAGAGTTACTTTATGTGTGCATATTATAAGAAGATCAAACACAGTAGAAAGGCAAAACAATTTGCTAACCCTCCTTGTTACCAAACCTGAATTTTCTGGGGAGTGTGGCCCATTGTTTGCTATTTTCACAGAGTGCAACAGCTCCAAATTTCTATCAATTTTAGCAGTGATATCTTTATGATCGTTGCGCAATTCTGCCAATAATAAACAGAGAAATTTAGTAAAAACAGGCACATGTCATAGCACAAACAGACAACTAAGTATAGTCGGCCAATCATGAAATCTCAAAAATCAGAGTAAAAAGGATGACCAAAAAATGAACATCTTAAATTGCCTTTCACCATTCATCTTCCCAGCAAACCCCAAATTTTACCAAATCCAGTCTCTTTAATTGATTAATCCCCTAAATTAGCCACTCATCACTATCTAATCTCAAGATGCAATGGTCTTTACTAATCTGCCGATTCAGCTAGGCACACAGACACATCAAACACACTTGATAGTTACATAATCTCAGCCCTAATTCTGATTTCCTGAATGAAATAAATTGCAATAGAAAAAGCTACAAGATTTATTCTTTATCAGACTAGGGTTATTCAAAACCGTCAAGAATTCTCTACCGGCAAGCCGGTGACGCTGCGATCGGACAGCGGGGATATCGATATCGGACCGAGGAAACCCCTGCAAGAACGAAAGGCAACAGATATGACATCAAACCCAGCGGAATAGAATAGAATCGAATCGAATAAATAAGAACTAAAGGAGAAAGAGCGACCTCGGCGTCGACAAGGTTTCCAGAGATTCCCGGACCGCCGGGGCCGCAGAGGATCTCGATGATGGCATTCATCTCCGCCTCCAAGGAGGTCCTCTTCTCCATCAACGAGAAGGTCTCTGCTTTGAGATTCGCGCCCACCATCTTCGCACAACTTCTCGAATGGGTTTTGTGACCAGGGCTTTTGGAGGATTTAGTAGCTTCTCCAATGGTGAATTCTATAGCATTATAGGTAAAAATTTTCAGAGAGCCCCTTAAACCCTCATTTATTACAAATACACCCTTGAATAAAAATTCCTTTTTATTATAGACCCTTCTGAAAAAAAAATACAATTTAATGAGTTATTGTATATTTTCCCTATTAAAAAATATGTAAAAAATTTGCAAACAACTAGGGTTATAAACGGGCCAGCTTGATTGGATGGGGTTCAGCTCGAACTCGGCTCGAAATTGCCTAGCTTGAACAAGTTTGCTCAAGTTTGGTTCGATTTAGTTTCGAAAGTTCAAACTTGACTTGATTCAACTTGAAATCCAAAACTGGGATATACAAAAGATTGGAATGGAAGAGAACAAAACGTTGTTGCTGATTATCAGGCCAAGGAAGCAAAATACACTGGTGTTGAGCTGAGTATAAACAATAATCAAGAACTACCTGAATGGATCAAGAAGAGTCTGTATAATTTGAACTACTTTTTGCGTCTTAATTAAAACCTAGCCCATGGGCTCTAATTACCAAAAAAAAAAAACTTGAAAGTAAAAGCTTGATTATAATTTTGAAAGTTCGTGCTCAACTCAATTTAGCTTGAAATTAAAACTTATTTATAAGTTAATTTTGTTCAATTCTTCTAAACTTCTGATTCTATAAAATTAAAAAATATAAAATAAAAAAATTATATTATATTTATATATTATATTATTTATTAATATTTATTAATAATTATATTTAAATTAATATATTGATATTAAATTTCAAGTGGAGCTAGATCAAACTCAACTCAACTCGCAATTGAAGCTCAATAATTTGATCATTTAACAACCCCACAAACAACTATTAAAATTTTTCACAACCCTACAAACAACTATTAAATTATGAAAAAACACAAAAAAATAACATATTTTTTTATTTTCCAAAGAAAGAAACGATCGATATCTCAAAGACAAAATTCCATTTCCGCATACATGTTAAACAAAAAACAGAGTCTTGGCCTTATAGTAATAGCCATAGATAACATAAGACATTACAAGCTTAGAAGAGAGGACAATGTTACAAAAACAATGTTATTAAACTTATAAGAAACCGAAAAGAAAAAAGAAAAAGAAATAAATGAAACATTAGTAGAGAGATGCATACACATTCCACATAGATCAACCACATTGCCTAAAACAAACTTCCTTTTTTCCTATACATGTTAAAAGAAAGCAAAGGCATCCAAAAATTTTCCTTTCAAGAAATGGAATGCCTTCTGTGTCTTGATGAAGAGCCTGAGGACTTTGTCTCTCCTGGATTCACTGTGGTTGGGGGGCTCTGAGAACGTCCCGAAGTCTCTGAACTCCGGTTGATCTCCCCGTGCCCTTTACTGGAGGCCCACAGCTTGTCGAAGATTCTCCTTGACCGGGAAGGCAACAACAGTCCACCACCTTTAGTCTTACTACTCTTTGCATTCTTCTTTTCTTCATTGGCTCGACACTCTTCTTCGATCTTCACACTCTTCAGTTGCTTCCTGAGAGAGTTGCAGTTATCTCCAATTGGTCGTGTCCATTCTTCTTTGATGTTTGCAGTGGATCTTGTGCTCCCGTGTGTGGTGCCATTTGCTGGAGCTTTCAGCCCACTGGCTGCTGCTCTCACCTGCTCGAAGAAGAGGACTTGGACAACAACACGGAGGGGAAGCCGTTCACTTTGGGCTGCATGTATGCATGCATCTGTTGAGAGCTTCTTTACATCCATTAGACCACAGAGCCTCTTCTTCTCTGATTTAGTCAGACTTGGGTGCTCCTACATTTCAGATTATATCGGGAAGGTTTCACAGTATTAGATAATGGAAGTGAAATCGTGACATCAAAAACAAACAATGTGCTCAAGTTAATGGGATGAAGTATGATATTCATTTCCATGCAGCAAAACAGAAAAACCATTTTATGAATGATATCTTGACACTTTGTGTGGAACAAAAACGATTGTTCTAATTATCTGGTGACCATACCTTGAGATAAATATCGATGGCAGCATATAACCCATCATGCACTGGCCGCATCACCTCAGGAATCGAGGCAGAGAGATCAATGAAGCTAGACAACGAGAGATTCGGATCACTGGCTACTTCAGCAAGATAACCATCAACTAGTTTACCTACAGTCAACAAAGATGCATTCCCTAATCTCAACCCGTCTCCATTGCTTTCGGTCTTTTCGAAGTAAACGGCATCATGGTTGCTCCTATCCAGCATCATATATCTCCTCACGAGATTTTGTACGAGATTTATGTCATAAATAGTGTCATCGGAAGGCTTTGCCGGAATAAGCAGGTCCTTAACAGTAGCTTTATGCAATTGCAAACTTATCCTGTTCATCAGTTCATCTTTTAACAAGTCCCCTGCTCCGACCAAGATAACAACTTTGAGCAATTTCAGTAAAAAACTGCATGAACAGCCTGAGCTCTTATCTGCAGGCAACAACCAGATGATGGTTTCCACTAAAGCCTTGTACCTCCTCATGTAGTCATCAGAAACAAGGGAATCGAAAGAATCAGGCAACCATCTAAAAGCGTACGCCCTGAGGGCTTCCCCTATAACATCAGCCGACATTCTCCCTTTGGATTTGATAGCAACCATCACTCTCTTGTAAAGGTTGATATCGAGTTCACATATGTCTTCAACCCACCAATCCTTGGGAACAACATCCATCTTCTGATGATGATGTTCGACTATTTGATTTGAAGCTCCCGATCTCTTATTGTAGGTATATGACCAGTTAACATTAGCAGGATCAACAGATGTCTTGGAAGCGATGGAATCTATGCATCTTCCGATCACTTTCAATTCTTCGGACCAGGGTAACAAATATTTTGTAGTTTTTAAAGCAATGATAGAATCTTTCCAGCTACAGAGCAGGCTGGAGTTCAAAAAGACCTCAATTTTAAAAATTAAGTTGCCTTTCTCGACATCCTCGGTCATCTCTAAATACTCTGCCGCACACCTAACAGCAACAACATTGTGGGCGTTGAGTGTGACAGTCATTCCATAGCAGAATTTAGCACACGTCTCGAATGCTTTAGATCCGCCAGGAAAATCAAGCATGTAGATTTCATCAGTACTATCCTCATTGGCCTTGAGCACCAACCTCTGCAGCCGGTTACTCTTCGATAGAAGAGGAAACTGCATATAAGTGATAAATAAATTTGTCAGTGTAATGTGCTTACTTAAAAACTGTTACCTCCCAAGATGAAAAGACAAAAAAAAAAAAAAAAAAAAACTAAATGTGGTCAAGTGATTATGGTTCGCCTTCTGCTTCTACCTCCACTACCATGTGTTTGATCACGCTATGCAGGGTTACATCAAAAATCAAACAATTGGTAGATTATAGACAAGATAAAAGTCACTTAAATAAAACATGGAGTGTGGTTCACTATGACACTTACCAAACAGAAGAAAATTTCAGAGCTTTAAAATTACTCTGCCATAACAAACTCTAGTTCAAATATTAATTTTATCAACATGATAAAATTATGTGCCCAGTATATCAACTGAAAATGGGATCTGATTTAAGTATGAGAGCACTAGAGCAGGAAAGGAACTCACCTTATGTAGATAAAACTTCACTTCTCCAACAACCACTACTACGTCAGTAGCCAATTCAGACAGTACATACCTGCACACAAGTCGATCAAAAATACAACTTTTCAATTTCAAATCATATAAACTCTATTCAAGTTAGCTTTAACTGCAATGGTTTTGTGAAGTAACACAATAAAAAAACACATAAATGTACTGAAAAACAGCAACAAGGAAACCCTACCCAATGACGATTAGCATGAATAACATGGGTATTCAATCCACAAGAACATTAAGAAAAACTAGAAACAATATTACAGGAAATATTGAAACCTAAACAAACATCTCACTCTTCGGTGAGACAAAGAAGTGTGTTTATCAGTAGGCAAACCAGAGGATAAGTGCAGTGACTTTTTATGCACCCTTGTAATTGAGAAGTCCAAAGATTTTATACACAACTTCAAAGAAAAACACAGTCTAAGTATAGCTCATCTCTGCAGTTTATGAAATAGAAGGGAGATAAGTAAGCCACAGAACAGACAAAATCTAGCTACAATCCTAATATGGAATCTGACAAACAGTTACATTCTTCTTTAACTCTCCAACTCTAATTAAGTATGATGTAAAAATGTTCTCTTTGAGTATATTGGGATCAAGGATGAAAAAGAGGGTTGAGTAAATGAAAAAATATATATTGATAAAATTTTATTTCACTTTCATCCTTTTCTCATTTTTTTTTCTGTCCCTTTATTTTCCATCAATCAAACACACCCATGAACTGATTCATAACAGGGAAAGAAAAGAAAAGAGATATGATATAAGAAGCTCCAAGCTAATGAAAAATCATTTAGAAAAAGGATATAGCTGCATTTAAGATTAACAAGATCCTAATGATTCCAAAACTTCAAGAGAATTATGAACAATATATAGTTACTAACATGACTTTCTCAAAGAAAAAAGTTCTCCAAATCCAAACATCAAGTTGAAAAATAAAAAAATAAATCCCCCAATGTCAACACAAACACAAGAAAATTAAAAGAAGATCTTCAGAATATATATAATTATATATATGAAAAAAAACAGAGCATTCTGCTTAATTTCTTCATAATATAGAAGTTTTCACACCAAAGACAAAACAGCAAAAACAACAAAAGGGGACCATAAAAACACGAAACTCAAAATCCATCTTGGAGTTAGAGAGCAACAGACTTCCAAACAAAACTAATAAAAAAACAGACACATAAACAGCAAATTTCACCGCCAAGGAACAAACTATCAGACCAAAAGACAACAAAAGGGAACAACAAAACCATGAAAACAGAAAACAAAAAACTCATCTTGGAGGCAACCCGAATTCCCAAACCAAACAAATCAAAGAAAAACAAGCCCCCAAACAAAAATTTCACCCAAAAGAACAAACCTTTCCACATTCCGAGACCTCAAATCCCTCCACAAACCAAAACAAACGCATAAAAAACCCATCTTTAACACACATCTAAGAAGAACAAAACCAAACTCTAACCTGACGCCGCTCCCATCCGACTGGAAAGCATCAGGCTTCGATCCCAACTTCATATACTTCATCTCTCCTCCAAATCCCCCAACACCAACCACCAAGATCCCACCTTTCCTTCAACTCCAGCCTCCCATTCCCTGATTCCCCTCCTCCACTCCAGTACACACCACCAGGCCACCAGCACCAGCACCAGCACCAGCACCAGCACCAACTCTCGCTCTCTCTCTCTCTCCTTCTCTTTATCAGTGATGATTAAACCAGCAGCCTTTTGCTATCTCTCTTTATGAGAGTTAAATTTGTTGCTTGGGGGGCTTCGAAGAAGAATCAGCAGCGCAGAGTGGTCGCTTTCGGTGGTGCGGCGCTATCCACACAAACTATTCACTGAACACCATCACCTACAGCCTAGACACTACTCCCAAGCTCTCTTCTTTTTCTCTCTAGGATCTCTTCTACTTCCGTCTAGAGAGAGAAAACATGGAGCTGTGGGATTTGTGTAGGGGACCATGGAGAGAGAGAAAGATGCGAGCTTGCAATTGCATTGCTGTTTATCTAAGAAACTAAGAAAGAACAATTGAGAGACATGTGGAGATGATATAAATCATAAAAATTATGTTTTTCTCGCATATTGACCTTTAAAAAGTTCACAATTACATTATTTTATGGATTCTTCTTGAATGTGGATCCAGTGATTGAAATTTTGACAATGTGGAACTATTTTCTATTTAAAAATTTCTGTTTGTCAGATACTGAAATTACCATTTTATCCTTGTCAGTTTATAATTTAAATTATAATAATAAAATTATTTGATTTAATGTAAATAGAGAGTTATAATCACTGTCTATCTTTATTATCTCTATTATTTATTATTTTTATATTTTATTTTTAATTATTATTGAAGTTAATTTAAAAAATTATTTGGTGAAATTACAACCAATGAATTGATATAGTTGTGATTCTTGTGAACAACTTATTATTATTATTGATATAGTTGAAAGTGGGGTAATCTACGGAAAATATTTCACAAAAATTGAATGAAAACTTGTGATTTTGGCAATTTTCTGGAGCATCCATTCAAAAGGAGATTTCTGTGAAAAAATATTATATTTTTATCAGAATTATCCATTAATAGATTTTTTAATATTATCTTAATTTGATATATTGCGGCTAAAAAAATAAAAATTGATGTTAATAAAAACCGTTGTGAAGCTGTTGAAACTTCAACAAAGAAGAAGATCGCAATTGGAGAGGATAATTTGGACAATACAAAACTGGGGGATGAAAATTCAGAGTCGAGAAGAACAAACTATATAACCTTCACGTGTTCTCCTAATTTTATTAATAAATGAATATTGTTTATCTATTTTTTTTTAAAAAATATATTATTGATTTATTGTCATAAAATCATTAAAAAAAACTTTTCATTGAATGTAGATGTGTATATCAGAAAATTAATTTAATGCTAATTAATTTGAGATGGGAAAATGATTTGAAAACACAGGCAATAGAGGATTGATGTGTTAGCCAAGAGAATGTGTGGAATTGGACTTAGATGGTGATATAAAGGAGACCAGTTTTCAATGATACAAAGGAAATGTACAGATGGGAATGGGTATATTTATTTCTTAGGTTGGGTATAAAACAGACATTCATGCCCCACCAATTAAATACAATAAATATAAGTCATTTTTATTAGATGTAATAGAACATTATTATCAAAATATTTTGCAAATTTTAAATTGTAAAATTATATTATATATGACTCTGCATGTATTGCTGAAAGATCAGACAAGTTGGTGACTTAATTACCCTATTATCAACTAACTCCCAAGTTGAACTAACTGCATGAAATATCAAATATGAATATATATATATATATATATTTAAGAAGGAAGACACTTATTTTCGAGCTCCTGATAAATTTTAATCCTATTAGGAAAATATTTTTATTTTTATTTTCCAGCAGTGTCAAACAGGTTGCTAAACTCGTGTACAATATTGTGGGTGTTTGTGCTAGCACGGCCCGTTTGTCAATTGTTGATATCGGTCCGTTGACTAATCACATTTTAAAAATTTAAAATATTTAGAAAAAATTTAAAAATCCAAAAATATTGAAAAATCCAAAAAAATTCCACAAATCCCAAAAAATCTCTAAATTTTCAAAATCTAAAAAATTCCTTAAATTGTTAAAAAATCTAAAAGCTTCAAAAAGATTTTAAAAATCATAATTTTCAAATATAATGATTTTATAGTGGATATAAAGGTTATTTTTATTTAAATTTTTTTTAAATAAAAAAAAAACTGACAAGTCAAATAGACCCTCGAGTTATGACAACCTGCGGGCCACACACAGATGTGGGAATTCAAAACTAAGAGTTTTATATTCACCAAATAAATTTACTCAAACTGTTCCTCTTATTTATCGGGGCAGAACTTAAATCTGGGAACATACACAATCAAATAAATCATCAAACACATGAGACCTAAGATACGTACTATACTACTCCGGTTAAAAGTAAAAGTAAATATCCAAGTTAATATAAGGAAATGCGTTTCCCGATTCACGTTTCGCTCTCACGTATCCACCTACGTGTTTCTGAGTTGAAGTTAACACTTAATTGCAAGGAGGAATCAAAGGCTTAATCAATACGTATGGGGATTTGAACCTCCGGTGTGCTTACCTCCTTGCCCTCCGTCATTATTATAGAATCCAAATAATCGGCATTTTCTCAGAATATATCCTCTAATTATTATTATTCATGTAAATCTCATTAGCTTTAATTTAAACCTTATATATATTATGATTAATTAATTAATTAATTATGGATAATCAATAACCTTATTTACATGCAATTTGATCTTGAAATTAGGATATCCCAAAGTTCCAAATCAAATAAACCTTAAATATATATATATAGAGAGAGAGAGAGAGGGGTGAAAATTAGCAGGCTTACTGTTGGTGACCGTAAACAGACAGGTCTATTATTAGCTTTCGGCTATTCACATGATCGAACGGCGGAGAAGGAACGGATCTGACGGCATTTAATGAACGCAAAAGCGTAAGTGATGACGTCATTCTTCTTATAAAGGAATTTTTTAATTTTTATGCGAATACTCTACTCCCCTGGAGTTTTGTCTAATAACAATTAACCCATAATTAAATCTTAAAAATAACATCTTAAGCCTAAATCAAAGTTTTTTAAAAAATCATATACATGAGAAAATTATATTCATACTATTTTTGTACTTATTGGTGGGTACTTTTTAAGAAAAGAGTGCATGGGGAGCACGTTAATTAACAGAGAGAGAGCTCCCTTCACTACATGGAATTTGCATAGATGGATGGGCATTGAATGTTACAAGACTGAAGACTCTGTGAAGTGAAAGCAAAGAGAAAGTGAAAGCAAAAAAACGCCTGGTGAAAGCAAAAGGACATGTTTCTCAAAAAATAGAAATCAAGTGTGAAAATTTTCTTTTCTTTTGATTCATATTTTATTGTGTTTGAAAGATGTTAATTGCATGTAAAGACCTCTTGGTTTAGCGGTATAGATCTTTTGCATAAGATATTCGGTCCACAAAAATTTTGGGGTCGAATTTCCGTTAGAACAAGATGAGGGCCTGAGCTACACAAGTCAGTAATAGAGGTGGGCTTTATGCGAAAATCTGTAGTCTTACCATATTAAACATAGTAAACTTGATGGTAAAATAAGTGCATGTTATGTTATTGAATTTTAAAAAATTGTTTGATTTTTTTAAGTAAAAGATGTATAAATCATGTTTATTAATAAGATAATATAGTTTACAAAATACATAAGTGACACATCGGGGGTTTTAGTTCATCGTGAGATTCACCTCTAAAATGTTACCTTTCTTTAGCCAATGCTTTTTGGATTTGAGGTTATGTCTTCAAAGGCATCTTCTGGCAGTGTGTCCAACTTGTATATGTGAAAACTAAGCTCTGTTTTACTATTGTTTGCGGTGTCACCAATTAACTTCAGTTCCAAAATTTGAAAGTTGGTATTTTAAACACCAGATACATGCTAATTGCTAATGATAACGCTTTTTAAAATTTTTATGTGATTTTTTTAAATTAACAATAAAAAATGGTGAATGATGATGGAGCAAGGGATTCAATTTATGGTTTTCTTTTATATAGTAAAAATAGAAAGAAAGGGGGAGAAAGAAAAAGGAGGAATGGATGGTGGACCATTGGACCAAAGAAAATTCCATTCACTGTTTTTCTTTTACTTTGATTCTCTTCTTATCATTTTTTTAGGGCTTTAGTTTTTTTTTTTGTGATTTTATAGGAAAAGGATTAACTCAACTGTTTTTCTTTTACTTTGATTCCCTTCTTATCAGTTCTTTTTTACTTAGAGAGTGTGAACCTCAAACCACATCCATTTGAACTTTAAAAAAAAGTTAGTACTTTCTTTTCCTTTAAAGATATATAATTTTTTTAATAAAATCAAATTGTGAGGATTCCACGTCAAATTGTGAAGCACATTTTTCATGAGAGCATGCATGATAAATAAATAGGAAATCAAAAGAAGGAGAAGAAAAGGCAAACTTATAATAGGTTCAATATATTGAGGTAGGCAAAGATCCAATGATTCAAATGATGAGTATTCATTGGATTGTTCCTTTTCATCCCTCCATCCATCAAAGGTCCACACACTTGACCCTTGTCTCCCAACTTGGTTTGCATCTCTTTCTAGGGCCCTTTCAATGTCCACAAACAACAACCACATGCTATATTACTCCCAAATCCATGGAAATATATATATGTGAAAAATGGAAAAACGAAAAATAACATAAATCAATAAAATAAATAAAAATCTCAATTCAAGTCCAAGTTTTTTTTTTTAACAAAGGCGACAGTGTCTCCATGAGAGAAATTAAAGGATGGGACCCATGAGCAGAGCACGTTAAATGCGTTTAAATTCCCACTTTTGCAAGAGGTAGGGCTCGATCCATAATTTTTTTCAAGAGAATGGAATCTCTTAGTAAAGTACCCCAATATCAATATGCCTTTTATGCCGTTGGTCCAAGACATCCTTCTAACCATATATATTGCTCATTTTAAGATTTGGTCAAGTTGGAAGGTTTACAATGTGAATATTACTCAATAAATAAATGTGATTTATTTATTTTAATTTAAAAAACAATGTGAATATTATTCAGTTGCACGTTAAAATCAGATTAAAGTTTTCATTTTTAACATATTGATTAAATTATAAAAATTATAATTTATAAGGTTTATGAATTATTTTTTGTAATTTAAAATGTGCATTTCAATAGGTTACATCATGATATATGAGTATATATTTATTGTTTTAGTTTGCTCTAAATGTTTTATTATTAGAAAAATTTATCAAAGGATGTAAGATTTTTTTCTTTTATTTTTTTAGGAACTTAGTTGAAAATTTGAGAGGTCCTTGTTCTAAACCCCACTTGTGATAATAGGAGAATAAATGCAAAGATTCAAGCCCACGCTAGCTTGTCTTGTATGAGAGCTTGATATTTTAGCAAACAAGAGTTTCATCTATGTTAATTAGGGTGATGGGACGGATAAAAGCCTAAGTTGGCTTGTAAATTTCATGCTTGATAATTTGTCTTATTAATATATTTCTATGAAACATCTCATGATTATATAATATTTGTGTGTGCTTACAATAATCTTGGTTTTCAGCCTTGATTGGATGTTCCGTCAATGCTAGGTGTGTTGGTTCACCCCTCTCGCCCTGAATTGTCTTCGCCTCCGGTTCTGTATTCTCGAAGTCATCCTCTTCTTGTATGGGTTTTCCTCTTTGTTGAAACTTAGAGTGAGACTTTGTTTGATGATGGATTCCACCGGTATTAGTTTTTCTTTTTTGATTGCGTACGTTGCATCAAATCAGGGTAACATTAGAATGTCTATTTCATATATAATTTCGGTAAAAACACTTTGTTTTTCACAAAAACATCCATGGTTTCCTTCAGATGAGATGCTCAAATTATGTAACCTCCATGTATATATCACGTTAGCTACAATAGCTACCATATATGTATCTCTTATAACTTCTAATAAATGAATGTGCATTATCTATTTTTTCAAACAAAGAAAATATATGAAACGTAATTAAAAACATTGTAGGAATATATCTAATTTTTTATGAGATTCTGTTGGAGTATTTTTTAGAAAATGATATATTGTGTGTTTGTGTTATTTTTAAAATTACCTAAACTTGAAAATGATCACATAATTTTTAATTAAAATTTTAGGTTAAGGAGACTTTAAGTTTAGACATTAATGTTTAGGATGATTACTCATCAACATAATGTGCAATTAGAATTTAGATTACCAGTTGAGCTCGAGTTTTATCAATTTAAAGTTTGATTTATTTTAAATTAGATTTAGGATTGCATATAATTAGTAGTAACATTATATATATTTTTTCTTCCAAAATACTGTTTGATATTGACATTGATCTAGGGTTCAGATCCTCATACTGTGAATGAAGTGAGAGCAAGGTGTAGAGTCACCCAGTGGAGTGGTAATATACGCATGGCGTGAGTTTTCTCCTTGTGGGATTGGTAATCATGGGTGGCAAAGACGTGCACCAAGTACCGCACAAGGCGCGCCCCAAAGAGGTAAAAACATGCACTGAGTGAAACTCGTGATAATCTGATCCCTGCGCACGTCCTATTTTTATATCGTCCTATGGAGGCGTTTGTTACCTAGATCAAAAAAAAAAAACATTGATCTTGCTTAGTTAATTTAAAAAACCTCTACAAACTTGTGAATGATTAAAAAAAAGAATAATGTTATTTATTTTTTAAATACAATTAAAACCATTAGTTCATAGCTTCTCTTTTATAATAAATTATAAATGGATCAATTCGGGTTTGCTTTCAAGCCCTTTTCGCCGACAACCTTGGCTCGCATTCTCAATTATTTATTTTGATTGTTTTTTAATATATAAATGGAGTTAATTTTTTGGATTATGGATAGATTTTGTCATTAATTGGGAAGATGTTGGACCCTCTTCTTTAAACCTCTTTTGGGCCTAAGTTTGGTCCATGGTTACCATAAATTTAATTTATTTCTATAATTAATGATCCAACTCACTCCTGCAAGTAAGCTTAATCAAAACAATTAATTGAATATTTTTAAAAAATCTTATATTTAATGAAATTGAATAGTTTAAAAATGATGTTATGACAAATATGTATTATCAATTTTGAATAAATTTCATTATCGATTTTGAATACTCCATGAACATATAAAAATCTTTAAATTATATGGATTATTATTTTGAATTAGTTTCTACATTCCAAACCTTTTTATTGATAAATAAATAATATATATATTATTGAATTTCATAGGAATTAGATTTTTCAAAATTTAAATGAAGCAAGTGAAGTGAGTTTTGTCCCAATAGAATCAATTAAAAAAGGCTGTATTTTCGAAGAAATTTGTTTGTTTTGTTTTGAAATGCCTTCTGAAAATTAGTTAAAATAATGGTCGTAGAAAAAAAATTCAATATATTTAAAAATATAGATTAATGGGATGCCTTAAATTAGAGAAATATCATTGAAAGTTCTTTTTTTGTGTTCATTGACAGGCCAAATACAACCACATTATTCTAGTTGAAAATTTTATGGATAATAATATATGTATAGGACCAATGGCCTCTTGACCTATTGGTATCGAATCCTTTATATAGGCTTCATTGGTTGGGATGATCCCAGGTTTAACCTCCCATGACCATAAGGTGAGAGCATGCGCGCACGTGTGTCGTATTGTACGCCCCTGACTTTCAGGAGATGCTTGTCACCTTTGTCAAAAAAATAATATATGTATAGGTTTATGATCAATATCTCTTACACAATAATTGTTTAATAACTTATAATTTCCATGTAATTTGTAATTTATAACTACAATTATAATTTACTCTAGTAGTTATTGTTAATGCCAACCTCTTAGCAGGGATCGAAACAAATCCATATCGATGGATAAGAGAGATCAGTGGAGATTAATAAACTATAGTGAATTGGAGGGAAAGATCAGTTATGTGGACCACTCCTCAAATTAACTTTTTTTTTTTATCACATGATCGTTTTCTTTTCCGAAAATCAGACCTTCAAGGATCATATTTTGCCAGAAGAAGAATCTACAGAGAGAAAAGGGCCAACGCTTGTGCCCCAGATTAGACTGTCATGCTAAAGTTAGAGAGGCTCTATTGAAGGGGATATAGCAAAGAGGAAATTGAGAGAGAGTGGGAAAGAATATAGCAAATTCTAAATGAGAGTGAAACACTAATAGACGACCACTTTCCATGGAATCAGAGTAATGTGCTAGATATTGAATATCAGACGCTAGATGTCGTCGTTGTGTGTTAAGGTCCTCTTTATATAATGTTGAGGTAATTGGCTAGCTAGGAGTCAGTTGGACGGCAACAAGACATCGCTCTAGACACCAACTCAGCTAGGAACCAAATTGGTTGCAGTTAAGTGCCAACCATCAAAACATATTGGGGTCTTCTCCACCCCATTGGATGACTAGACAATTGATTATTTATTCAGGGTCTTATAATCATATCATGCGTACTTTAATATCATTACCTCATGACAAGTATAATTCACTACTAGAATCATATTTATATATCAAATTTAATTGTCAAATAAAGGAATAAAATATGGGGGAAAGTGAAAATGGCCTAATATTTTTTTTAAATAAAAATCGAAAAGTTGATACTTTGGATTATTTATTTATTTGGACTTATTTTGGGAAATCAAAATCCGTAACTTTTGGTCACACGTGTCGGGGAGCACGCGTCTTTAAACTCGTTGCGTTCCACGTGATTCTCGCATTATTTTTGCGGTCTACGTCAGCAATGGTGGACCCAGCGCAAAAGCTCGCGCTTTATGACGTCATCTCCTTCGCGCGTGCGAATCTTTGCCGGCCCCACGTGCGGATCCAGCATAAACCTAAATAAATCATCCATGAAGAGCGAGAAAATCACAAGAGGGCCACTCTGCAAATCCTCTATTTTCACCAGCCCCACCTCCGTTCCCGCCCTCTCCCTCTCCCTCTCCTCCATGGCTACCATCTGCTCCAAGGTACTAATTTTCAGCTTCTATTTTATTCATTCAATTCCCTAATTGATGCATTTTTTTGTTGTATTTTGATGTTTGTTGATTCTTGTAGGTTTGGGATGGAAATGGTTTCTCTTCCTGCTTCGAGGACATATATCCTTTGCTTCTTTTGATGGTTGTTCATTCATATATATGGATTCGTTGTTTTTTTTTTTAAATTTTTTTTCCTTTTTAAATGGTTTTATGATTTAATTGACATTTGCTTCATGAAAATATGGTGTTTGATTTTATCTAACGTTGTGGTTTTTGTTCGTGCTGTGCCATTGAGGGTGCTTTTCTTTTTATTTGCTTCTATATATGATCTGTAGATTTTTATGGAATTTTATAATTCAAGAAGAAAGAAAACGACTTTAGTTTCAGCTTGAAAAGAATGTGATTGCCAGAATAGTTTTTTCTTTTTTCTTTTTTTGTTCATATCCTTAATGATTATGCCACAGTATTTGGTTTTGTACCAAATGTGGTGACTGTAGGTTTGCTTATTGTGCTTTGGTTGTCTCAGAAGAATACTTTGAGAAGTAGGGCAAGGGTAAGTGTAGACATGCACTGGGCTCTTGCTCTCTGTTTTTCCACTTCAATTATTACCAATTAGTCTCATTCGATAAAATCTGTGAAATTTTTATTGATTTAAAATGTATATTACACTGTATGCTGTTGCAAATGAATTCCAGAACCTTCAGGTTGATAACATGTATATATATATGCATTTTTTTCTGATTCAACTGTGATATTGTCAGTATCAAGTTTGAGAAATTTTTAGCTGGTTGTGTATACCATAGAACTGAGTACAGAATTTAAATTCTGCTAATCTTATGATCTTGTTTTTTTTATTTTTTAATCTCTGTTGATTTATCACTGTGATGAACTATATATGGCATGGTAGTATTGGAACAAAAACAATATACATCTTTTAGCAAGAATCCTTTTTCTAGTTGTGGTCTATATCAAGAACCTTAGTAGTCATACTCTAAGGGCCTGTTTGGATACAAAATAATATATTATGGCATAATTTTATTATGTAGGAAGTGAATAGGATTCCTATAGAAATTCTGACATATTTTTTTCCTACAGAATGAGTGTTTGGTTACCAAAACAAAATATTATTACATAAATTATTACATATTTTATTCCTACAGAATGAATGTTTGGTAACAAAATAAAAAATTATTACGTAATATAAAAAATAGCCGTTGGATTATAATTCAAAAAATAGCCGTTAAATATTCAAAAAATAGCCGTTAAAAAGTAGTCGTTATAATTCTAACCGTTATGAGCTTGCTCTATTTATATACAACATGACTCCTTGGTACTATACAAGCTCATTTTCTTAGCCCAAAATTCACTCTTCTAGCCACTACTTTCAACATGGATTATTTTATAAATCGTTGGAGGAAGAAAAATGAAGACGATGATGTATTCATACTCAGCAATTTGCTGAGTCGATGTCCTGCAACTTCAGAACCTAGACAGCATCATACATCCATACTTACAGGTGCTTTATATGTACAAGAAATCCTTGAAGGTCATGAGGAGCGTTGTAAGAGAGAATTTCGGATGGAGCCTCACATATTTCGAGCACTTGTCGATCGTTTAAGAGAAAGATCTCTCCTCCACAACTTGAAAAGGACAGCAGTTGAGGAACAAGTAGCGATGTTTATGTACACCCTTGCACATAATGCTAGTAACTGTGATGTACAAGAGCGATTTCAACATTCGGCAGAAACAGTGAGTCGTTATTTTGGTAAAGTACTTAAGGCTGTCAATCGACTTGCTCGTGAATATATACAACCTCCGTCAACAATTACATCGCCGGTTATTCAGAATAGCAGAAAATTTTTCCCATATTTCAAGGTATGTAAAGCTTTTATATTATGAAATTGAAAGTAAAAATTCACATAATTTTTCTTTATTAATTTTATTTATATGTTTCTTCACTTTTAGGATTGTGTTGGCGCCATTGATGGAACACACATTCCTATCACTATTTCTCTGGCATTGCAAGACCCTTACAGAAACAGGAAACAAACACTATCACGAGAATGTTGTAATTGGCGTGTGATTTTGATCTCACGCTTTGTATATGTCACAATTTGGATGGGAAGGTTCTGCATCTGATGCTAGGATACTCCAACGTTCGCTAGAACAAGGTTTTGAAGTCCCAAGGGTTTAGGGTTTAGGGTTTAGGGTTTAGGGTTTCACAGGGAACAAATATTCCACTCCGAGTGGAATATGTGTTTCCTATATAATTTACAAGTTATATAATAATTTTACAGCCCTAAAAAACCAACCCAAACACCCAATACTCTATAATCCCTTCAAAATATAAGAATACTCTATAATCCCTTCAAAAACCAACCCTAAACCCTAAACCCTAAACCCTAAACCCTAAACCCTTGGGACTTCAAAACCTTGTTCTAGCGAACGTTGGAGTATCCTAGCATCAGATGCAGAACCTTCCCATCCAGCTCGTACATATACAAAGCGTAGATCAAAATCACACGCGACCATAACATTCTGTGATAGTGTTTGTTTCCTGTTTCTATAAGGGTCTTGCAATGCCAGAGAAATAGTGATAGGAATGTGTGTTCCATCAATGGCGCCAATACAATCCTAAAAGTGAAGAAACATATAAATAAAATTAATTAAAAAAAATTATGTGAATTTTTACTTTCAATTTCAAAATATAAAAGCTTTACATACCTTGAAATATGGGAAAAATTTTCTGCTATTCTGAATAACCGGCGATGTAATTGTTGACGGAGGTTGTATATATTCACGAGCAAGTCGATTGACAGCCTTAAGTACTTTACCAAAATAACGACTCACCGTTTCTGCCGAATGTTGAAATCGTTCTTGTACATCACGGTTACTAGCATTATGTGCAAGAGTGTACATAAACATCGCTACTTGTTCCTCGACTGTTGTCCTTTTCGAGTTGTGGAGGAGAGATCTTTCTCTTAAACGATCGACAAGTGCTCGAAATATGTGAGGCTCCATACGAAATTCTCTTACAGCGCCCTCATGGCCTTCAAGGATTTCTTGTACATATAAAGCACCTGTAAGTATGGATGTATGATGTTGCCTAGTTTCTGAAGTTGCAGGACATCGACTTGGCAAATTGTTGAGTATGAATACATCATCGTCTTCATTCTTCTTCCTCCAACGATTTATAAAATAATCCATGTTGAAAGTAGTGGCTAGAAGAGTGAATTTTGGGCTAAGAAAATGAGCTTGTATAGTACCAAGGAGTCATGTTGTATATAAATAGAGCAAGCTCATAACGGTTAGAATTATAACGACTACTTTTTAACGGCTATTTTTTGAATATTTAACGGCTATTTTTTGAATTATAATCCAACGGCTATTTTTTATATTACGTAATAATTTTTTATTTTGTTACCAAACATTCATTCTGTAGGAATAAAATATGTAATAATTTATGTAATAATATTTTGTTTTGGTAACCAAACACTTTTCGTTACATGGGAAAAAAAATATAATAGAATTTCTATAGGAATCCTATTCACTTCCTACGTAATAAAATTATGCCATAATATATTATTTTGTATCCAAACAGGCCCTAATGAGAGGATATCTAGTTGAGTCATTTAAATGCATCTATGCATGTTGCTCAAGGTGTACTTTTGGCTATATTAAATGATCTTAGATTCAAAGGCTGGAAGTATGTATTTTCATTTACTAGGGGTGTCAATCAGTGGGCTTATGTGATGATAATATGTGATATATGGTGAAGAAATTAACACTCATGACGGGTAATTGTAGTATCTAAAAGTGAGTTGCCATATGGATATCTACTTTTGGGTTGATTTCCAGCACATAGTAATTTGTGTATATATGCCACCAAACTGATTTGCTGTGGCAACACATGATTGTTTCAATGTCTGGCTTTTCTTGTTTTCTGGAGAATGTGTTGATAACCTCAATTTTTTACCGTAATAAATAATGTTGACATGTTTCATAGACCTTTACCATATAAAGATATCAAATAGCATCCACATAAATAAGTCATGACACAAATGTCACAGGAATTCTTTTTATATGCTGCACAGAAACACAGTGCTGCAACAATATTGATGATTTTTAATATCTCAACATTCCATCATTTTTCATCCTGAGTAAGTTGTGTTTAATTTCGGCTAGTTTTCTATTTGAAACTTTGTTTAATCATTTATCTCATGAATTCTTGACCATTAAGCACTAGATCATCATTCGGCCAGTATCTATCTAATTTGATTTCTTGCCATTGATAATGTTTTCTATTTCTCTTAGGGTACAAGGTTTGGCCTCTTGGAGAAGTTACTGTTGAACATTCTACCTGCTCTTGGAACATTACTTTCTTTCTATGAGATGCTAGTTCTTTTGAGGAAAACCATGCCAGAATATCATGAATGGTTTTATAGATCTTCTCAGCTGGCCTTATGGGTAAAGTGTCTGATCACAGCCCTTAAATCCTGTTTCCTTTGGTGCTGACATTTCATCTTCATGTTTCGTTGCTATAGATGATCATTATGCTTGTGTCCAAATCTAGAGTGGTGGTTATTGTACAATCCATTTTTCTGCTGTTGGTGGATTGTGAAACCTCTCATGGATATTCCTCATCTGTACACCACCTTCTCCTCATTGAAGGTATTGCATAAATTCTTTATTTATGACATATTTTATTATCATGGTGTTTGGTTTTTAAGTTCTGCTGTGTTGGTATCAATCTATATTGTGATGCAATATTGATTATTGGTTAAAATTGATTGTCTGATTTTCTACCCATCAATGTTGAAAATTTTGATTGAATTTATCTTCTGTTTTTTTTTTTTTTTTTTTTTCCTTTTGATTTTTAAAACTTCTTGATTTCCTTATTTTCTTGATGTAAAAGTCAGCTTATGTGGAGATTTATTGAGAACTTTATGGACAGACAATAGCCTGTTTTAAAGAGACTTCATCGGTGACTGCTGAGATATTGTTTAGTTTTTTTATCAACATAACCAGAATAGCAAAGGCATCTACTGAAGAAAGGTAATACTTGCCCAAATATTTATGAACATTTTCATGTTTGACCTGTTAAATTAGATTTCATCTTTGCATAAGATCACACATGCTTATCTTTCACATTCAAGACATTAATGAACTCCTTGAACACAATTGAGAAAATTCTAGTGGTCATAGAGGCTGCTTCCCTTTCATCAAATATGAAATAAAGTTATTAGGGGTTGATTAATGTACATTCATTAGACCACTATATTTTGATCTTATTAATGTTTGAATATCCAGTGGAATATATTCTGGTTAGAATGATAAAGTTCGATGAGATACTTGATCATGCTTTAAGCATGGTGTTCCTACTTCATGTGACTCAGTTTTAATTTTCTGGGGTACTGCACCTACTAACTTATTTGGGTTGATTATTCTGGCCTTGGGTCCACTAAAATTCAAACAATAGGAGCGGTGCATTTCATGTAGGCTTGTTAATGTCACTCTCAAATTTGGAATAATATTTCAAATGTGAATCCTCAAAAACAACATCTCAGCTTATTACGGGTCATGACCAAATATGGTGAGCATTTAAAAATTGTGTAACTTTGTTTAATTAAGAGCGAGAGAAGCATGAAATGGTAAAAAGCACATTATCAAATAAAAAATGACCTGAGAAGAAAATTGTATAAGATATGGGTCAAAAAGTCCTAAACTATTTAGAGCAATAGAGGCTTTGGAAAACCTCGGGCCTCTCCAAATATCTTATAGGTCTAACGGTACAACTCATCAATGGATAATCTATATCTTTACAGCTTTGTTAGTTTGTGAGAGTATTGTAACACTTGTGTGTCTTTAAAAGAAACCCTGTCGTATGCCCATTGCCCAAATTAGATACACATGGAGCACTTTGAAAGCTGTCGAGCCTTCTTACCAATGGTTTTGAATCTTTGCCAAAGATTTAACAACTTCAATCATTTATGCTCTTTAAAGATTTCTTATGAGTGGAAATGTGAATATGACTTGGTAATTGTTACATCACCTTTGCTTGGTTTCACAAATTTAAATTCGCAATAAACAGTGAAAATTTGGTTAAATCTAACACATAGGTAATCTAACTAATTTATTTGTTAATAGATTTGTCTAAGCTATAAATTTATCATTATCTCCATGTTTTTTAGCTTCTGTTGGGTTCATTTACACTTGGCAAATTAGCCAATATATGATGAAAATGTATTTCTTTATTGACATCTTTATCATTATCATGTTTTTATCTGTTGAAATTTGTTGTATATGAGTTATTTTCCTTCCCGAAGTATACAAAACTTATATTTCTTCCACTTTTCAGCAAATTTGATTTACTTGAAGGCCCACTCCTCCCTTATGATACCCAAGAGAGGGAGCATCATGTTCCAGAACTGGTATGCATGTTTCTCACCTATATAATAAATAATATTTTCTTAGTTTGGTTAAATATTAACTTTGCTAATTGAGCTTAATTTAAAAGATCTATTCTCTCAGCACTTCCACAATTGATCAAATCATATCACCTCCTCAAATGTAGTTTGTGGAAATTGGTCTTGATTGATATGTAGGACATGTGACCATCCTAATTAAATAGGTATGATATACAAAACATCCTTCTTTCATGTCCACATAATGAGTCTTTTGTGACATCATCTTAAGATTCAACTACATTAACCTTAAATAGGCGTCTTCTCTTGATAAAGTTGCTGGAAAAATCTTTAATTAATTGCCTTAACAGTTGAAAGTATCATCGCTCTCCAATCATTTTGCTTGTTGATATTGACTATCTATATACATCATATTATTTCGAAGTGTTGATGGCAGGGTCATTAATTTTTTATTTCTTTAACTTTTCTTGTGTATACTTTTGAAAGGGGAACTATAATTTAAAATTGCTATTATTCCAACTGAAAACCATTGTTTATCTTTTTTATAGTCGGGTTCTCTGGTTTATTTTTAAATTTTGTAGGGAGATGTGTAGCCTAAAGCTCAAAATGATGAAAAAGCAATCCTGAAAATTTCAAGAAAATAAGCAGCAAGCCAAGGCTTTGAAGTAGTTTGGTGTTTTGAGGGCTCCACAGCAGTGTGACCTTAGGAGTTTAAGTAGTTTTACATGCATTATTGGAAAATAGGATCTAAAACTAGGACATAAATAAATTGTTCCTTAGGTAATAAATAATAACATAAACTCTACATTTATAAGGTAGGGTATTTGGTACCTAAAGCTCCAGCTTATACTGTGAGGAGCGAGGGAAGGGTGGACCTCTTAGGTCTATTGTCACATGCATGACCTTCACTGCATTTTGCAAGAGGCTATTTCCACTACTCGATTTACTCAAACCCGTGACCTCTAGGAACAACTTTACTGTTGCACCAAGGAGACATTTATTAGGTAAAATAAATAAAATGAAATTGATCTCTTTACGTTTTTGCCATTATTCCTGGCACAACCTAAATCTATCACTGCTGTCTTCCATCAATTGGTGTTTCTCACCCATCAAAAGAGTTTATTATTAAATTTTATTCCATTGTCTGTTAGAGCTCAAACTTTGTCAAACACCTAATATGAATTCTTTGCACAAATATAACGTTGGGACATGCCCACCTAGACACGCGCTACATCGACACCCGGGTGTAGTATTAAATGAGCAAGGGGTTCTATCACATCGTCGCCCAGGTGTGATGGAGTATAGGCAAGGGTTCCCACATCATGGACGAGTGTGGGTAAAGAAATTAGTCCCGTTACATCGGTGCCCGGATGTGGTGACAAATAAGCAAGGGTCCTCGCATCTTAATGGACGGGTGCGAGTAAAGAAGCTAGTCCATGAAAGTAGGATTAGGATCGGTAGTTGGAATATAGGCTCTTTGACAAGAAAGTCTATAGAGTTAGTAGACACTCTAAAAGTGAGAAAGACAGATATAGTGTAAGAAACAAGGCTGGAGAGATTGGTAACACATGTTATAAATTATGGTACTGTGGAGGGGATAAACATAGGAACGGTGTAGGAATTATCGTGGAACCAAAAATTAAGGACAAAGTGGTTGAAGTAAAAAGGGTAGGAGATAGGATTATACATTTGAGGCTAGTGTTGGGGAAAGAGATAATCAACATAGTGAGTGTGTATGCTCCCCAAGTAGGTTTAGGGGAAGAAGTTAAGGCTAAGTTTTGGGAAAATTTGGACGAGGTAATTTTAGGGATTTCAAGTGAGCAAGAACTCTTTATTGGGGGAGATCTTAATGGGCATGTTGGTAGTCTCAGTGATGGCTACGAGCAAGTTCATGGAGGTTATGGGTATAGCAATAGGAATGATGAAGTAAAAGCTATTTTAGATTTTGCTTTGGCTCATGATTTGGTATTGACCAATACTTTGCTTTAAGAAAAAGGAATCACATTTGATTAACCTTAAGAGTGGGGGTAACTATAGCCAGATAGACTTCCTACAAGAAGAAGGGATAAGTCTATATGTAAAGATTGCAAGGTTATATCTTGCGAAACACTAACTACCCAACATAGGTTAGTGGTGTTGGATGTGAAGAAAAAGAATATAGTGAAACAAGAAAGGAGGGTTAGACAATATAGGATTAGATGGTGGGCATTAAAAGGGAATAACCACTTAATATTTAGGAATAAAATATTGGAAGAGTCAGTTGAAAATATAGAAGATGACGCAAACAACTTATGGAAGACGATGGCGAAGCGTATTGAGAAGGTAGGGAGTGAGGTCCTAGGGGTTTCTAAGGGACTAGGACCTCGACCACAGGAATCATGGTGGTGGAATAAAGAGGTTCAAAAGACTATTAAAGAGAAAGGATATTGGTACAAGAAGTTACCCACGGCTAAAGATGGTGAAGCCTTCGAAAAATATAAAAAGGCAAAAAAAAAAGGCTAAGAAAGCGGTTAGCGAGGCCCGAGGTAAATTTTTAGCTGATTTGTATCAAAAGTTGGGGACGCGAGAAGGGGAAAAAGAAATGTACAAGATAACACGGTTAAGAGATAAGAAGGGGAAGGATTTGAACCAAGTCAAGTGCATTAAGGATGAGTCTCAACATGTTTTGATAGGAGATAAGGAAATTAAAGAGAGATGGAGAAGTTATTTTGATCACTTATTCAATACAAGTCATGAGGATAATTTTGTAGATCCTTATGCATTAGTAGTGGAAAGGAACCTTAGCTATACATATAGACTCAGGCCTAGTGAGGTCAAAAAGTGTGATACCCGGATTCTTTTGAATTAATGAAATAAATTAAAATAAAAATTAATGTTGGATTTAGTAAAATGGGAAAAGCTTGGGGGTTAAATCGAAAAGTTATAAAAGAAAAAAAAGGGGAAAGAAAATAAAAATAAAAAATAAAATAAATGTGATGTTTCATGGAAGTTTCTTGATTTTGAAAAAAAAAAAATTGTGATACTTCATAGAAGCTTCTTGCAAAGATAATACAACAACTGTACAACTGAGCCTTAATCCCATACTAGATGGGGTCGGCTATATGGATTCTCTGTCTTCATGTTGCTCTCAAATATGAAATAAGATAAAATTAAATAAACTGAAATAAGATGAAACATAAAAATTCATAAATAAATAAATAATACTAATAACAAATAATTTTATAAGAAAATGGAATGTTAGAAGCAAAAAGTATTCTGAGACAAAGCTAGGCTAATGAAGGAAAATAAAATAAAATAAAATTAAGCCCAGACTTATGGTAATCCTATACTAGAAGCGGGTGGTATATGGATTAACTTAATACCAAGTATAAACTCTGTCCAGCGAGATGCATTTCGATATACAACATCACGTAGGTCCTTAGGCACTCTGCTCTACTCCACGTAATCCTAGGCCTACCTCTACCCTCTTCTTACCTTCCTGACTAAAGCTATCACATTTAGAGCTGGAGCGCTGGGGGTCTCGTCGTGTCCAAACCGTCTTAAGCGTCCTTCTAGGTATTTTATCTTGATTGGTGCTGGCTTGCACGCTACATCGGATATGTTCATTTACGATCTTGTCCCGATCTTGTATGACCCGCTCATCCACCTTAGCGTCCTCATTTATTTCACACTCATCTTATGGATATATGTTGAACTTTGGTTGCGACACTTTCGCTTTCGTATAAGCATGGCGGTCTAACTGCCGTCCTATAAATTTTCCTTTTACTTTGTTAAATCTTTTTATCATGCGCATTACCCGTGGCACTTCTCCATTTCAACCATCCAGCTTTGATTCTATGGGTTACATCTTCATCCAGCTTTGATTCTATGGGTTACATCTTCACATAAATCCGCCTATGCGTGCATAGCCGGTCCCAAGCCCGGATAAAGGATGAGGGTTGCGGTAGGTTGACAGCCAGCGTAAAACTTTGTCACTCTCATGATATGGATTCTCTTCTTGCAAAGATAATAAAAAGAAAAAAATAAAAAAATAAAAAATTATCACCGCCTCAAGGCTCTTTCGTGGCACCTTCACATTAAGGAAAAAAAAACAAAAAAATTATTTTTCTTTATAAAACGGCATGCCAGGGAGAAAGAGAGGGAGATGAATAAAGGGAGAGTAAGAGAGACAAAGAGGAGGAGAAAGAGAGAAAGAAAGAGAGAAGGAAGGAGGAGAAAAAAAAGAAGGGAAGAGAGGGACGGTCAGGGAAAAGGTAAGGAAAAAGAAGAGAGGGAAAGAGAAGGAAAATGAGGAAAAGAATAAGAGAAAGAAAAGATAAGAGAAAGAAGAAGAAAAAGAGAAAGAGAAGGAAATAGAGAAAGAAGAGGGAGAAGAGAGAGAAAGTGAGTTTTTTTTTAATTTTTTTATGATGCTTTTTAGCAATTAATTTAGAGGGAACTCTTTTGTTTAGGCATGTAAGCGCCCTCTACGATGTCAGGGAATCACAAAATATTATTTTTAAAGAAACCACCACCAAAGTAGGAGGAATTACGGGTGAGTTAGCAAGAATGAACTCCAGTTGATTGATTATCGGATGTTTCACCCGATACTTTTCCGATGTTTTTATTGATGAATTACGAAAAGTGGGTGAGTTATTTATGAAATGAACTCCAGTGTATTTTGACTTGTTTGTCGGGTGTTTTATCGATGTTTTTATCGATGAATTATGAAAAGTGGTATTTTTGATATATGTCGTATATTTGCACTAGTGGAGCTTGACATTTTATGTTTCATATATTAATCAGTGTTTAAGTCACGTGTGCACCGGTTGAAACATGCCTATGTCGGGGATTAGGTCCGTGGGACCACCATGTTTAATGTATGCAGCCGGGGAGGCTGGTTATGTGAATGAAAGTATGAGCACGGGTAGTGCTGTTGATATTGGGTGCATACGGACTAGGTATGATTGATATATTTATGATTTACACGAGTTACATGATTATGTTAAGATTTTTGCATGTATGACCAGAATGAATTTTGTTATGTTTTGACAAATATATGTTATACAAGCTATTATTTTTATAATGAACCTTGGTCCGATGTTAGTCTCTCACTGGGCTAGTTTTAGCTCACAACTCCCACCATTTTGATTATGCGAGGAGGCGGTCAGGGTAGCCGACCTAATTGAACTGGAGTGAGTACGGATCACGGAGATTGGCGTGGCTGACTAAGTGTATAGTTGGCTTTGAGTAGATGTGGACTATAAAATTGATGAATAAAATTATTTCATTTTCAGCTTTAAGTATGAGAATGTACCTAATCTCTGAAAATCTAAACTAAAGATCCTGTGGTATGTGTAATTTTATAATCAGTACTGTATGACTTTAATAAAAAGTCAATTATATGTGCTATGAAAACCCGGGTTGTTACAAAAAGGCACTAAAAAGATAAAAGATTAGGAAAGCACATGGCGGGATGGTATCAGATTGAAGTTTGGAAGTGTCTTGGTGAATTAGGGGTATTATGGTTAACCAAACTTTTCAACTCTATATTAAAAGGGGGAAATATGCCAGAGGATTGGAGAAAAAGCATTCTGGTCCCTATATATAAAAATAAGGGAGATATTCAAAATTGCGCAAACTATCGTGGCATTAAGTTAATGAGCCACATGATAAAACACTAGGAGAGGGTTATAGAGTATCGACTCAGGGATATTACGAAGGTGTCAGAGAACCAATTTGGCTTTATGCCTGGTAGATCTACAACAGAAGCCATTCATTTGTTAAAGAGTTTGATCTAGATCTACAGAGAGAAGAAGAAAAATCTTCATATGGTTTTCATTGACCTAGAGAAAACATATGATAAGGTACCAAGAGAAGTCTTTTGGTGGGGGTTGGAGAAGAAAAACATTCATGCTAAATATATAAATGCTATTAAGGATATTATATGCGAAGGAGGCGATTACGAGTGTAAAGCAGTTGAAGGAGATAGAAAGGAGTTTACATATAACGGTGGAGTCTACATGTAGGGAATGCGGTCTTGAGCGTATTTATTTACACTAGTAATGAAATAGTTAACTAGTTGTATCGAAGATGACATCCCATATGGTGTATGTTATTAGAGAGATGATATTGTCCTAGTTGATGAGACTAGAGATGGAATTAATCAAAAGTTAAATTGTGGAGGAACACCCTTGAGAGTAGAACTTTTAGAACGGTAGAAGTAAAACTGAATATATGTATTGTAATTTTAGTCAAAGTAGGAGGGACGGAGGGAAAGTGATACTAGGTGGAGTGGTAGTGCCTAAGTGTAACTATTTTAAGTATCTAGGTTCCATTTTCGAAGAGGATGGTATGATCGATGAAGATGTATCCCATAGAATCAGAACAGGATGGCTGAAATGGAGAAGTGCTACGGGCGTCTTATGTGATAGATGCCTAACAAAGTGAAAGGAAAGTTTTATAGAACGGGAGTTAGACCGGCCATGTTATAAGGGAGCGAGTGTTGGGCAACTAAAGCTCAACATATCCAGAACATGAATGTGGCAAAAATGAGGATGTTAAGATAGATGTGTGGCTATACAAGGTTGGATAAGATTAGAAATGAACATATCTTACAAAAGGTGCATGTTGCACCAATTGAAGATAAAATAAGAGAAGGGCGTTTAAGATGATTTGGACACGTGTGTCGTAGACCCCTAGGTGCCCCGGTTCGAAAATGTGATAGTTTGGTAATAGAAGGTAAAAAGAGGAGTAAGGTAGACCGAGGATTACATGGAGAGAGGTAGTGTCTAAGGACCTACGTTTATTAGATGTTGATCCAGATCTTGTCTTTGACAGAGCTACATGGAGACAGAGAATTCATATAGCCGACCCCATCTAGTATGGGATTAAGGCTTAGTTGTTGTTGTTGTTGTTGTTAGAGCTCAAACTAAGCGGTCATGGAAACATGGCAGGGGTTTACTTCGTAATGTTGGGTTTTAGTAGAACTTATGATTGTTTTTCCAACTTTATGCTAAGTTTTGTTTTGTACTACTACTTGCCGGTCTTAGTTGAGGTCTTGCCATCACTGTTTTTTTCCTTCTTATTTGTAAGTCAAAACTTCTTTTGTGACTTCATTTCTAATTTAATCATGCAGGTGAGCAAAGTTGTGCAATATTGGAACATGTTAACATTCCAATTTGTCAATCCAATGATGGGCCTTGGCGTCATGAAGCAACTTGACTTTGAAGATTTAGTTTCATTACCACGGGACCTCATGCCATCTCTTTGTCATGATACATTTTTAAGATGCTGGGTAGCTGAAGAACATAATAATCAGTGTAAACCATCACTGTTTAGAGTCATTTGTAGTGCATATGGTTGGCCTTACTTGCGGTTGGGTCTACTTAAGGTATATATATATATATATATATTTGCATTTTTATTGCTCTCATAGGACTATTCTTAAAGGCATAAAACATTATTTAGCATCTGACTTTCTGATAATAGATGTGGGAACTACACTTCAGTAATCATTTAATATATTGAACAAGTATAACAAACCTGTAAGATCAATGTTTTCAGTTCCTCATATTCAAAGTGCAATATTGTAAAGCCTTGGTAATTTTCTCTGTCTGCTCCATATTTATGAGGTTTCATGTCAATGAATTTTTATTTTCTTAATATTTTCTACTTGGTGGACTAATATGCAGGTATTCAATGATGGTCTCAGTTTTCTTAGCCCATTGCTTCTAAACAGGCTGATCAAGTTTCTTCAACAAGGTTAAGTTACTGCTGCTCTTGCTCTTGTTCATTATTTTGCTAATCTTGTGTGAGAATTTGAATAATATGCAAGTCAGGTTGTTGCTACCCTAGACGACTATGTAATGATTCTTTTTATCTATACCATGTGCAGTTCATCATTCCATGATGGCTTAATTTGGTATGTAAATCCTCATCATTCAATCAAGATTTCAAGACTTGGACTTTATTTTCCTAAATTAGACATTCAAAATCCATTAATGACTTACAACAACTGTTCAGTTGTCAACTAATTGTCTAGAATGATGGAAAGATTGATGGAAAGGTTGATGGAAAGGTTGATTATCTACCCAAAAGGGTTCCTTTACTATGGTCATTGGATGGTGCTCAATATGAAGCTAAACGGGCATTCTTTGAATATGATCTGTTATCTGATTCTCGGTTTCAAGGATCAAAATTTTATTACTGAAGATTTTATCTGTCTGTGTTCTGGGACATCTGAGGAAATCTCCTTTCTCTTCCTTCCGATATGGATCTTACCCTTGTTGCAGCTTCGATATTGGCTTCTATGAATGATATGATTTTATGAGATTAGCAAATTGTTTCCGTAATTCCTGGTAGAATATATAGTTAAATTATAGCATCCAAAATGAGCCAAGGTTTATGCTTTTTCTGGCCATATACTTGAGTCTGAAAAGTAGTGTTCAATAAACTAATCCCATGTTTTGAGAAATTGTAGTCCGTTTTAATGAAAATCACTTCTTTGTTTATGTTTGGTTGCAAATTTGAATTCTATGTGTTGAAGTTATGCATATAATTTTGATAAATTGGTAACTGCATGAGAAAGAAAATAGGTAGAAGGTTCTTCTTGTTGTAATGGAATTACATAGAGCTCATTTGCTCTATATGCACTGTAAGCTTTAATCTTATATATTGCTGAATTTAGCAGGATATCTTTTGCTTTCAGAGTGATTTTTAGGTCTTGAATGTGTGCTGACAATGTTTTATTTCTTTTTCTTTTTTCAGGTTATGGGTATCCAAATGGTTATACTCTGGCTATTTTGATGGGTCTTGTATCAACCATTAAGTACTCCCTTTGACTAGTCTTTTATCTTTAGCTGCTTGATTCTATTATTTTTGACCTTACTTTTTTATTAGGCAAAAAGACATTTTTGGTCCCTATACTATGGTATATTTTCATCTTGGTCCTTGTACTATGAAAATGTTCAATACGGTTCTTGAACTATAGGAGTTTTGGCAATTACGGTCCCTAGGGTTGGCGTGGCAGTCAATTGGCATACGGGTTGCATACAGACATTTTTATTATGACATGGCAACTTACGTGGCATGCTGACATGGCATGATACCTAAACTTTCCATATATTTATCGTTTAATGCTAACGTGGCATGCCAACTCAGGTGACACGTGGCAAAAAAACAAATAATAAATCTAAAAAAATCTGAAAAAATCCGGCCACTTGACATTGCCTTTTTACACATGATTTTGTACCTTAATCACAACAATCAACCCTGGAAAATTGCTAGAAAATGAATCTTCACATACAAAATATATGTTGTTTTGTATCTCCATATTTTTTCCGGTTTTTTTAGATTTATTTTATTTTTTCGCCACATGGCATGCCACATCATCCGACACGTCAACAATAATTGATTAACATAGTAAAAGTTTGGTTTTTTTGCCACATTAGCATGCCATATCAGCTACCACGTCATAATAAAATATATTTGTATTGGCCAAATTATACTGTGTAAAATTGCACGCCACGTCGATAGGGACCGTAATTACCAAAACTCCCAAAGTACAGGGACGTATTGAGCATTTTCATTGTACATGGACCAAAATGAACAATATACCATAAGATGCAGGGGACCAAAAATGTATTTTTCCCTTTTTATTATATTGGTTGAACAAGAATTTGAACTTGGCTCAAACTCTAATATACTTCTTCCTATTCTCAGTACTTAGTATATTATTGTTGATGTGGTTGAGACAAAATTGTCTATGAAAGATATGAGATTTCTAAATTTAAATGTTATTATGTTCTAATGGTTGCAATTGAACTTGGGAAACTTTATGTACTTCGAGTAAATGCTAGAGAAGCTGTATATGTTAGATACCCTCACACCTCATCCGTTTGACTACAACTTTTGACCAACCAAATTCTAACCGTTGGATCTCAACGGATACATTCATGACCGTTGAGACCATCTCAAGATCTATAAATACCTCCATTGGTGAACCCTAGCAGCCACAGTAAAAACAGTGCATTCTCACTTTCACACTAACAAGCTCTCTTTGAAGCACCTGATTTTCTTGGCTGCCATTCTCTCTTCTATTTTCATCTCACTGATACAAACCACATCATCATAACCTTCATCTTTGGGGGATACTTGAGCTATGCCTACCCGGTGATGTGCCACGGGGAGGTGCCGATCGACGCGTGGGTTAGGATACCCTACTAGGCTATGGACTCACTTGCGAAGGAGGTGATAATCGGCTTTTAGGCGGTGCCATGCGCCCTACCCAAGCTTGATCATTTCATACTTTTCTTAATTTTATTTCAAACTGTTTTCAGTTCTTTGTGGCTGATTTTGGCAGTTATTTAAAGTGCTTTATTGTTGCTGTTTTCCTGGATCAAGTGGAGGTTTTGGTTAATTAATTAGAGATATTTCCAACAATCTAAAAGCCGATTATACAACTAATCCACTCACTGTCCAG
This sequence comes from Dioscorea zingiberensis, assembly GCA_026586065.1. Lineage (NCBI taxonomy): Eukaryota > Viridiplantae > Streptophyta > Magnoliopsida > Dioscoreales > Dioscoreaceae > Dioscorea > Dioscorea zingiberensis. The sequence continues at coordinate 38,198,642 of CM048825.1, read as the reverse complement.
AATCACAAGTTATAAAAGCTTGATTTCATGCTTTGAATTTGAAATCATTGATTTCATAGTTTTAAAACCTTACTATTCAATCTCAGCCTCTCTCGTTAACTTTAGAAAAATTAACTTTAGCTCTACATTGTCTTTGAAAATCGCATCATTTGTTTTCATTTAAACTTCCATTAAAATATCAGAGTTATAATTAGAGATATTTCTACCTGCAAAACAAATCTCGCTATTTGAAATCATCTCACTTGCTAAAATACATGCATTAAATTCTTGTGCCTATTTACTGCAATTCTTCCTGCATTAGTGTCCTGTAATTTCTTGCTTAAGTAGCTCATTATTGTAACACTGAATTCGATTGACATCTTGCTAGGGAAAATGTCTTTTAATAACAATGACTTGGTATACAAACCCGAGAAATTTGATGGGAAGACTATATTTAGGAGATGGCAAGCTCAAGCTGAGTATTGGCTTTCCACCCAAGGTTTAGCCTCAGCTCTGAGGAACCCAAATTCTGATTCAAATGACTTTGACTCTGATGGTCTTCATAGACTTTCGATTTCCTACTCGGACCAATCTCAAACTTCAAACACAACTGATAAGAATGCAGAAGAAATCAATTACCATTGCAAGTACCGTCTACTTAGTTGTCTTTCTGAGAGATTATGCAATAAGTATTATGAATGTAAGAATGTAAAAGAAATTTGGGACTCTTTAGAAACTGAATATGGTCCAAACAATGCCACTAGAGTTAGTCATCTGACAGTAGATTTTGACAACTTTAAGATAGTCGACAACTCACCTATGGAAGAACAAATCCTTACTTTTCAGGAGTACATTGCTATATTTAACAAACATGGGACAAACTTCTCAGAAGTTCACACAGTGTCTATCTTACTTAGCAAACTTCCACCATCTTGGTATGATTCCGCTGATTCACTCAGACACAAGATCAACACATTGAACTTACTAGAAGTCTATAATTTGCTTAGGATCGAAGAGGCAAACCGTCTCCACTCTAGAGCCACGAATACCTCTAAGAGAAAAGTTTACATGACTGAGTCCAGTAACAACCCCAAAGGCCCCAAACAATCACCTAAGAACAAAAATCACTCTCCTAGGGGTAAGAACTTTAAACATAGGGGCAAACCACACACGCACCCCACTTCTCAGACTAGACCACCTATTCCCAAAATTTCTGAGAAGAACACTAAACATTGCTTTGTTTGTGGTAAGACCAACCATGTGGCGAAGGACTGCTTCTTCAGGAAGACTGCACCAGTGAAGCAAAACTCTGGTCCACCCAAACCACAAGCTAATGTACTTGAAATGGGTGCGTCTTCCACTGAGACTCAGTTTAGGTCAGTAAGCTTTATCTCTATGGTGAATTTGACTTATCAAAACTTAGAGCGTTTTTTAGATTTTGGTGCTAACGTCCATGTCTGTACTGAATGTTTTTGGTTCTCCACCTATCAGGTCTTATGTGGAGGATGTGTGACTCTAGGAAACGGATCAGTGGCACATGTGCTAGGGAAAGGACGAGTAGATCTCAAGATGATATCAGGCAAAGTCCTTACTCTACTGGATGTTCAGCATGTGCCAGATATTAGGAGGAACCTGATTTGTGGATCACTTTTGATCGAGTCTGGTTATAAAATTGTATTAGAGTCAAATAGAATTGTAATCACTAAGGGAAATCATTTTGTGGGAAAAGGTTTTGTATCTGAAGGTTTATTTAGATTAAATGTGTGTGAACCCTCTACTTTGTCTTTTAATGAATTTGCATCTACTTCTTCTTCTTCATCTGTGATTATGAATGTTGAATCTTGTGAGACTTGGCATGGACGATTAGGACATGTAAATCTTGGAACAATTAGAAGATTAATGAACTTAAACTTGATTCCTAAATCAAAGATTGATTCTAATTCAAAATGCCAGATTTGTGTCCAAGCCAAACTTCCTAAAAGGCCTTTTCAACACATTAATAGGAACTCTGATTTACTTGAATTGATTCATAGTAATATTTGTGATTCAAATAGAACTCCCACTAGAGCTGGTAACAGGTATTTCATAACATTCATAGATGATCACTCTAGATACTGTTATAGTGTTATGTTTATTTGATTAAAACTAAAGATCAAGCTCTCAGCAAATTTATGATTTATAAAGCTGAAGCCGAAAACCAGTTAGGGAAATCTATTAAGACTCTTAGGTCTGATCGAGGTGGTGAATACACCTCTTACGCTATGACTCAATTTTGTGAAAAGAATGGAATCATCTATGAGTTCACTGCTTCTTATACTCCAGAGTCCAATGGGGTAGCAGAAAGGAAAAACAGGACATTAATGGATATGGTAAATGCCATGTTATTAAGTTCTGGAGTACCCGAGAACTTGTGGGGGGAGGTTCTTCTCTCAGCATGTTTCATACTAGGGTTAAAGACACTTTTCGTCCCTGAAAAGTGTACAATTGTTCACTTTCATCCCTGTATTTTCATTTTGTTCAATACAATCCCTGTATTTTGCATTTCTGGTCAAATACAGTCCCTAGGGCTGACGTGGCGCTTGTGTTTCTGCCAAGTGGCATACGAGTAAAATACAGGGGGTATATTTTGTTTTTTGAAATTAAAAAAGGAGGTATTTCGCTTAGTTGGCATGACACGTGGCCATGTATGCTGACGTGGCAAGCATGCTGACGTGGCAATGTGTGCCACGTCAGCAAATTTATTTTGGGACCATTATTTTTGCCATGTGGCATGCTGACGTAGCATGCTGATGTGGCAAAGATAATATTTTTTATTTTTTTAACTTTTAAATTTTTTTTTCAAATGTTAAAGATTAGTGGTATGCCACGTGGCAAAAAAAAAAATTTAATATTTTTTTAACTTTTTAAATTTTTTTTTTTCAAATGTTAAAAGATCAGTGGCATGCCACGTGGCAAAAATAAATTTTTTATTTATTTTTTTTAACTTTTTAATTTTATTTTCAAATGTTAAAAGATCAGTGGCATGCCACGTGGCAAAAATAATTTTTTTAATTTTTTTTTAAAAAAAATAATTTTTTTTTCAAATGTTAAAGATCAGTGGCATGCCATGTGGCAAAAATAATATTTTTTTAATTTTTTTTAACTTTTTAATATTTTTTTCAAATGTTAAAAGATCAGTGGCATGCCACGTGGCAAAAATAATTTTTTTTAATTTTTTTTTCCAAATATTAAAAGATCCGTGGCAAAAATAATATTTTTAATTTTTTTAAAAAATTATTATTTTTTCAAATGTTAAAAGATAAGTGGCATGCCACGTGGCAAAAATAATAGTTTTTTTAATTTTTTTTTTAAACTTTTTAAATTTTGTTTCAAATGTTAAAAGATAAGTGGGGCAAAAATAATATGTTTTTTTTAATTTTTTCTTTAAAAAATATTTTTTTTTTAAATTCCAAAAAAATGTCTTCAACCGCTGTTATGAAGATAATTGCACATTTTTTTTAAAAAATAAAGTTTTTACAAGTTTGTTAAAATCTGTACTTGTTTGGACAAGCCAAGAAAGGTGTCATCAAGGTAACAAAGAAAATTTTGAAAAAAAGTTTAAAAAATAAATTAAAAAAAATATTTTTTTTTTGCCACATGGCATGCCACTGGTCTTTTAACATTTGAAAAAAAAAATTAAAAGTTTTTTTTAAAATTTAAAAAATATTATTTTTGCAACGTGGCATGCCACTGATCTTTTAACATTTGAAAAAAAAAATAAAAAGTTTTTTTTAATAAAAAATTTAAAAAATATTATTTTTGCCATGTGGCATACCACTGATCTTTTAACATTTGAAAAAAAAATTAAAAAAAATTAAAAAAATATTATTTTTGCCACGTGGCATGTCACTGATCTTTTAACATTTGAAAAAAAAAAATTAAAGTTTTTAAAAAAATAAAAAAATATTATTTTTTTCCACGTGGCATGCTACTGATCTTTTAACATTTGAAAGAAAAAATTAATTTTTTAAAAAAAATAAAAAAAATATTATTTTTGCCACATGGCATACCATTGATTTTCTAACATTTGAAAAAAAAATTAAAAAGTTTTTTTAAAAAATATTATTTTTGCCACGTGGCATGCCACTGATCGTTTAACATTTGAAAAAAAAAATTAAAAGTTTTTAAAAAAAATTAAAAAATATTATTTTTTGCCACGTGGCATGTCACTGATCTTTTAACAAAAAAAAATTTAAAAGTTTTTTTTTAAAAAATTTAAAAAATATTCTTTTTGCCACGTCAGCATGCCACGTCAGCATGCTGATGTGGCGTGCCACATGGCAAAAAGAATGATCCCAAAATAAATTTGCTGATGTGGCACACATTGCCACGTCAGCATACATGGCCACGTGTCATGCCAACTAAGCGAAATACCTTTTTTTTTAATTTCAAAAAACAAAATATACCCCCTGTATTTTACTCGTATGCCACTTGGCGTAAAACAGCTGCCACGCCGTACTAAGGTATGATTTGACCAGAAATGCAAAATACAGGGATTGTATTGAACAAAATGAAAATACAGGGATGAAAGTGAACAATTGTACACTTTTCAGGGACGAAAAGTGTCTTTAACCCTTCATACTAAATAGGGTACCATTTAAGGATCGTGACACGACACCCTATGAGCTTTGGAAGAAAAGAGCGCCACAGCTGAATTACTTCAAAGTGTGGGGGTGTTTAGCTAAGGTCAAGATACCTGAACCAAAGGTTAGGAAAATTGGACCCAAAACAATTGATGTTGTATTTCTGGGATATGCCTTAGATAGTAATGTTGGCAGATTCTTGGTGATAAATTCTGAGGTGAATGAAATTGTTATGGATATATATATTTATCTCATATATATTATTGAATATACAGCAGAGGCCTATATATAGTCTAGTAACATAGACACCAAAGATAAATAACCAATGTGGGACTAAACAAGATATATATAATCTAAACTATATCTAACAACCATATATATCTATATCTCATATATGAGATAAATATATATATCCATAACACCCCCCCTCAAACTCAAGGCGGATCAAGAGTCTTGAGTTTGGATAGCTAATCGAGAATTTGTCTTGGGCGGGGGGCGCTATGGGTGGCCTCTGGGAGAAGAAATCAAAGACAATGGACCTCGGATGGAAGATAGCGAGGGAGACCGTCTAATCACAAAATGTAACACCGGATAAAATGAGAAGCCACCAACAGAGAGCCCAACAAAACATCCCGTCAAAAGGGTCACGAGGTGATCGCCAAGAGAGAAGAAAGAGCTCCATGGAGCGGGGGTACGCGTGTGGTGGTGCGTCGGTATGTGAAAGTAGCCGTCGATGGATCGTAGGAGAGAAGAAGAAGAGCGGGATGATCCGGAGAAGATCCGGGAAGATCGGAGAAGATCGATTTCAAAAGATCAGGAAGATCGGAGAAGATCCGATTTCAAAAGATCCAAGAAAATCGAGAAGAAAAGCCAAGAATATTCGAAAAGCGGGAAGATCCGAGATGAAAACCCGCGAATATCACGGAAGAAAATCCGAGAATATCAGGAAGAAAATCTCGGGAAGATCACGGAAGAAAAGCACATGTAATATCACAGGAAGAAAAAAAAAAAAACCGCGAAGATCCGGAGAAAAGCCGGGAAGATCCGAGAAGAAAAGCCGGGAAGATCCAGGTAGAAAAGCCGGGAAGATCCGAGAAGAAAAGCCGGGAAGATCCAGGAAGAAAAGTTGGGAAGATCCGGGAAAAAAAGCCAAAGAAGATCCGAAAAAAAAAGATCTGAGAAAAGCCGGAGAAAATCGGAGCGGCGTCAGCTGGCAACATGGCGGCGAAATGTACAGAAGCAAGCGGACAATTTGGAGTTGGGGAGATCTAAGAAGACGGGTGAGGAAGCCACGAGCAGAACACGACAATCCTTGGAGTAACGTGAAAGCGGCTTTGAGCCGGAGGAGCAGTAACATACGGCTGGGGTTGGGGCCGGGTTGAGAGGGACCCGGCCCCAAAGAAAAAATTTATTTTTGGAGGATTCAAAACCTATGCTCTTGATACCATGTTAAGAGAAAGGTTATAAAGAGAATCATATCATATATTATTGAATATACAGCAGAGGCCTATATATAGGCTAGTAACATAGACACCAAAGATAAATAACCAATGTGGGACTAAACAAGATATATATAATCTAAACTATATCTAACAACCATATATATCTATATCTCATATATGAGATAAATATATATCCATAACACCCCCCCTCAAACTCAAGGCGGATCAAGAGTCTTGAGTTTGGATAACAGAATCCCATTTGTCTTGAGGCGGGGCCCTTGTGGTGGCCTCTGGGAGAAGAAAGAATCACGGACCTCAGATGGAAGATATCATAGGGAGACCGTCTAATCACAAACATAACACCGGATAAAATGAGAAGCCACCAACAGAGAGCCCAACAAAACATCCCGTCAAAAAGGGGTCACGAGGTGATCGCCAAGAGAGAAGAAAGAGCCTGTGAGACGGACGGAGTGTGGTGAGTCGCCAGCGTCGGTGTAGAAGTAGCCAGTCGTGGATCGCCGAGAGAAGAAGAAGAGCCGGGATGATCCGGAGAAGATCCGGGAAGATCGGAGAAGATCCGATTTCAAAAGATCCGGGAAGATCGGAGAAGATCCGATTTCAAAAGATCCGGAGAAAATCCGAGAAGAAAAGCCAAGAATATTCGGAAAAGCCGGGAAGATCCGAGATGAAAACCCGCGAATATCCGGGAAGAAAATCCGAGAATATCCGGGAAGAAAATCTGGGAAGATCCTGGAAGAAAAGCCTGTAATATCTGGGAAGAAAAAAAAAAAAACCGCGAAGATCCGGAGAAAAGCCGGGAAGATCCGAGAAGAAAAGTTGGGAAGATCCGGGAAGAAAAGCCAGGAAGATCCGAGAAGAAAAGCCGGGAAGATCCATGAAGAAAAGTTGGGAAGATCCGGGAAGAAAAACCAAAGAAGATCCGAAAAAGAAGATCTGAGAAAAGCCGGAGAAAATCGGAGCTGGCATCCGAAAGCAACGAAATGGCGGCGTACATATAGAAAAGAACGGACACCGGATTTGGAGTTAAGGAGATCTAAGAAGACGGGTGAGGGGAAGCCCTGAACGGGCACGACATCCTTGAGTAACGCGTGGCTGGCGTGAAATGAGAGGAGCAACAACATATTCTAGAGGTTGGGGTCAGGGTTGAGAGGGACCCGGCCCCAAAGAAAAAATTTATTTTTGGAGGATTCAAAACCTATGCTCTTGATACCATGTTAAGAGAAAGGTTATAAAGAGAATCATATCATATATTATTGAATATACAGCAGAGGCCTATATATAGTCTAGTAACATAGACACCAAAGATAAATAACCAATGTGGGACTAAACAAGATATATATAATCTAAACTATATCTAACAACCATATATATCTATATCTCATATATGAGATAAATATATATATCCATAACAGAAATAGCCAACAACACAATTATTGAGGCTAGAGATGCCACCTACTTTGAGAACATATTTCCCTTAAGGACTTCAATACCTCAGTATCCTATTATTGCTTCTACAGCCCATGATTCTTCTAGTAGACTTGTTCCTAAACCTATAGAAGAACCCAAAAGGAGTAAGAGAGGTAGGATAGAAAGGAACTTGAGAGATGATTTTGTTACATTCTTGATTGAGGATACTCCTACTACATATCAAGAGGCCATGAGATCTGCTGATTCTCCTTTCTGGAAAGAAGCAATTGACGATGAAATAAATTCAATCTTGAGTAACAATACTTGGATCCTTACTACTTTGCCCCCGGGAAATAAGCCACTAGGGTGCAAATGGGTATTTAGAAAGGAACTAAGGCCCGATGGATCCATAGAAAAATACAAGGTCAGATTAGTAGCTAAGGGGTTTAAACAAAAGGAAGCTTTAAATTACTTTGACACTTATTCAATTATTCTTGCGAATTGCAACCATTAGAATTCTAATTGCCCTAGCTACTGTGCATAAATTAGAAATTCACCAAATGGATGTCAAAACAGCTTTTCTAAATGGAGATTTAGAGGAAGAGATTTATATGGAGTAGCCTGAAGGCTTCATTGTCCCAGGACAAGAGCATAAGGTTTGTAGGCTTGTAAAATCTTTTTATGGACTAAAGCAAGCCCCTAAACAATGGCATGCTAAATTTGACTCCACAATTATCTCCTATGGATTTAGAGTTAATAATTACGATAGATATGTATATTACAAGCAAATGAATGATCAATGTGTCATAATATGTCTCTATGTTGATGATTTACTCATATTTGCCTTAAACATGAATTTGATCAATGACACTAAGAAATTCTTATCTACCAAATTTGACATGAAGGATCTAGGAGAGGCAAATGTGATTTTGGGAATCAAACTCATTAGAACCGAATCCGAAATAACCTTGTCACAATCACACTACACTGAGAAAGTGCTAGAAAAATTTGGCTATCTTGATTGTAGACCTTCTGCTACACCTTATGATCCTAGTGTGCACCTTAAGAAAAATAAGGGTGAACCTGTGAGGCAAGATCGATATGCACAAATCATAGGATCTATAATGTATTTGTCTAACAGGACTAGACCCGACATTGCTTATGCTGTGACCAAACTTAGTAGGTATACAAGCAACCCGAACTCCGAGCACTGGATTGCTCTTGAAAGAGTTCTTAAACATCTCAAGGGAACTGTGTCCCGAGGATTGAAATACACTGGATTCCCTGGTCTTGTAGAGGGATATACAGATGCCAATTGGATATCTAATTCCCTAGACTTAAAGTCCATCTCTGGTCAAGTGTTCTTACTTGGTGGAGGAGCCATCCAATGGAAATCTGCAAAGCAGAAGCTTAATGCTAGGAGCACCCGCATTTGCCGAACTGCATCAGCACTAGGATTCCATTTGTCTTTGAATTGCCGAGTGTGGATTAGGAATTTACTTTTTGAAATTCCTGTTATGTCTTCAAATATGAATACTATTGCTATACATTATGATTCTAAATCAGCTATTGAACTATGTAAACGTGAATGTATAAATGACAAGATGAACATGCACTTGCGGATCCGGCACAAGTCAGTGTGGAGGCACCTGAAGCACAACGTTGTTAGCATTGAATATGTAAAGTCAGAGCTAAATCTGGCGGATTGCTTGACTAAAGGGCTATCGAGATCATTGATAGCTGATGCGTCGAGGGGAATGGGGCTAAACCCATAAAAGTCAATAACAGTAACAACCTTACTTTTTTGAATGGAGATCCCAGGATAGAAGTTCAAAGGGAAGTTATCTGATTAGTTGATTGGGAGAGCACGCTACATGTATTTGAGGGACATTTATCATTATTACCCCATTCCTATGACGCGTGCTCTCATGTAGTGGTTAAGGTTGAGCTTAGCTCTTAATGAGATCAAAGGCTGTATTTAAGTGAGATATTACACTACAGATAATCTCTGGAGATCTCACCTATGTGGAGACCACTGTCAGGCCGCAGTTGTGAGATTGTGGGTTAACTCTCTAAAATCTCCATGAAATGGTACGCGTGCATGGCCAAATAATGCGCCAAGTCCGCCTTGCTCAAGTATCGCATAAGATTTCTAGTTGGATTGAATGCTGATTCAAGGAATGTAGTTCAAGACCTAGTTCACTACACTTCCATCAGTTGGAGATTCTACTAGAAGGCTAAGGTTCAAGTCCCTAAGGACATCTCAGTCTATGGTCTTGTGTAATCCCAGAGACTCTATTCAACAAATACTTTCTCCTTCTCCTTAGATGGAAAATCAACATCCTAATTTAGAGTTACTTTGAGATATAAATCCTCAATCATCTTCATTTAGAGTGCGTCACACATCAAACCTCATTTTGGTATGTGTTATTTAATGATTGCAGTGTAGTGGGGAATCAAGTTAGATACCCTCACACCTCATCCGCTTTGACTACAACTTTTGACCAACCAAATTCTAACCGTTGGATCTCAACGGATACATTCATGACCGTTGAGACCATCTCTCAAGATCTATAAATACCTCCATTGGTGAACCCTAGCGTACCATAAAAGCAAATGCATTCTCACTTTCACACCAACAAGCTCTCTCTGAAGCACCTGATTTTCTTGGCTGCCATTCTCTCTTCTATTTTCATCTCACTGATACAAACCACATCATCATAACCTTTATCTTCGGGGGATACTTGAGCTATGTCTACCCGGTGACGTGTCACGGGGAGGTGCCGATCGACGCGTGGGTTAGGATACCCTACTAGCTGGAGAGATCACCGGACTCTTGCACGAAGGAGGCGATAATCGGCTTTTAGGGCAGTGCTTCGCACGCCCTACCCAAGCTTGATCATTTCATACTTTTCTCAATTTTATTTCAAACTGTTTTCAGTTCTTTGTGGCTGATTTTGGCAGTTATTTAGAGTGCTTTATTGTTGCTGTTTTTCCTGGATCAAGTGGAGGTTTTGGTTAATTAATTAGAGATATTTCCAACAGTACAATGGTTAATTTTAGGTAGTTCTTACTAACTAATTAAATCTTGGGTATAAATCTTCTGATTTTTCCATCTGAAGATGTGGAAAAAAGCTGATCAAAGCAAGGTAATGATATAAGGTTAAGGTAATAAAATCTGCCCTTTTGATTTATTTGATCTTTGGATAAAATATCATAAAGGAAATTTATATCTAAAAGTACAACACAGTAGCATTTATTTAGCCTTTCTAAAAAGGCCAATGTATCTTGGCTATGTTGATTGTTTAATTTTATTTTATTATGCAGGTCGTTTCTTGACACACAGTACTCTTTCCATCTTGCAAAGCTCAAGTTAAAGCTGCGGTCAAGCATTATGACTATCATTTATCGCAAGGTAAACAATTGTTTATTCTATTTTTTACTTATTTATGAAATATTGGGGATGATTTTGAAAGGTCTAATTTAGCTTTGAAGAATGTAGATTTATGTATAATTCTCCAAACTTTCCTGTGATATTTGTTTGTCATCTTTTCGATCTGGAGTCATTTTATAATGCTCACATCCATGAAGGTTTTTTCTCTTTTTTTTTTTTTTTTATACTTTAACTTTTGTTAACCTCTTTGTTTGCAACTGGTAGTGCTTGTATACTAGTCTAGCTGCTCGCTCAAAATTTTCCAATGGAGAAGTTCAAACATTCATGTCAGTTGATGCAGATCGCACTGTTAATATGTGTAACAGCTTTCATGACATGTGGAGGTATTCATCACACTTCTTTAGTGGAGTTTGGTTCTTATTATTATTTTTATGATTCTTGCTTAACTAACATTACCTTTGGATTACCATTTGACCATCCTGTCAGTTGCAAGCTAGTAACATGCTAGTGCTAGCATGGATGGTAAATTACAATCCTTTTTCATGCTCTTTACTTCAGGATTCCTGATAGATTGATTTGGAGTTTTAATCTAATTAAATGAAAGAATGAAAATAATGTCTATTGCATGAAAAGTCCTTTAAAGAGTTTTAGGTGATGGCTATTGCTCTGCAAAATCACCATTGACAACAATTAGATTATAATCTGGAACATATGGTGGACAATTTGTGATTTTTGTGTGTGCATGGTAGTTGATGATTCTATAATCCTTTGTTATTGGTTAGCGTTTTATGGACAGAGATGTAAGAGTTGAACTAAGATGTGCATTGGGGTGTTTGACAAAGCATGATGAGAGCATTAGAATATGGTTGGCATAGAAGGAGTTTTTGTAAACTTTTTTAATTTTTTACCAGGTTCTAATATATTGTGAGGTTATGCTGCACATTAACATTGATAACATTAAACAATAAGATACCAGGGAGATATATACAGTTATTTTGCAAACCCGCTTTGTAAACTCTAGCATTTTGACATTCACATAAGACATCAAGACTTGTATTTAAGTACACCATCTAGGCAGATTATTCATTGGAGCATCTGGGCAATGTACAGACTGGGAGTTTGCACCATCTTGCCTACCAAGACAAAAGATAAAGGGAAAGAAGTGGAATCAGTTATATAAATCCACTTCTTTAATTTGAAAATTTACATCATTGTCACATTTGGATATCTTTATCATTCCACATGTGCTGTGGAATTTAGATGATACTTATCAAACATGCATGTGTGAGAACTAAGCATTAAAATGGCTCATGAATAGTTTTACCTGCATCAAGCCTGAAAGTGGTAAATTTGGTCTTTGTATATGCTTTAGTTTAAGCCTTCCCCTATACTAATCCTCTTTTCTTCCCCTATCTTTCTGGGAGTAGTATCTATCCACCCTATGCTCTTCTTTATTGGAAGTTATTATTTGCTTAATAAGATGCATCAAGATGCGGCTAATGTCTATTTTTTTTATCTTATAATTGACATTGGTTTTATAAGTTTTCAGCTTGCCTTTGCAGATTGGAGTAGCACTATATCTTTGTACACACAAGTCAGTTACGCATTTCTTTCTGGGTTTGCACTCAACTGTTTTGCTTATACCAGGTGCTGATGCCATAAGTGACTACTCATAATTTTCATCTTTCTTCTTCATTATCTTTTCTGAGTTAGAGATTATCATGAAATCTCTGGTCATATGCATTTGTTACTTTATTTATCTAATGGAATCTGCAGTAAATAAATGGATCTCAACAATGATTGCAAATGCAACACAGGAAATGATGAAGCATAAGGATGAAAGGTAGATGTAGCAGTTCATTCTGAGTATCAATATTGAACTCTCTTGCTTATCTTCTTTTTAATGTTCCAATGATATTGAACTTCTTAGATGTGTTCATGATTTCTAGTTTAAAACAAGTTGAAACTGATTATTCTATTGTTCGGTTATCTTTTATCATAACTGGGAATTGAGTAACTGTGGATGCTCATACTTTTTCTTAAGACTGTCATATAATATAAAAAGGCATCTGCCAACCTAGATTATTTATTCATTACTTGACTATCGAAATGAATCTCCTTTTTTTATTCATATTACAGATGCTACTATATTTAAGTTTTTTATGTTAATAGAATTAAATTGATGAGTAGTTGTGCATCTCAGGTACATTAACTATGTCACAAAGATGAGAACAATTTAGTAGATGGGAGAAAAGTATGAAGGATTCATGAGATAGGGCTCATTGGTTATGTTAGATAATTAAGAAGTATCTTTGTACATGATAGATATTTGCATACCTACCTTTTTTGAATTATGATGACAAAAAAAAAAAGAGGCAATATATTTAAGGAATACTTATTGCTTGTTCAAGTTCCTCAAAGATGACCTTTGTTTTGTTCTGCTTGTACCTGGAAACTAGTTTTAACTCTAAATGCTTGCTATATTATGGTTGCTAGCTCATCTCCTCCGTAAATATACACACTAACAATGACTTGTAATATATGACCAATATATGATCAGGATCAGAAGTGCTGGAGAACTTTTGACTTATATCCGAACTTTGAAGATGTATAACTGGGAGCGTGATTTTCACTACTCGGATAATGGAGAGGAGAGCTATGGAAGTGAAACAACTCTCAGTATATTCTCAAATTGGTCTCATGGATATATGAATTCATCTTTACTGAGCTTCTTTTGAGCTCAATAAATTACATTTTGACACCCATTTCTTCTTTTCTAGACTCGAAATATTTGGATGCTTGGTGTGTATTTTTCTGGGCAACAACACCTACCCTTTTCTCTCTTTTCACTTTTGGTGTTTTCACTTTAATGGGTCATCCACTAGATGCTGCTACGGTAAAACAATCAAACAATGATTATTCAGTTTGTTTTAAATTTTATATATGTCATGGAAATTGTTATTTCTAAATATAACTGATGCGATTAGCCAATTATTTAACAGGTCTTCACATGTGTTGCGCTGTTTAATACGTTGATCTCTCCATTAAATTCTTTTCCTTGGGTCATAAATGGTCTGATTGATGTAAGTCAGTCATTCTTACCTTTTCGTTTAGATTACCAACTTACCAACATTTCACCATTAAAATGCTTTATTATTTTGAAATGCATTGCAGGCCATAATCTCTGCTAGGAGATTGAGCAAATTCTTGACTTGTACTGAAAATGACTTTGATTCTGGTCATATTTTTGAGACAAATTTAGAAACATCTGGTTCTCTGCAGCCTCCTTGTGAAGACCATGCTGATACTTTTGATAGTTCTGCTATTGTTTTTCATGATTTATTTAGTGGGTGGTCAAGCAGCAATGAAGCTGAACAAAATGCAACACTAAATGGCATCACACTCTGCCTACCAAAGGGTTTGTTTATCGCCATAGTTGGGGAGGTATTGCTACACTTTGTCCTCCAAAATATTGCTCTTCATTGAACTTAGATGCTTCTTAAATATGGAAATGTGTGCAGCTCCGCTTTTGACATGATTCATTTCTTAAACTTGGGTATTGGCTTTTTATCTTGTATTGTTCTTTATACTGTTTGAGAGATGTGGATTTCAGTTAATTTTTATCAGCATGCTTGAGTGTGCGCCAACTATTAAGTTAGATTTAAGACAGACAATTTATCTTTTCCTTTTTTTTTTTGTATTTTTTTTTTTTTGAGACACCTTTTCTGATCGTAAAAATTTAAATAATACTTCATAGAAATGGTTTCCCATCAATTATTTTGTTTCTTTCTAGCATTGCATTAGCATAATATTCATAAGTCGTGCCCCCTAATTTTGTGATTTTGGGTTATGGTAATCTTCAGATATTCCATTTGATGTTTTAATTTTTGTTTGTTAGTTCAATTGCATTATTGCATTACTCATGTTTGACTTGTCAAATTTATTATCATTTGGATGCTTTTCACAAGTTCTCAAATTATCTTGTCTTTCTTGTTTATGGTTCAAGGCCTGCTTAGATCTTTTAAATTGTGTCTGGGTTATCTTATTGCATTATTATCTTGTAGAAGCTACATGTTACATTGTTCTTCCTAGTCTGAGAAGCAGTTATGCAGTGTTACTATTTTTCACAAACATCAGATTAATTGAAAATTCTAGACCAAATTCTTATTCCTAGAAACTAGTTTTAACATGAAATAAGTGCAATTAGAAATTGTTGCATCTTGATAGCTTTTGTTTATTTGTTTTCAGGTTGGTTCTGGTAAGTCATCATTGTTAAATTCCATTCTTGGAGAGATGTGTCATATCCATGGTTTTGTACATTCTCATGGGTCAACTGCATATGTATCACAGGTTATTCCTTTATCTTTTGTTTGTATACCACTTTTTTCACTCTCAACTTTCAATATTCTTAGTTTGCTGCCAATGCTTTTATGTAGGTACCTTGGATCTTGTCAGGATCAGTACATTGATAATATTTTGTTTGGAGAGGAATTTGATGCTAGAAGGTGGAACTTGAATCACCTAAATATGTGTATTTATTTATGTGAATTACTGTTTTAAAAACATATACTTGCTTTCTTTGGTTTTTATTTTGTTTCTTTTTAATAAATCATTTGGGCAAAGCTTTCCTGTTTTACCTTCTGACTGTTTGATTTTGTGTTACCGGATCAGATATAGAGAAGTATTGCATTCATGTGGGCTTGATGTTGATATTTCTAATGGTTGGATGTGATCTAGCTTATATTGGAGAGAAGGGCATTAATTTATCTGGAGGACAGAGAGCACGTATTGCATTGGCAAGGTAAAATCCTAATTGTTTCATGCAGTTTTAGAATTAAATTATGTGGACAATGCTCTATGAGATAATTTTTATTTTGAAAGGGCTGTCTATCATGAATCTGATGTATACCTGCTCGATGACATATTGAGTGCGGTTGATTCTCAAGTTGCTTGCTGGATTCTAGAAAAAACAATACTGAGTTCTTTGATGAACCAGAAGACACGGGTGTTATGCACTCATAATCTCCAGGTTGGCATTCAAGCAATATTTATAGTTCTGTAAAGGTACCATTTTATAACTTTAGTTGGTCATGATATCCAATATTTGCATGCCAACATGCTATTATCAGAAGTATGAGCAAGGTACAAAGGGAAAACAACAAGGAGCACAGGTTATCTAAAGTGCATGGTTTCTTCATGGTTTTGTTGAATAAATATTCCAAAATTTGCAAAGTTATCAGAGCAATTGTATTATCTTATGGATTTCTCCTCCTCAATCATAGGTTTATGAACATTGTTTGAATTTTCTTAAATCTTGCTAAAGCTTTACCTTATTCATTAATAGCCTGTGTTTGTTTAGAGATGCAAATCTGGAAAATCGTTGGGAATAGCACAAAGTTGAAGGCTTTCTGTAGTAACATGAACCTTATTGGATCTGTGGGGAGGTGTTTTTGAAGATGCTCAAAACTTTTGAATCTCACGATGCATTAGGAATTAGGTTTAATTAACTGTCATGTTTCCCTTGAAAAGTGTTGGATCATATTAATATTTTTCATTCCCTAAAAGGAAATTTAATAAAAACTTATACTTGCTTTCATACAGGCAATTTCTGCTGCAGATATGGTAGTAGTCTTGGATAAAGGCCAGGTCAAGTGGGCAGGGTCTTCAGCCAATTTTCTGCTGTCACCTTACTCCACAATTTCTACAATTAGAGATTCAAAGCTTCTGTCAACGCAGAAGCCAGAAAAGGAAGTCAGTATGAGTGATCCCAGTGAGTCCGATGTCCCGAGGGAGAATGATTTTGTAAGCACTTCCGGGGAAGAACAGGATGTGGCTGAACCGGAATTGAGAAAGGAGGGCAGAGTTGAGATGAGTATATACAAGTTAGTCATCCAACTTTCAAATATGTCTTGATTATGGAATAGATTTCAGGAGTTATTGGAGCATACTTTACTCTAAAATTAGATTAGTTTAAGTCAAGCTTAGCTTTCAGTTCATTTTCTAACTATGTTCATCATTAAAACTACACAGAAGCTATGCAAGTTTTAGTGGCTGGCCCATTGTTGTAGTCACATGTGTATCAGCAGCTTTTATGCAAGCTTCTCGCAATGGGAATGATCTTTGGCTGTCTCATTGGGTTGATGCTACTGGTCGGACTGAGCATGTAACATTCTATCTGGTAAATGGTTTGCACCTTCTTTGGTTCTATCAAATTATTTGCAAACGGACCTTGCTATTAGTATGTCTCATATAATCTGACACAAACTGATTTATCTTTATGGACTAAGTATTCTTATTTAGTAATGTACTGATGAGTATTATTACTGTCTTGCAGGCTGGTCTTTGCATATTTGGTGTTGTGAACTCTCTATTAACCTTGGTGAGGGCATTCTCTTTTGCATATGGTGGTTTGTGTGCTGCAGTCCAGGTGCATTCTGAACTCCTGAGCAAGATTGTTGATGCGCCGGTACATTTTTTTGATCAAAATCCAAGTGGCCGGATACTTAACAGGTTACAACAACACAGCTTTCACAAACTTTTCTAAGAACACTTTTCATATTTACTGTACATTTTCCCTTGCAGATTGTCTTCAGACCTCTACATGATTGATGATTCTCTTCCATGTATTCTCAACATTCTTGTGGCTCATTTTTTCAGTCTCTTGGGCATTGTGGTAGTTTTGTCCTATGCTCAGGTAAGAAACGTTTATGTGCTGTGTTCCCTATGATAATATTTATGACAACTTAGTTTTTCATTCATCTATGTATATATGCAGATCTTCTTCTTGCTTTTACTATTGCCACTGTGGTATGTGTACAGCAAAGTGCAGGTATTTGCCCATTCCAATTTTTCTTTTGGTTATGTACTTGTCTTCAAGCTTTTATTGCAATTACAATCTAAAGCAACAACAACTGTTTGTACTTTAGTAATGTTAGCAATGCATCGGACATTGACATATAAGCATATCTTTTTATTTGCCATTCTACCTCCTATCTGTAAGTTTGACTAATTGGTTGTGTTCCAAGCTGATGCATCTTGGTTATAGTTCTACTATAGGTCCACTTCACGAGAACTGCGAAGGCTTGACAGTGTTTCTCGCTCTCCTATATACTCATCTTTCACCGAGACCTTGGATGGTTCGTCTAGTATAAGGGCATTCAAGGCAGAGGTAAGCGTGGTTTCCCAGTACCATCTAACCTCAACAACTTTCCGTGGGGTATTTTCTTCATAGTTTCATTTGCAGCATAGCTACCTGTGCTCCTGAAACCTCCTTTAAAAAGACACCTTTTAGTTAGAAAATTCTTGTTAAAGAAATCTACTTCCTATTTTTACCTGAGATTTTGAAAATTCTTTTTGAACATGTAGTAATCGCATGCAGCTTGCATTTATGCAATTTCTTTTATGGTACTTCAAGTGGCTAAATGCTTCGAACTTCTGCTAATGAAATGGGTTTCTCCCAAGAATTTTTCTCAATTTTATAACTTCAGCCTACATTTTATGAAGCTCAGTTGATGATATTGATTCCTTGAAGTTTTTTTTGTTGGTCATTGCAGTCATAAAATGTCATTACCTCATTAAGATCAATTTTATTTGGACATATGATATTGCGTGTCTATTCACACGCAAATGATGTGCAACTAAGTATTTGCAGATACTGTGAGACTAGTCTGTCCATGTACATTAAACTGTATATTTGGTCTTCTGTTCTGAACTTTACCTTGTCATGATTTGAACATATTCCATTTATTTGGTTCAAAAATCATTTGTTTTATGATTTTGAATGCATGACTAAGATGCATCCCAAATGCTTGATGTATATAGATCATGATGAATATTGAGGTTCATCCTTGGACGTCCCTCCATGTATTTTGACAAGTTAGTTCAACTAGTTAACTGTTATCAGAATCATGACACACACTTAAGCTGATCTGAGTGAAAAGGATGGTAAACAGCTGAGAATCATTGTATTTATGAGTGATTGTCCAGGAATTGTTCATGGGAAGATTCATTGAACATATGACAAGATATCAGGGAACATCCTACTCAGAGATAACAGCAAGTTTATGGCTTTCACTGCGCCTTCAAGTACTTTTTTCTAACTTCATTAAGATATTACTTAGTTGGATATCTCTTTATGCATTCTGTTCTTATTTATTATGGCTTCCTCAATGACCGGTGAGATGTTTTAGCTGCTTGCAGCAGTTGTTATTTCTTTCATTGCTTTGATGGCAATCATTGGGAGCCGGAGTGATTTTTTTCTGACGTTTGCCACACCTGGACTCGTAAGATTTCCCTCTAGGACTCCACTGCCTACTTATCTAATAGTTTTATCACTTATTTCTTCCAAATTGGATTGCTTCCCACTAATTCTTCTTTTACTGCAGGTGGGCTTGGCCTTGTCATATGCAGCACCAGTTGTGTCTTTATTGAGCAATTTCCTGACTAGTTTTACAGAAACAGAAAAAGAAATGGTCTCTGTTGAAAGAGTACTCCAGGTAAACTATGAAATTATATTGGTGTATTCTTACATTCATGGCATATTAAGGCCTTGATCTCTTTCTCCAGTACATGGATATTCCTCAAGAAGAACATGCGGGCTCACGATCTCTGCCTCCTGGATGGCCACTGGAAGGACAAATTGAATTTGACCATGTTACTCTTAGATACATGCCATCACTGCCACCTGCTTTAAATGACGTTTCATTCAATATTGCACCTGGCATGCAGGTTAGAATGATGTTTAGCGTTTTCATTGAAATATCACTATCGATTTTGATGCTAGTTTAACTATACCATATTAACTATTCATCATGGAGACCAATGGTCTATGAGAAATGTGGGCAGGTTCTTGTTGTAAACCATTACTTGTTACATTGTGTTAGGTCGGGATTGTTGGAAGAACTGGTGCTGGAAAATCCAGTGTGATAAATGCTCTTTTTCGCCTCACGCCCATTTGCAATGGCCAGATTATAGTTGATGGCCTTAATGTCGCTAATTTTGCTGTTGGAGATCTTCGTCGTGGCTTTGCTGTAGTTCCACAAAGTCCATTCTTGTTTGAAGGTTCCTTAAGGTAACTCTAATCTCCATTCATCTAACTAGTTTTTTTTTTTTTTGTTGCTTTTAAAAAAAAGTGACACTCGGAGACTAGCTTTTCAATATGTTATTTGTATATCTGTTTTCTGTTTCACTATTGTTATATTACTATTTACATACGCAGGGACAGTCTAGATCCATGTGGTGAGTCAGATGACTGCAAAATTTGGGAGATGCTGGAGAAATGCCATTTGAAAACCTTGGTAGAATCTGCTGGTGGTCTTGATACTCATGTAAAAGAAAATGGTCTAACCTTTTCTGTTGGCCAACGGCAGCTTATGTGCCTTATGCGAGGGCCCTTATCAAATCTTCAAAAGGTATGTTCAGACTTGCCCTTTATAGTTGGCGATGATTAGTACTATCATCTTCATTCTCTGAATTGTCAACTTGATTTTAGCCTGTGTAAGAGCTTTGCTGAAGACTTTTAATCTAAGAAACCTTCATTTTTTTACTTGCAGATACTTTGTCTGGATGAGTGCACTGCCAGCGTCGACACAAAGACAGCATCCATATTGCAGAACACAATTTCCAGTGTGTGCGAAGGCATCACGGTGCTCACAATAGCGCATCGAATTTCTATAGTACTAAACATGGACAATATCCTGGTTCTAGAGCATGGGGTCCTGGTATGATTAATCTCATTTTATATTTATCTTTCTATATAATGTGTGGTTAATTTTGTCAATCATCATGCCTATTCTGATTACTGCCAGAGCTTTACAGTTGCTATCCTTTGCACTTTAAGTTCCCACTTTTCATTCTCAACACTCATTAGATAAACAGAAGCCATGTACAACATCTTGTGTTTTCATGTCGGAGAAGTCATGGATTTGGATGTTTTTACAGAAATCAACCACGAGCATGCTTTCGTTTTTGGTTCTTTTGGAAATTTCATGAGCATATATGGTCTTGTACGATTAAATTGACCTGAGTTTTGAAGAGAATGCTTATATTTGTGCCCGATTATAATGATTACCAAATTGCTTCAGAATGTATCTGAATAAGAATACTTGATTTTGTTGACAATATATCCTTAGCAGAAAAATAAATCTATATTATTCTTATAAATCAATTGTATTACTCTCAATTTGCAGGTTGAACAAGGGAACCCTCAGGATCTTGTAAAAGACCCTCTGTCCGTATTTTCAAGCTTCACTCGAGCTTCCACAATGTGATGAGCTTCAGTTTATCTTAACTACAATGTCTGACATTTATAACAGTGAGTGCCGGCGATGAAGGATGTGAGTCTGATGCCAATGTATGCTCAAATCTCCAAAGTTATCTTTCACTAATTGCTAATTAGCATAATTTGATCTACAGTAAATATTCTGAGAGTTTATCATCATCAACTATTGTCACACTGAACTTCTCAGACTCATCCCTAGTAAACAAAGCGAATTAACTGGATCTTGTCAGATTATTCTCTGGATTTGCATTTGTTTGATCCTGAAGACACAGAGTTGACTAGAGATAGCCAGATCCATATCCCTGAAGACCATCCATGTGTTGGTTGACACAACAAGCTGACCACTTGTGTTCTCTATTCATGATCCCTTCAAATCCAAGCAATTAAAAGTATGGTGCACAACTGTTGATTAGTATGTCCAATCTTCCAAATCTCAAAGAGTATCCATCCAAATGGTGATGGTTTATCTTGAGGTAGGTATATACAAGCCAACTGATTCTTAATTTGTGTGGTTGCTAATAATCCATTGATCTGTTTCTCTTCGTCATGTTAGAACTACTTAACTTTTGCTTAATCTAATAAGATAACGATGATAATTTCAGTGTCGGTGAGACTGTCGATTAGAAACAATAATTAAAAAATAATAATGCTTTTATGGTGTTATAACACTACAAAAGCAATCTTTTCTTGCAGTTATATTTTTAGGAAAATATAGAAAATGAAATTTTTGAAAAGAAAATGTAAAGTTGGTAAGAACTTAAAATACCAATAAAAATAGTTCCAAATTAATCATACATGATGGCAAAATTGTAATTTTCTTCAAGTTCAAGGGCAGTCCTTTTGAATTTCCACCGTCTTCGTCCCTTCCAATCAAAGCTAGCGTTAGGAATATGGTTATTTGCGAAGTACCATTATAACCTTGCAAAATTTCTATAGTCCTTTAGAAACTAAAAGTACAATTTTGCAGTTGTTCCCTAAAAAATCTCATAATTTCCATGTTTGTCTTTATAAAGTTCATAATTATTTGATGTATGTTACACTCCTGCAGAGGCTCTTGCCAGAAAAGTTTGGTTTTAAAGGGATATATAGGTAATTATAAATTTTACAGGGGTATAGATGAAAAATTATAACCTTCGGTCCTTCAGAAATAATTTTGTCAAAAACTATTTTTAAAGTTTTTGCAGGGCTGTAAATGTAATAAATGTACATATATCAATATATGTAAATGAAAAGTTTGGTCTTAGAGGGATATATAGGTAATTATAAATTTACAGGGGTATAAATGAAAATTAATAACCTTCGGCCCTTCAGGGATAATTTTGCCAAAAGCTTTTTTTTTTTAGTTTTCCAGGGGTGTAAATGTAATAAATGTGTATATATGTAAATGAAATTATTAGGTTTGGCAGGTGTATTTTTGCAAAAAACTTAATAAACATAATAAATAAATAAATAATAGAGAGCGATAAATTCGATTGCGGGAGAAGGGACTCCAGATCTCGATCTCGTCTTCTCCTCCTGCTCAGATCTCTCTCTCTCTCTCTCTCTCTCTCTCTCTCTCTCTATACAGAGAGCTCCGCAAACCCTAGTTCTCGTAGTTCATCGATGGAGATCCGGAGATCTCCGGTGTTCCTCTCATGGATCTCTCTGCTGCTCCTAGTGTACTTCATTCCGGGCCACTGCTTTTACCTCCCTGGCGTCGCCCCTGCGGACTTCCAGAAGGTAATGCAGTAATGAAGCTTGAACTTGCTTGTTCTTCTATTGATTCAACTGGTTCTTATTGTGGATCTGAGTTTTGTGGCATGTCATTGCGGTTAAATGAGTGTTTTTCGTGGAGAATGTAAATAAGGGGCTTCGTTCGATGCTCAGAAGTTGGTTTCGTTTCGCTAACTTTTGTTTTTATATCGCCAAAGATTCATGTTTTCTTTGGAAAAGTGTAGATCTTAGTTAGTGAAGTCTTATAATAATGTGGCAGCTTTTCAGATGGAAGACGAGTGTAATAAATGGTGGCAAGGGATCTATCAGACCATTTGAGATTTGCTTATCTCCTACCAAATAAAGTTGTAGTTTTTCTCGTGTGTGTGTGATATGTTTTTTGATGCATGGTGCTGATCCTGTTAACTTGGGCTATATACTACAACTCTAATCTTGCTGAATCTAGCAGGCAAGAGATACACTTGGGTTTCCGTTCTCTATTGATATCTATGGGAAGAAAAATATAAATGAATTTACTGTTTTTGTTGTTTTCTTTTTGTATTGCAGTAGCTCTTTGTTTATACAGATGTATTTTTTTATGGAAGTGGAAGTGTACAAGTTTCGAGCTTGAAAGTATTTTAAAATACTATATTCAGCAGTAAGATGACTACAAACTCTTGCATTTTAACATCCACAGAACCGGAGAATTTGTTGTCTTTATCCAACTGCTGTGCGTTCTATGAACCTTCAGTGAAACATTTTAACATGTAGTCAGTGGGCCTGATCCATTAAACCTGTTCATTTATTCATGACACTGCCTTCTTTCAAGGCATTAGAACAATAGGAAAACATATTTGGCAAGCATCAAAGTCTTTTATAAGTTCTGTGTGACCAACGGAAGGTTTTTGTTTAGTGGATGCAGCTATATAATTCACTTCAAGATAGTCTAGCAATGTGCCCCTGCACCTTTGAAAGGTTCATGCGTCACTTTTCTTGATGATTAACTGCATACTTCCATTATTTATCTATTTATTATTATAATAATTATAATGATTGTTGTTATTTTACCATAGAAACTTGATACAAGAAGTCATGATTCTCGAAGGTTATCTAGTGATATCCATGCCTTCAGGATATATGTATATGTATAGACACACACACACACACACACACACACACACACACACACACACACACACACACACACACACACGCAAAAAACAGTCTTTATGTTTAGGTGGTTGTCTCTGAAACTTCAGTCAGCATTTAATGTAATTTATGTTTGTGCTACTAATGTGAGCCCCATTAATTTTGCCTGCAGAAAGATCCACTCCAGGTGAAAGTGAACAAGCTGACATCTACAAAGACACAACTTCCTTATTCGTACTATTCTCTCCCCTTTTGTCGGCCAGATACTATAGTTGATAGTGCAGAAAATCTTGGTGAAGTTCTTCGCGGTGATCGTATTGAGAACTCACCCTATGTGGTTAGTTAATCTCTCACATCTGGCAGTCTTCTTGATATTATTCTTCAATTTGGCCCATCTGGAACATTTCCTGATCCTAACTATTCTTTCAATTGCCAGTTTGAGATGAGAGAGCCCAAGATGTGTCAGATTGTTTGCAAGATAAAGCCGAATGAAAAAGAAGCGAAGGACCTAAAGGAGAAGATAGAGGATGAATATCGTGTTAACATGTAATGTTTTCCTGCAACATGTCCTTTTGTTTTTTGGAACTACTGCAGAATTAAACCTTTTTAATTTAATGGATCAACATTTTATTTTGCAGGATTCTGGACAATCTACCTCTGGTTGTCCCTATTAAAAGGCGGGATCAGGATTCAAATACATTTTATCAACATGGCTTTCAGATTGGTGTTAAAGGCCCGCCGGCTGGAGTAAATTGATATTTGCACATCTCAAATTTAGTATATTTTCTTTGGAACCAGTGGTGATTATTTGATCTTTTTTTTTTAATTTGTTTGCAGGGCAAGGATGATAAGTATTATATCCACAACCATCTCACTTTTCTTGTTAAGTATCACAAGGATGAGCAGATGGACCTTGCAAGGATAGTGGGGTTTGAGGTCAAACCATTCAGGTTTATTGCCAACTCATCTGTATATTTAATGAACTTTCAGTTTCCTTTTATTAATTCTGTGTTACTAGAATCATATTGGTTCTCTTTCTATGTCTGTTTTAGTGTTAAGCACGAGTATGATAGTAATTGGAATGGTGACAAGACACGTCTGTCAACCTGTGACCCTCATGCAAGACAAACAGTTGTGAGCAATGATTCCCCTCTAGAGGTTGAAGCAAACAAGGATATCATATTCACTTGTGATGTCGATTTTGTGGTTAGTATTCAAGATTTCAAAGTGGTGTATTGTCTTCATTTGGAAAATTCTTGGTATTACTAGTTATTACATGGTGCATCATATGTTTGGTATCTTCATGGCTAGCATTCTGTAACCTCAGAGAAAGGAGACAGTAGGATATTCTAGTACAGCTGTTATAGTTCATTTATTTCTATTCAAATGTTGCAGGAGAGTGATGTGAAGTGGGCATCTCGGTGGGATACCTATCTTCTAATGGCAGATGACCAAATCCATTGGTTTTCTATTGTGAACTCTCTGATGATTGTTCTCTTCCTTTCGGGCATGGTGGCCATGATCATGTTGCGCACCCTTTACAGAGACATATCCAAGTACAACCAATTGGAAACTCAAGAGGAGGCCCAAGAGGAGACTGGATGGAAACTTGTCCATGGTGATGTGTTCAGGCCCCCAGTCAACTCAGATTTATTGTGTGTTTATGTTGGAACTGGTGTTCAGTTCTTTGGTATGTTGCTTGTCACAATGCTTTTTGCTGTCCTCGGCTTCCTTTCTCCATCCAATAGAGGAGGGCTGATGACCGCCATGCTCCTACTATGGGTCTTCATGGGCTTGTTTGCCGGGTATTCCTCTGCAAGGCTGTACAAGATGTTCAAAGGTGCTGAGTGGAAACAGATCGCTCTGAGGACAGCTTTCTTGTTCCCTGCCGTCGTCTTTGTTATCTTCTTCATTCTGAATGCTCTCATCTGGGGGGAGAAATCTTCAGGTGCGGTACCCTTCACCACCATGTTTGCTCTTGTATTCCTCTGGTTTGGTATCTCTGTGCCTCTTGTGTTTGTGGGTAGCTACATTGGTTTCAAGAAACCTACAATTGAGGATCCTGTGAAGACAAATAAGATCCCAAGACAGATCCCTGAGCAAGCATGGTACATGAACCCAATCTTCTCAATGCTGATTGGAGGCATTCTTCCGTTTGGAGCTGTTTTCATCGAGCTCTTCTTCATCCTCACATCAATTTGGCTGAACCAGTTCTACTACATTTTCGGCTTCCTCTTCCTCGTTTTCATCATCCTTATAGTCACCTGCGCAGAGATCACGATCGTACTTTGCTACTTCCAGTTATGCAGTGAGGATTATCTCTGGTGGTGGAGATCCTACTTGACATCAGGTTCTTCGGCTCTGTATCTCTTTCTCTATGCGACATTCTACTTCTTCACAAAGCTGGAGATCACCAAGCTAGTTTCAGGTCTTCTTTATTTCGGTTACATGCTCATAGCTGCCTATAGTTTCTTCGTCTTGACTGGAACCATTGGCTTCTATGCGTGCTTCTGGTTCACAAGGCTGATCTATTCATCAGTGAAGATTGATTGATTGATTGATTGAAAAATTGACTTCCCGGAGTTTAAATCAGATAGTTTGTATGAGGAATCATCAATCTTGCCAACAGGTAGTCTTTTAACCTCAAGAAAAGTTAATTGGGATGAAGGATTCAAGTGAATTTGTTTACAGTTGGCTGGTTATTCCCCCCATTCAAAATCATATCCACTTTTTTCTTTTCTTATGTTTCAATGAGGTTTATACTGTCTATTTCTTGAAAGAATGATTCTTGTTGTCCATCGGCTACTCGGCAGTGTCTTATTATTATTTTTATTTTGTTCACTTCCAACTTTGATTATAATTTTGCCTTATAATATTGTGGATTATATTTAGATGGTCAATAAATTTATGCTAATGATAAATTATTATATTTATTATTATTTTTAATTTCTTTTAGTAAGTACATCTTAATAAAGATCCTGATGAGTATAAAATCTCATAATAAAAATTCATCCGAACAAGTATTCAGAGTATTTATATATATAGAGGAAAGCTTCAAAAAAAACTTTCAGAATTTTGTAATTTCTCAAAAATCTCTTAATATTTTTCGTATCTTTAGAAAATCCCTTCTTCTTAACCGAAACGGTAATTTCCCTTGTATGTATGTATTTGGTCAAGGGTTGTTTTATAAATTTTTTATTTTATAAATTATTTTATAATACTAAATTAATAAGATAAATTATATTTGGCGAGGAGTTATTTTACAAAATTGTATATATTTTTATTTTTTAAATCACTTTATACTAAATTAATAAGAGGAATGCCCTTTTCTTAAAAAATATAAGGCTCATTGAGAAGAGGTTCCGCTCTTCCCAGAAAAACTCGGGATTAATCCCCACCTCTTACAAAAAGCCGGTAACTCGTGACATCAGCAAGACGCTTGGTCCCTACTCCATCCTTCCCTTGTGGGGGAGATAGAAGAACAAACATTCATTACAAACACTCTTATTTATTTAACATTAATAACAAACACTCTTATTTCATTTCTCCTTTAACATTCATTTTTTTATTATTAAAATCATGAAATTTATTATTAATACTCTTTTGCATTAGTACGTGGGCTGTAGGATCAATATGATTTTTGGACGTAATACATAAGAAAAATTATATAGAAATGAGAAGGAAGTTGTGAACAATGTAACAAAAATGATGCCTTTTGTTACAATTTCAAACTTCATCGATGCTACACAAAGTGTGCTTGTAGGTATTAATTTTTTGCATATAATCTTTGAAATGTTATTGGTTGCGAGAGATTGATGCATGTTTGTGACATTTAGGCATTGCTAGAGGATGTGGTTGGCAAAAACTTGTGACGTTGTTAACCTTGAAGTTTTTTATGCCATGTGCATTCCTTCATCTATTCTCTTGGCTTTCTATTTTCATCTTAAAGGAAAGGTAGGTTTAATCTTCTCCTTTCATATTACAATTATTTGATATAAATGTCGTAAAATTGATTCTCATTGTTTTATGATCAAATATGGTCTTTGGCTAGAGGTTATTTGCGGTCTTTCTGCGCAAATATTGTTACTTTTAATCATCACTCTTTGCACCAATTGGAGAAAAGAAATGTTCATTGACATATTTGAATGAATGAATGAACATGGATTTTATCACGATTGTACATGTTATTTATTGATTTGGTTTTCATTATTGTGATTTCTAGGCAAAGAAAGCTGTGGATAGAGTTAACAACTCCATTAACATTCATTTATCCAGTATTACTTCAATGAGGAGCTAAGGATAAATGATAATTCATGGTTTCCAATTTTTTTTTTATCATGGATTTCTTTTATAAGAGTAATATTATAAAATAATCAATTTTGTAACTTTATTGCGACATCGATATTATGGTAATATTAAAAACTGAAATCAAAGTTATCTTTTACTGTGAAGTTGAATACTTGAATGAATATTTATTTACTTAATATCAAAACCAAGTATACCATGTAAAAAATGTTAGCTATGCTCACTAAAATCATCCTTGTTGAATAATTCAACGATTAATATCATTTTTTTTGTCTGTATTTTTTATTTCTGTTTGTATACTCTCAAAATATTCAATACAATCCCACATACATTAATATCATTATCTTGTTTGTTTCCTATTTTGAATAGGTTTTGAATATATTTTGAATTGACAACAAATCTAAAATATTAGATAATTAGCTAGATTTTGAATATCTAATTAACAAGATTGAGAATATTCTAATGTCATTTTGTATGGCTATATATCTCACTCTTATTAAATGAAAAGTAAGCCATTATTTTTAATTATTTTTATGGTATCAGAGCAGTTTTGATCCGAACTATTTTCTTCCCCTTTAATATTATAAGGGCATTGAAAACAAAGAAAATTAAATGGATGAACAATATATATATCATTTTACTTCAAATAGTAATTATACTAAATACAATGTTTTATAAATAGAAGAAACCTTTTATAAAAAGAAAAGAGAAACACCGAATTGGAATTGTGACAAAGGGGCCTGAAAGTTAAAAAAGAAAAAAGAAAAATGGCGAAAAAATGGACATGTAAGAAGGACTGCTTGACAACATGAGGTTGTCCTAAATATAGAAAGTAGAGATGTTTGAGGCTCCAGAGTTCAACAATGGTGGATGCAATGGGAGGAGGAGATGATGGGAAGGTTGGAAGCAAGCATATTATCATAGAAGTTAAGAAACAGTTATTATGGTTATCAAGGCCTCTTGTCGTAGCTAATCTATTGGAGAAGCTTTATTCAAGTCATCTCTCTCATGTTTGTTGGTCATCTTGGTATTCCTCTATGTGTGTGTTAACCTTAGCTTGTTCTTAATACATCAAGCAAAGATGGTTGTAAACCATATTATTTGAAAATATACCCGACTCATAGTCAACAGAATTTTCTAATCTGATTTCTTCCTTGGGATTTTTTTTTATTTTAAAAAAATATAAATTATATTTTTATTCACCGAAATGTGTATCACATATATTAATTATCAAAATGCGCATCCTTAAATACGTGAGTCCCACTATTTTTTTATAAAAATAAATTCATATGAATCAACGTTGCTTCTCTCCCACCACTTCACTCTCCGCCATGATCATCAACATCTACAAGCTCCGCAATAACATCCGCAGCTTCAATCTCTCACCAAGGCGCACAATCACCAAGATTGTCATCAACGATTTCCTCTCAAATTTGATCTTAATTCATCTAAGTTTGGGTCATCACAATCTTTCAAACTTGATCTCAATCATCTAAGTTTGGTTCTTCATGATATTCATCAAATCAATTTATCACCATATTTAGCCTTCAATCTAAATATAGTCTTCAATTAAATCTTTGTTCTTCACTAAATTTGGGTTAGTCTCTAATCTTCACTAAATATAGTCTTCATGGTATCTTCTCTCCAATTTGACTTTGTTGCCACTTGTCATATAAAGAGTAACCACTTGCGCAAATTGGGCTTGCTCCCCAAGTAAATATCCTTCCTTCCAAAGATGACTCCTTGCTAAAGATATCACTAATGCAAAAGATAGTTCTTTCTAAAGATAGCTCCAAAATATCTCCCTTGCCTTGAGAAATCTTTAATGCTTTGTCATCATGCCACATCATCCTTTGCCATGTCATCTTGGGCCACATCATCACGTTGTCAAATAATGCCAATTTATGTATCTTTGCACTAACATTAACTATATATTTGATATATGATATCACCTCTTTTTACTTGTAACCTCTTACATTGTCCCTATAGATTATTATAAGCAGAAAATATCGTATTTCGAATGATGCTTTGTTTCGGCATCACTCTTATATATCACATTTTTATTTGTTGGATTTTGATGTTCGAGTAAAAAATTTATGAAAATTCTCACTTGACTTTTATGAACTTTGCCCGGGTTTTGATATAGTAAACATGCAAATAAGGCATTGGCAAACAAAGTATAGTAACTAAATTAATATTTACCATCAAATGCTCATTGGCAAGCTCCAAATCTCAAGATCACAAACCTTGTAAAATCTTTATAATCTAAATTTCCCAATCTCACTAACTCCAAAATAAAAGAACAAAATCAATCTTAAAGTTCTCAACACAAACATAAAAAATCAAGATTCATCAACCATTATGTTACAAGTTTTAAATACTAGGCATTATTTATTTGATGTTATTTTTCAAATCATTAAATTTCAACAATGGTGAATGGTTTGAGACAAGTTTCAAATTACATCACTCTCTTTTTATAAGAGCTTCCATCACAATAAACCTTACCTTAAACCTTATAAAAGGAAACAAATCAAACATCATTTATATATATAAAGATAGATAGATAGATAGATAGATATCACTTGTGCTTCTACTTCTTGAAGTGGTGGTTCTTCTCACTTGGAAGCCGGTGAGCCGACGGTGGCGCTAGCGACTTCACGGGCGGTGGTGCCGGGCTTGGCCTTGTGGTAGAGAGTGAAGTAGCCAAGTGTGGCCACAAAAATGAATCCTCCTACGGCCATGGACGTTGGCTTCATTGGAAGCCTACGTCTTTGATGAAGTACTTCGCCGGAGTGTGGCCTCGGCTGCGCCGGCCTCGAAGCATCTCCTCCCTCTCCTCCCATTCTCTCTCTCCCTCCCTCCCTCTTCCCCTCTCTCCCTCTCTATAGAGATAAAGTTTAAGAGAAGCAAAGGAAACGCACAACTGTTTGACTTTGTCCGGATCTAACTCCAACTTTGATGTCGTTTGCTTAATTATTAGATAAATAAATTGTTATTAATTAAATTAGGTGATTTTTCTTTTGTTTTTACAGTTAAAAAGGGTGACCAATCAATCAAATGAGTTCATATATATAGTAGCAACTAGCAAACTATAACATTAATCAATCAAATGAGTTCACATGAAGGACTAAAACGAAACAATAAACTCTCAAAGGGTCAACCCAAACAAGAAAGCTAAACCAAGAAGAAGACCACCACAACCTCTAAGCACTATGTCCAGCTTGTGACCACCACTCGTCGGAGCCACCGCCGGGCCATCAAACTCCACCGGAGAAGGTGCTGGAGCTAAATGATGCTTCTGAGACATCACCACAACAATGAGCTTCTCCCCCTTCTCACAAGCCTCTGAGCTTCCGCTAATGAAGTAGAAAGCACCAGACTTGTCTAACTTCACTACAGTGTTTCCATCCTTGTGTTCCTCTATAGGGGCTGATGTCCGGCAAGCCAAGTAGTCCTCTCTGCTCACTCTCAAGACTGAGTCCTTCTTGCCATCAAACTTCCAAACTGCAGCAATATATTGATATATTGATACATGAATATATAAATTTTTTTAGAGAAAAAGAAATAGAATGAAGAAATTAATATACCTAGAGAGTCGCCGACTTGAAAGCGGGAGGCTTCGGCCCATCGGTTGAGGGACTCTGAAGCCGAAGAAGGGACTTTCCATGCTCCGGCGGCGCCGCCAACCAAGAAGTCTTTGGCTTGTGAGCTTGTTATAAGGAAGAAGAAGGAGAATGCTAGGAAGAAGAGAGAAGAGGAAGATGATGAGCATTGTGATGCCATTGTGCGTCTGGAGAGAGGAGGAGATGGAAGTGAGGAGAGTTGGGGAAGGTGGGGATCTATTTAAATTGGACTAAAAAGGAGAAACTAGCCGTTGGTGGGGCAGAGCAGGGAATGAGAGAGGACAAAGGTTGTGTTTGTTTGTCGGGGCTTCAACGGTCGAAATGGTGGGTGATATGGTTTCCAATGTGGAGAGTTTTTGGAAATGGCCCCTGAAAATTAACATAATTATATGACTAATCATTTTAGGACTCATAGGAGCCTTTACATATAATTTGGGAAAACAATTCGGAAAGTTCTGTTGGGTTATATATTATTACTCTTATATATAATAAGGGTAATTTCTGCATGGATAGAATGGTAATTCTTAGATTTTATAAAGTGTAAATGCAAAAATAACCCCTTACTGAGAGAAAATAAGAGAACTAAATAAAACAATATTCTTGGAAAACAAGAGAATAAGCAAATGAAAGAACATATATGGATAGATTTTCCTTTTAGTTATTTTCATCTTTGTTTTGTTATTTTTTCTTCTCTAAACAAATAAAAACAGTAGTGATCGCATGAGTTACTACCTTTATGACAAAGCAGAGAAGAAAACGACATGCAGAGGAGACAACGACACACCTATTCAGTATACATACACATAACAAATCTAGGACCATTATTGGGGTCTATATAGAATCAATACCCCTACTTGAATACATGACCTGTGGGATAGACACGATAGATAGCCAAACAGAAGACATCAAATGCCCACATGTGATGGAACCTAGTGGTATAACAATAACCTGGAGTATATAGCTAGAGCATAACATGAGAAGCTTCCGAACTAAATAACACGTTTATACGAAATTGATCTATATACTCTCTTGATTTCATGTAGCTTATGCATAAAAAAAGCCAAAGTTATTGCTTATATATGGAGACCATCGTCAAAAGGAGCCTAAAGTTCACCCAGGATGAAGACCAATACCACCCACCAAACCCGGACCTGAATTTTGAGGATGCAACACCACAAGAGTGTGCCCCGAGAAGCCGAAGGAGGTCGCTCCCAACCAAGGCAGCTCACATAACTCCATGTTTAGAACTCTTGCTTGTTTTAGTTGGGTCCAATGGATACCAACAATTATGTAATCAGCATTATGAAATTGTTATCACGCTTTTAATCTAATGCATGTGGTTTATCCAATTTTTCAAAAAATAAAAAACTCAAAAGCAAAGAGAGATGGGGAGGGGAGCAGCGGAGCGATTATCGGCGAGCGGCGGAGCTGGCGGCGGAGTGGGGAGGCATGACTCCGGTCGAGGCCCAGGTGGGGGAATGGAAGGATACTACAGGAGCATGAGAGAGATGGTAGGTGGAGGGTGTCCGCCGGAGCATAGACGGAGTTCCCCAACCAGGCCATTGGAGTCCCGAGAACACTACGAGAAGAGGAGGACGGAGCGAGACATGGGGAGGGGAGGCGGTGATCGGGAACGAAGGGGCAACGCTGAGAGTCGGAGATTGGCGGAAGGACTGGACCGTCGGTGGAAACGAAAGGCCTCACCGGCGGACCTCCGGGACAACGGGGATGCCCCACCCCGTGGCACACCAGGGAACAATATTCCAGAACCGGTGCAACCCAGGAACTCGCCAAGGCGGGAGAACGTATCATACGCCAAGGTGGTGAGCGGTGAAGAGAATCCAGTAGAAGCTGAAACAGAGATAAATGGAGGACTGGAGGGGCAGGCAGAATCCAAGGAAGGCTGGAAAGAAGTGCGAAGCAAGCGTCACAAGAAGCAGATCAATGAACAAAGGCAGGCGCGGCCACCGGCTCCCCGACGTTCGCCTCCGACAATCCGAACGCCCCATGGTATCGTGACTGTTTGCGGCCAATGTCTTCGCCCGGGACACCGAGCGGCGGAGTGCAGAAGGGAGGCCACTTGCCGGAGCTGTGGAGGATGTGGCCACAAGGCCAAAGACTGCCGTCGAACACCACGGGGGGATCCACGGAAGGAGACACATCAAGCATGGAAGAGGCACAACAGAGGACCTGAAAAGAGAACAGAGGGGGGACGCGGCCAGCCGGTGATGGAGCCCATGGTGGACCCCGTGGTGGTCCCCGCTCAGGCCAAAATCCAAGAAGGTGGGAATCAAGCGGATGACGAGCCTGGTCACCTTCATATCTCCCTGGCCCTAGATAGTGACATGATGACCGGAGTACAGAGAATGCAGAAGTTCGTCATAGTCACTGTGACCCGCATCCGTAAAGGTGTGGTGGATGGCCGGAAACTCGCGAAATTCCTGAAGGACTCCGTTGATGGCAATTGGAACTGGACATCAACGGTCTTTAGAGATGGTCGATTCATGGTGGAATGCCCGTCCAGGTTGACAGCAACGCAATTGGAAGCTTCCGGGCCGATGGAGCTGCCGGAGTGCACGCTAGCCTTCCAGGCGTGGACACCGGATCTGTGGAAGCCGGCGAAGGCAGTAGGCGATGTCCGCTGGATCAGAATCAACAGGCTCCCTCATTTTGGATGGAGCAGGGACTCGGCGGCACGGATGCTAAAACCGGTTGGGGATCTCATCGCCATTGATGAACGGGGATCCGGGAACGGGGAAGATCTCAGAGCGCTCCTTTGAGTCAGGAGGAATCAACGCCTCCCCACATATATACATTGTAGCATCGGCTCTCGAAGCCACACCTACCTAGTGGAACTGGACCGCTACCAAACTCCACTTCCAACGGCACCCCGCCGGCGACCGGAGCAGCGAGGCATGGTGAACGGTGCGGCAATGGTAGACATGAACCAGGGCCAGGAGAATCACAGGAGCCCGGAGGAGCTCGAAGCCCTGAGGAAGGCGAAGGGGAAGGCGCCGATGTCTGAATTGCCAGCAGCGCCGACGAGCGGCGGCGCAGCACGATCGAAGGGCATTCTCCTCCGGGAACCGCCGGAAAACCCTGTGAAGGACCGGTCTGAAGCATCCAATTCACCCACAGGCGGTCGTACTACATCCCTACCGAGGCAGCAAGGAAGAGCAGCAACAGTACCTGACACCGCCGCGGAGAGCAGGGGGCTGACGGATAAGACGGATGAGGGGAGGACCGGCCTGGTGGGACAGGCTGACGAGGAGGCTAGGGCCTTGGGTGAAGTAGAGGAGCAACCCTACGCACATGGTCTATCAGAGGCTGCCTACGGGGCTGTGGTGGATGAATTCCTGCGCGCCGCGTGGCGAGGTGACCTTGTCTCACAGGAGTGTCAAGACTCATCTGTCATGGCTGTGGAGCAAGATGTGTGGGGCCCAGACGAACTGGGAACACACAGCCAACAAGGGGCGCTACAACAGCGCAAGAAGATTAGCCACCACTTGCCACATGGGGCAAGTGGGACCCACCACTCATGTGCAGGTCTTGGAATGGCTATGGAATGCGTGGGCCCGGTGCTGGCAGGATCAAAACCCATCCAATCCATCATAGCTAAGGAGAATGAAGTAATCACAGTGGCTGAGGGAGTTGGCCCACATGCTGCACCCACCCCTGTTGTTGTAGATGACGGCCCAGCCCCACTAACCCAAGCAAACCATGTATTAAATGAAACCAATGGGCCATACAATGTAATATCTATTCCTGCTAATGAAGAGAGAGGCCTGGAAAGGCATTCTGAGTACTCTACTGTACACCGGAACCCCAGGGACCATGTAATCCTACCATGGGTGGGGGGAATCCAAATAGACCTAAGTAAGGCATCCCTAAAATTCATTGGCAATTCCTGGAACCTCATCACGGACGAAGCTTGGGGAAAGATTCTTTTAGAGAGATGCCCTGAGGAAGCCTGCTCACCAAGACCAATAGTGGATGAACCCCCAAACTTGCCACAACTGGAGGAAAACAGAAGGGATGAGGAAAGGCCAGCACAAATAGCAGAGCCCCAAACTATAGCACCCGCACCGAAGGCAAGGGGAAGGCCAAGGAAGAACAATCCACAAGGCGCCAACAACAACAATGGGACCCAGGAATTACTGAAGAAAGGAGAAACACCCCTCAAAAGAAGCAAAAGGAAGGCCAACAACATGGAGCCACACTACGAAGACCTCACGGAAGTCCCACTAATACTCTCCAATTGGCCCATGGACAACATTGTCTCCACAACATTGAAGGTAGGAGTACACCTGGAGCATGCTCAGGGGAACGCTCACCAGGTGATCCAACACATGAGACAACTAGAGGCTGAGAAAAGCCTGGAGGGCCAGGGGGGCATCTAAGCCCCAGCCCGCAACCACACCCAGGGCCAATCTAGTGTATCAATGAAAGTTCTATCATGGAATGTGAGGGGTCTCGGGAAGCATAAAAAACGCTTCCTGGTTCGGGATTTCATTGTGGCACACAAGGCGGATGTCTTCTGCCTACAGGAGACGAAATTGCAATTGATCGATAATCGAATTTGGAATTCGATTGGGGGTAGTACACACGGGGGAAGATTGATCCTCCCAGCATGCAATACCAGAGGGGGTTGTTGTATGGGATGGAAACCCTCTCAGCTGGAGTTGGTTGACAGTTTCATCGACACTTTTTCGGTAACAGCCATCCTGGAAAAGAAAGTTGACCACACAAGGTGGATGATAACGACAGTATATGGTCCATGTGAACGGGCCCAGAAAGCCGCCTTCTGGGAGGAAATAAGAACAATCAGAAGACGATGGACCGGACCATGGCTGATAGGGGGAGATTTCAATGCCACAAGGGACGGGGGAGAAAGGAATATGGGGACAGGGTCTAGACAAGAGCAGGAAGACTTCAACAACCTGATAGAGGAACTACAGTTATATGACCCCCCACTCATTGGCAGAAGATTCACATGGTCCAACGGGAGAGAGGAACCAACAATGATACGCTTGGACCGATTCCTCCTATCCACAGAATGGCTGGCCGCGTTCCCCAGAATTATCCACATGGCGCTACCACGCACCCGCTCAGATCACACACCAATTGCCCTCGAGTGTGGACTCCACGAGCCCAAGAAATTCCAATTCCGTTTCAACAGGAGCTGGGGATCGATTGATGGTTTCTGGGGGATGGTCAAAGAATGGTGGGAACAACATGACTTTCACGGGGAAGGCATTTTCAAATGGGCAAAGAAGATTACTGTGCTGCGGAAAAACTTGAAGGCATGGAGTAAGGAGGAAGCCAGAAAACAAAGGGAAAGGAAAACTGAACTTTTACAGACAATCGAGCGCCTCGACATACGATGTGAGACATACCCCCTCTCACACATGGAGGAGGAACTCCTGATGGCAAATAAGGAAGAATATGACAACATAATCCGGACCGAGGAGGAGTTATGGAGGCAGAGGTCCAGGTCCACATGGCTCCGGGAGGGGGATAGGAACACAAAGTACTTCCACTCCATCGCGAACCAGAGGAGGAACACCAACTGGATACATCAACTTCAAGTTGGTGACCAAACCCTTACTGAGGAAGCCCCAATAGTAGAAGCCATCTCACAACACTTCCAAAACCTATTTGGCCGGAAGCGGGGATACAGATACACCACTGATTGGAGGACAATGTTTCGGGATAGGCCGCCTGTGGACCTTACCCAGCTGGAGAACCCCTTCTCTGAGGAGGAGATTATACGAGCAGTCAAGGAACTCAACCCTGATAAGGCCCCCGGGCCGGATGGTCTTCCAATGACCATCTACCAGCATGGATGGAATTTTATGAAGGATGACATCCTACAAGCTTTCCGGGAACTGCACCAAGGCTCAGCAAACCTGGAGAGGATAAATTGGGCTCACATCCTCCTCATCCCCAAGTCAAGCATGGCGGCCTGGATCAAGGAATACAGGCCTACGAGCCTAATTAATTGCTCAATCAAAATTATCACCAAATTGCTAGCCAACCGACTGCAAAACCTGATGACCCACCTGATAGACGAGAGCCAAACGACTTTCATAAAGGATCACAGCATACAAGACAACATTGTAGCGGCGGAGGAGGTCATCCATGGAATGAAAAGAAGGGGGGGTCCTATTAAAAGTCGACTTCGAAAAAGCTTTTGACTCGATTGACTGGGAATTCCTCCTTGAGGTTCTGAAAGCCCGAGGATTCGGTCCACGCTGGCGACAATGGATAAGGGCAATATTATACACATCCAAGTCTCGATTCCTAGTCAACGGCAATTCTACGGGATACATACGACACCAACGGGGGCTCCGACAGGGGGATCCACTATCTCCCTTGTTATTCGTCATTGCCATTGATGTTCTGTCGACCATGCTCAACAAGGCCGCACAGGCACAGCTGCTCGAAGGATACAGGATACGTCCCGAAGATGAAGAGCAAATTACAGCCTTACACTATGCAGACGATCTCATAGTCTTTAGCTCTGGAAGTAGCAATGACTTTAGAACCCTCAAGCTCATTTTCTACTTATTTGAGGGCCTCTCGGGTCTCAAGATTAATTATGACAAAAGCGCCATTATCCCTGTCGGTACACCGGTAACCAACCCCAGCTCAGTGGCGGCGATTATGGGGTGCCCGCTCGGACAGTTGCCTATTAACTACCTGGGAATCCCCTTGGCAGGAGGCAAACCAAGCAAGGCGTCATGGGGGCAATTGATAAGAAAGGTAAACAACAAGCTGGGGGCCTGGAAAGGTGGCCTACTGTCATTAGGAGGAAGGATCACCCTACTGAATGCCGTCCTCACTGCGGTCCCAAACTACTGGATGTCTGTATACAAGCTCCCTCAATGGGTGGTCCGCAGAATCGAAGGCATCCGGAGGGACTTCCTCTGGCGTGGCGCGAACCAGGAGTCCAAGGCCTACCGGTTAGTGAGATGGGAGCAGCTCTGTCGGCCGAAGGAACAAGGTGGCTGGGGAATTATACATTTAAAAACCTTCAACGAGGCTCTCCTAGGAAAGTGGTGGTGGCGGTTGCTGACGGGGAAAGCCGGATTATGCCAGAGAATCATCCACCAAACTTACTTTCGCAACTCCTACATCAATCCCTTTAAGACACCTCCAGGTAGAGCATCCTACTTCTGGAAAGGAATAATGCACCAACGGGACCTAGTCATGGCAAACATCACAACCACAGCAAGAACAGGGAACACTGTCAACATATGGTTCGATAAATGGGTGGAGGGAATCGGACCCTGCAACAGGCTCCCGGAACTGAGTACACTAATTGTCAAGGAAGCACTCACGGTACATGAAGCTCGGAGGATCGCTCTACAGGGAAGACCATTGCTTAAACCAGGACCGCTATCGGCAGAGGCGTCCGAAATGCTTCGGCAAATAACTAACATGCTCAACGCTGGAGACCCGGGAGGTGAGGACTGTAAGGCCTGGAG
This sequence comes from Dioscorea zingiberensis, assembly GCA_026586065.1. Classification (NCBI taxonomy): domain Eukaryota; kingdom Viridiplantae; phylum Streptophyta; class Magnoliopsida; order Dioscoreales; family Dioscoreaceae; genus Dioscorea; species Dioscorea zingiberensis. The sequence continues at coordinate 38,159,239 of CM048825.1, read as the reverse complement.
ACTAACTCCAAACCACCAGTTCACGGTAAAGTCATTGTACCTCTTCGCGATCGATGGGGGAACACGAAGCTCCCTCCCGATGGCCTTCTGGAAGCAAGCCTGCCCACTTAAAGTCAAACTCTTTGCTTGGATGGCGCGGGAGGACAAGATTCTCACCCTACAAAACCTGGAAAAGCGGAACTGGCAGGGAGTGAGATCCAGATGCTACTTATGTGATATGGAGGAGGAAACAACGGACCACCTACTCATTACATGCCCATACTCAACTGAAATCTGGTCTCACTACAGTCAACTTTTCGGCCACATAGCCACCCCAACCACGGTACGAGACCTATGGGGAAAGACGGAATTCTCCAGGCTAGTGGAGAAGGAGCATCGGAAAAGCTGGAGCCTTACCTCCATGGCCATCATCTGGTGCATTTGGCTAGAGAGAAACCGGAGATGCTTTCAGGATAAACAACGTGTTTGCACGAAGCTGATCCATTCTATGGATTTCCTCCTACTCTCTTGGTTCGATGCAACAACCGAAGCCAGGAAGCCGACACTTAGAAGGATGCAAGCCATTGTGAGGAACAGCCTCCTGCTCACAAGAGAGACGCAGGAACAGCGACCACCGGGCACTGACTTTGAAGATGGCGAGGGGCAGACATAATTGGCTAAAAAACAATAGGCAATGGGGCCTAAGTTCCTTCGACCTTTGTAATACAGGTTGTCTGACTGTATCAAGCTCATCTAGGAGCCTATTACCAACTCAATAAAACGTGGTTTATCCACAATTTTCAAAAAAAAAAAATAAAATAAAAAATAAACACAGTAGTGATTGAGATCACAGAATACATTAAAAAAATGTTAAGAAAAAAAAAGAAGATGAACTACGAGGCAAAGTGCCATTTTCCTTCTTTCTGTCAACCCAATGACTCTTTATTCCTAGAAACAATGTGCATCATGAACCGAGCAACTTCCTGGATTTTGCGTAGCCAAGGACAAGTAAACCCAGCAGGAAAGAGGCCACGGTTATACTGATAACAAATGAAGTAAATATGTGGGGAATATCATACAATGAGCATGGAATGTTCATTGCAAATGCACCTGCTAGCATTGTGTCCACAGCTATGGAAAACATTACAATACCGAGTATCACCTGCAACTGAATGAGTTCGTTCCGTTGATTGTCTAGTTGAATGTAAACATAATCTTCTGTATCATCAATGTACTCTCGCACCTGCAGATTTCAGAGGATAAAGAAAGCAATTTGTTTGTGATTGACTTGAATTGTTTCAATGTTCAAAAATGATGATTCAATATGCATGTGAATTAATGTATGTGTCTGTGTAGATGAAACAGGGCTAGAGGAGAATGCATAAGCAACAGATATTAAAATGAGGAATGATAAACTTGTCTCGGCATTCATGTAATTGCTATATAACATGAAACTTGTCCGAACAATGCACGTGTTAGGATTAAGGTATGACATAAAAGTCTTTTATTAGATGACTGCAATGTTCGTCAAGTCACCAGGATGGAAAAAAATACTAACCCGCAAAATTTTGTTACGGGTGCCATCGAGCGACACAAAATAAGCTTCAAGCAACATTTCCAAATCTTCAACATTGATTTCATAGGTATGCATGCTGCTGATGTTGCTTTCACTTTGATGAATATTGGAACCAACAAACACAATGATGCTGTTTGAAGCCCCAGCAGATGCCAATGTTTCATACTGCTGATTCAAATGTTGTTTTCTTGTTAAATACAATTGTGCCATGTTTTCATCGTCATCTAAGAGATGATCTATTTCATCTCTTACCTGGCATGAAACAATAAGAATTTGTTATTTGTCGTGAAAGACATGACAACTTTTATCTATGATCTAGCTAGTATAAATGCAGGATGCATTACAAGGACAAAAAAAAAACTCATTTGAAAAGCACTAATGTGGTAGTTTAGGTGTGAAATAAAACTCATCACTAGACCATATAATAGAAAACATATTTTTTTAAGCAATTTGTGAAGTGATTAAATTTTCAAAAGCAATTAATAATGCACAACTTTCTTATTTCTCACTAAAAAATGCAGAAACAGTAAAAGCACAAAGAAACTGGAGGAACCAAAAAACCAAAACAAGACATTTGCAAACCAGCCTAACATATTTGACTTCAAAAAATTAGCCTATATATCTTCTAAGTTGGGTTAACTTCATGAGGATTATTATAAGAACATCAATTCAGCCTTTTAAAAAAAAAGAACATCAATTCAAATTCTTAAGTTCTTGGGAAAATACCAAGCATATAATAAAAATCTCAAGAATGACAATATCATCCGGATGATACCTTTTGAACACGTGCAAGCAAACGAGTGACCTTGCTCTTTAAATTCCGGACATGTTCAAGATTCTTTCGGCTAACATTTGTAACCAGTTCATTGAGCAGAGGGTATGCATCTCTCTCAAGATCAGCAACATTGGAGTTTAAAAAGGTACAAACAACTTCCATAGCAATCTCTAGCACCTGAAACTCAAACGGGAGTTCACTTTCCTCACCTTCAATAATCTCACTATGAGGAAACAACTGGCTACGAAGTTGGATTCATTTCAGTCACGCACTTCTACAGGGCTATGATCATCAATTCTAGCCTGACTTTTACAAAGAGCCCATTTCAGTTGTTCGACAAAGGGAAGAACTTCTTGACAGAGAGGATCCAAAATCAGAACTTCTTCAGCTGTCACTATGGCCTTTATAAATTCCAAGTTTATGATTATAGCCTTGTCCCTGGCTAGCGTATATGGAATCCAACATAAAGCAGATGAGCAACAGGAATCACTTAGCAATAAGTAGTGATAACACAAATGCAGAGTAGGAATAAGATGAAGTGCTCTAACAAATATGCATCATAAATTCAGAGAAGGAATTTACAATATGCTCAAGCGACTGAAAAGAGATGTATTAAGATAACTTATTTAGATGACAGACAAAAGATTAAAGGCTTTGAGAACATTTATCTTTTTCATCTATTTTCCCTCAATCCAAACACAACCACCATTAAACGGACCAAATTGTATGAATAAATAAGGAAAGATGCCAGCTTTTTGATATTTCCTCTTCCAAAATCTTAAACTCAGAAGAAGAAAAAAAATCCACTTTTTAGGGAAACATCAAAACGTATTCTGTTATTTTTTTTCCCTCTGCTCACCCTCAAACACGCCGCTACAAAGTGAACCCAAAAGTGAGATTAAAATGCGGAAAGATACCAACTTTTAGGTAAAGAAAAACATGTATTTTTGGACTTTTTCAGAAAAAGAAAGAAAGAAAAAGCAGGGTTTTAGGGTTTACTCCCAATCCATGCATCAAGGGATTCCAACATCAACACCAATAAGAAAACTAAAATAAAGGAGAGAAAAATCAACAGACCGAGAATATTGGCGGAGTGCGAGAAAACGGGGCCGAGGATCCGAAGATCGCGAGGGGGGATGCAGATACGATTCAAGATGGCGTTCTTGTGACATTCCAGGACCTCGAATTCCCATCCTTGAGGAATCTCATCCAAAGCCTAGAGCTCCCCTTCTTCTTGCACCCCGACGCCGAAGCCGCGTCCCCAACCCGATCTACTCCATCACGAACGGGGGCAGCAGGAGGGAGGAGGAGGGAGGAGGACGTATCAGCGTCCTCTTTGGCGTCCGAGACCTTCTCGAGAGGAAGGGAGGAGCTCTTCTTCGAAGTCCTCTTCGCCATGGCTTTCCTCCTCGTCGTCGCTGATGAAGAGGAAATCTTCTCGTCAGTAGATTTAGCGCGCGATTCGCGTCTTTCTAGCTAACTTCGAACCGAACCGGAACTCGATTCGAACCAACCGGCTTGATTTAGACCGGTTCGGGCTAAGCTTGGTCTGATGTTATATTTCCATATTATGTTTAAGTTTTATTTGGCGTTCAGATAAGTGAGTAATGGAAGTGAAAAAATGATCCACTTCAGTGTGTTTTTAGGTGGAAGTTCCACTTCGACCACTTCTGTCAAAGTGAGACTTTAATAAAAAATTAACTATATCTATTTCAGCAGATTTTGAACCGAAGTAGAGTGAAGTGATGTTAGTATAAAAGGTCTTTTCAACCTAACTTCAGTCCCAACCTGAATTGACTCTTTGTTGATCAAAGTGGGCGTTCTCTCTTGCAAAGTGGGTGTTATCTCTCATGATACCCTATCCATTTGCCCTTCTCCTCGGCCGTGAATCAACACCATCTTGATGACTCTTGTCTCTTTGACAACCTGCGCATCTGGTGGGAGCCGCCGCTGAAGTGAAACCACTTTCACCAAAAAGAACACATAAAATTTAAAAGTGAACACTTCCAACAGTTACCACATATACTAAAAACAATACTATATGTTCAACTTTATAGTTATTTTGATGATTTTGGGGAATTGACATTTTTTGTTCATTTTCCTAAGTGTCACTTTCAGATAAATGAACGCCTCCAAATTTTTATGAATTTGAAAATTAAATTTAGTTTAATTTTATTTTTTTACATATGAGCTTGCAAACATAGAACCATACATATATACAGAGAGCTGAACAAATGGCTCGGTGGGTTGGCTCTAGCTCATGTTGGGCACTGTTTGTATCTATGATGGGACGGGCAGTGCTGGGCCGTTCAGATAAGGTCAAAATACGGCCCACGAGAAGAGAAGAAGAGAAGCCATTTTATCATTTTCTCGATCTGTCTATAATACTAAATACTAAATAGAGATGCATATTTCTCTTCTTCATCACCCTCTTCTTCCTTCTTGTGTATTCTGGGAAGGGAACTATTCTCTCTCTATATCTGCTTGTATGGCTGAATATAGCAATGGGGATATCTCATGAGTTCAAAGTTCCAGAGATCAAGTTCACAAAGCTCTTCATCAATGGCAACTTCGTCAATTCTCTCTGGTCACTCTCTCTTTCTCTCCATTATTTTGTTTGATGGAAATGCGTTTATTTTTCATGAATTTCTCTCTTTCTCTCTCCTGTAACTCTGTAATGTGGTAACACTGTGACATAGCCACATAGAAACAAAGAATCCATATAGTTAATCTCATCTAATGTGAAATTAAGCTTAGTTGTTGTTGTCATGTGACATGTAATAGTTGTCGTGCCGGCCTATGGACCGTAGCCTAAATCTGGGTTGTGTCTGACACGACTTGGTTACTATTCATTCATGGTCTAGCATGGGTCAAATCGGATGCCGGTATGGCGGTATGGCTGCCTAGAATCCAACAGAACCTGGGTACTTGTTCCTCCTGCTCCCCATCAGAACCTTGTTGGGAATAAATGGGTGTTCCGTATCAAACGGCACCCGGATAGTACCATTGATCTGTATAAAGCTCGGCTTGTTGCCAAAGAATTTCATCAGCGTTCCGGTGTTGACTTTCATGAGACTTTCAGCCTGTTGTTAATCCGGTCACTGTTCGCACTGTCTTGAGTGTAGCCTTGCATCACAGATTCACAGGTGGTCTGTTCGGCAGCTTTTGTCCATATTTCTAGAAAAAGTATTTCTTGTTTTTCATTCCCATTACCATAAGAATGAATACTATGATTTGCATTTCAAACAGGCATGAATACAGCATCTATAGAATAACTGATGTCAACAATGTTTTTCTTAATGGCCATCTTATTGAGGAAGTTTACATGACCCAACCCCCTGGCATGCGTGATCCTCAGTTTCCTAACTATGTCTGCCGTCTGCAGAAGGCTCTCTATGGTTTGAAGCAAGCCCAGTGGGCATGGTACCAGGAGTTGAAGCTATTTTTTCATTCTCTTGGTTTTGTTACTTCTCGCGTCGATACATCATTCTTCATTTTTGTCGGCAGGCTCCACTCTTATCTATTTTTATGGTTTATGTTGATGATCTTTTGATTACTGGCAGTGATCCTCATTTAGTTGATCGTATTATTCGACACCTTGACTCCAAATTTTCCACCAAGTATCTTGGGTTGCTCTCTTACTTCTGTAGTGTTGAGGTTACTCCGACCTCTGATGGTGTACTTCTTTCTCAGCACAAGTATATTGTTGATCTTCTGCAGAAACACAACATGCTTGACTCAAAACCGGTTTCTATGCCCCTTGCTATTGGTGCATCCCTCTTTCTTCATGATGGATCCCTTTCTAGTTGATGCTACCAAATATAGACAAGTAGTTGGTGGTCTTCAACACTTACATATGACTCGCCCTGACATTTCTTTTGTAGTCAACAAACTTTCTCAGTTCGTGCATTAGCCTATTGCGAATCATTGGGGGGCTGTTAAGCGCTTGGTTCGGTATTTGAATGGCACCAAATATCTTGGCATTCGGCTTCGGGCGAATTCTCCTCTTCAGCTTCACGGCTTTTCCGATGTTGATTGGGGGGGTAATCTGGATGATCGTACCTCCACGGGTGCATATGTCATGTTCTTGGGTGCCAATCCCATCTCCTGGCGGTCTACCAAGCAATGCACTGTTGCTCGATTATCTACTGAGGCGGAGTATCGTGCTATTGCTTCTATTGCTGCTGAAATTCAATGGATCAAGACACTTCTTCATGAACTACTTATCCCTATTCCTTCCGCACCTACTATTTACTCGGACTATCTTGGTGCCACGTATCTATGTGCTAATCCTGTGTTTCATTCTCGAATGAAACATCTTGCCATTGACTATCACTTTGTCCGTGATCTTGTTCAGTCTTCTCTTCTTCAAGTTGTTCATGTATCTGCTGTTGATCAACTTACTGATGCACTGACGAAAGCTCTGCCTCGTCCTCGGTTACTTGACATTTGCGACAAGATTGGTGTTGCTTCTCGTACACCATCTTGAGGGGACCTATTAGGGTTTTATATATTTATCATTAGAATTTTTTGTATTTATCTTTTAATGTTTTAATTTCCTAGTTTATCCTTGTAGTGGTATTATATATACCCCAACTTATTTTCATTAATATTATGTCTTTTCCTATCACCAACAAGGCGTGCCCCGAGGCGGTAAAGACGTGCACCAAGTGAAACCAATGATCGTCCGATCCCCTACGCACACCCTATCTTTGTATCATCCTACGGGAGGCATTTGTTGCCTATATCAAAAGAGAGAGAGAAAAAAAAAAGAAAAAAAAAGGACACAGCCTCCAGATCGAATTTGTGATCCCATACGCCTCCTCAGGTCCCGCCTTGAGCAGCCGCTGGGACATCCTCGAAGCCTTCTACACTAGATTTTTATTTTTCCTTGTTCTATAAAATTTCCACCGGTTCTTATAACCATAATTGGATATTGTTGGTCACACACAACATTAGCAAAATCATTAGTCTTATAATGGCTTCATCGAAAACCTGCAATATCATTAATAAAAAAATAATAATAATAAGTTGATGATATATATTATCTTGGCAGAAGTTGACCATTTATTCATGTATCAATTCAAGACATTGAAAAGATAATGGAGCACAGTAATTATGAATGAATTCACCACCTCGAGGACCCAACCTTTTGGCCTTATGTTGGTCCAATACTGTCCATAGGGTTGTTAAGGTTTCTGATTCAAGTTGGTGGTGTTTGGAGTACTCCCCATTAATACTCTTCTTCTCCTCATCAAACCTACATATTTACACACATATATAGAAAAACAATACCTACTTTTTTCTACCTATATTATTATATATCATTCCGCTTTGACTACATATTCAAATTATGTTAATTTTTAATAGTGTATGAGCTAGCAAAAGAACAAAAGCTAATAGTGGAGCAAGTGAACGAATGAAACAAAGACAAGACCTTAAATTTTTTATAAAAAGATTCTGTGATGTAGATGAAGACATTAATTAATTTCCTCATAAGCTTAAATTTCTATATAAGGGAGTTGACAAGTAAGTAGATTAGGAGACCAATATATAAAAGGTTGTGTTCTTTCTTTATGGCTATGGCTTCCAATCTTAATTATCTCCATCTTGAAAGAAGACAAAGGTTAAGTACTCTTTTATCTCTCTCTAAAATAAGGGTCCCTCCTTGTTAGACTGAACCCTATCCTATATCTATCAAACTTAGTTGAGTATTTCTCCTCAAGAGGGGACAAAACTCTCCATTTGAGTCTCTAGGAAGGCCTTGACTTGATAGAAGAGAGAGAGAGTGCTTGCTTTTAAGAGCACCTCTCCTTTTGTTGAAGCCATTGATATTAGTGAGGTGGTGATGGTGGTGAGCCCTTGCTACCTCCTTCTATTCACATGACTCAAACTCTCTCTCTCTCTCTCTCTTTTTCTTCCATGAGGACCACTCTTTAGGGAGAGTAAGAGAGTAGAAAGGCATTTATGAAACAGGAGTTAATGCCATTGTAGCCAAGCCACCCTTAAACTAATGCATATATATCTTTCTTGACAGAGAGAAAGAGAGAGTGAGAGGGGAGCTCACAAGCTTTAAGGTTAGAGCAATGGGAGGGCAAAAGAGATCAGCTAGAGCTTTCTTCTTATTGTTTCTCAACCTTGTTCTTCCAAACATCGCCGTAGAGACAGAGGTGATCAACGGACAAAGCTTTGACCGGATAACGTCACTTCCCGGGCAGCCGGAGGTGTCGTTTTCACAGTTCTCAGGCTACATCACAGTCAACAAGAAGCATGGAAGAGCTCTCTTCTACTGGCTCACTGAAGCTGTCTCTCATGCTTCTAAGAAGCCATTAGTTCTTTGGCTCAATGGAGGTTAGTCTATTAATGGAGTTTTAATAGTAGTTAACTAATGAAAATGGCTTTGATCTCTCTCTCTTCCTTTTATCGTTCTTTAAGGTCATCATGAAACCTTTCACTGCTTTCCTTCTTTCTTTGAGAGAGAGAGTATTGTGGGCATGCACTATAGCTAATGTGTGTGCATGATGAGAAGTGGAAGTGGAAGTGGAGGTCACTGTTCATGAAGTTTATATTAGATCTTTTTTTTTCCATTTTTTTTTCATGAGAAATATATGTTGGGAGATTTAAGATTAATGGTTTAGGGTTTCGATTTTTATTTTTTCTTAATTTTTTTTTTTTTTATAGCATTAATTGATTCCAAAATGATGAGCAGGTTCACAATAACTAGCAATAATAACTACACTAGAATGGGTTGCCACGTGGCATGCCAGCGTGGCAAGAGTGGGAAGCAGACAAAGTGGATGATGCCTCGCATCCCACAAAAGATTCAAAAGCTAAAAAGTTTTTCTTTTTCCACTTTTCTTTTTTATAAAAATGTTTTTTTGCATGTACACCCCAGAAAGCCTAATAATTGCATGTACACCCTTGTGAGGTTTGTCTATAGGGGTGTATATGCAAAAATAAATTGCCTTTTGGATACTCTTTTACCCTGCACGACTTGGCAGTGGTCTCATGTGACCAGATTATTATTCCCTGCAAAATTAGGTACAAAAAGATCCAACTTCTATTTTTCTGCTTATTTTATTCATGACCAACTTTTGAATATCAAATTCAGTGATTTGATTAACTTCTGTATATCAAGATTAACTCAAAATTAATCATTAGAGAATGATATATAGTACTCTTCTGTAGAGATTTTGACATACATTTGATTTGAACATAATTGGAGAATTTGTATTTTAACCTAAATTGCAAAGTAATTAGAAACCCTAATTAATTTCTTGATTCCCCTCAACACAAAATTAATAAAAATCCTATTAGTTCACAAGTTCATGTGAGCAGGGATTATTATTCTCCTGCTGCTGTTCCTGAAGATGAAAAAGATCCAAAAGAAATGGCAGGCATTGGACATTGTTTATTCACAGTGGACTCCACTGCCATCATAATCAGAGTTGGCAGCAAAACATGAGCAAGAAAACAACACAAGTGCAGGCTGTGCAGCCACTTTTGGTTGTTTGTCTCAGGCTCTCTGACCACAAAGCTGAACAGCCTAATGAGTGCTCCTCCTTCTCCTCCTCTTGTGTTCTTTCTCTCTGCTTTTGGTTCTTAGTTTTGACTTGCTTGTGCATCTCCAAAACACATGCAGCTCTTTCTTCTTTTTTTTTTCTTTTCTTTATTGTCTTTTTGATACAAGTGCATGGCCGGTACATATACTAAAAGATAACAAGCTGTATGGAGTAAAAATTATAGTATAAAAACTTTGTGATGAATTTCAAATCTGATTATTTGTTAATTTGGCAGTAAAACTTGATTCAAATGTTCAAATTCCTCTCATACAGGTCCTGGTTGCTCCTCAGTGGCTTATGGAGCCTCAGAAGAAATTGGACCTTTTAGGATCAATAGAACTGGTTCATCTCTTTATCTAAACAGATACTCATGGAACAGAGGTTACAATTATCACCTTAATCTTTCGATTAAGTTTTTTTGTCTTTCATCACTGACAACTTATTTTCAATCTGTCTGCACATATACCAACAGAAGCAAATCTTTTGTTTCTTGAATCACCGGCAGGAGTTGGATTCTCATACACAAACACAAGCTCTGATCTAAAGAACTCCGGTGACGAACAAACCGGTAAATTATTAACAAAACTCCTGCAGTATTAGTTCATTAATAATCAAAACTAAGACTTTTTTATTTCTGTGATTTCATGGCTCAGCTCAGGATTCTCTAACTTTCATGATCCAATGGATTTTGAGGTTCCCCCAATATAAGTATAGAGATTTCTACATTGCTGGAGAAAGTTATGCAGGTATGATTAATTCTCTTATCTAACATTACCTCCATTTGTGTGATTTCTTGTGTTATTGATTCATGATTTCATCCAAAGGACACTATGTCCCTCAATTGGCCAAAAAGATCCATGAATACAACAAAGCTTTCCCTCATCCATTCATCAACCTCAAAGGCTTCCTAGTGAGTGCATTCTATCATATTTAATGTTTTCAAACTTCAACCGAAACTTTGCAAGAGATAATATATAGTACTAATAGTTCCACATCGGTTAATTAAGCGAGTTCTGGTCTCTAATGTTTGTGCAGGTTGGCAATGCGGTGATAGACACTTACTATGACAACATTGGCACTGTTTCTTACTGGTGGACACACTCCATGATCTCAGATAAGACTTATAAATCCATCCTCTCTTCATGCAACTTCAGGAGCAGCAAGAACTCCAAATCATGTGATCATGCCATAAACTATGCCATGAACCATGAGTTCGGAGATATTGATCAGTACAGCATCTATACGCCATCTTGCATTGCCGCCAGGAACTCTAGCCGATCGCTGAGGCTGAAGAACACACTCATTCGCCGGAGGTCCTATGGTTATGATCCTTGCACTGAGAACTACGCAGAAAACTACTATAACCGGCCGGATGTTCAGAAGGCAATGCATGCGAACATCACTGGAATTCCATATAAATGGACAGCTTGCAGGTCTTATCTTTGATCTAATATCATCATGCAAAAAATGTGTGTATTACTGAACTTCAATGGGAATTTTGCAGTGATTTGCTCATCAAGACATGGACAGACTCAGAATTCTCTATGCTTCCAACATACAAGGAATTAATTGCTGCCGGCCTTCGGATTTGGGTCTTCAGGTGAACAAAACAAACACTGACACAACTTGCTCTATTTCTGAACTTGAAGATGAAAATCTGATTGGCTGAAATTGATTGATGGATTGTAGCGGTGATACTGATTCGGTTGTCCCTGTTACTGCTACAAGGTTCTCAATTGGACACCTTAATCTGACAGTAAAAATTCCTTGGTATCCTTGGTACACAGGCAGACAGGTACTCGGAAATGCTGGTTAAATCTATTAGAAATAGATTGAAATTTCTGACCTTTTTTTTTCTTTCTGATTTTGCGCATCAGGTTGGGGGATGGACTGAAGTATACGATGGAGTGACATTTGCATCAGTGAGGGGAGCTGGGCATGAAGTTCCTTTGATTCAGCCAAGGAGAGCATTTATGGTGTTTCAATCCTTCTTGGCTGATAAACCATTGCCAAAATCTTGAAGGAATGGATTGAGATTTAGGGTTTTAGAGTGCTCAATTTGGTTTAGTTTTTATCCACTAAGACATTCATTGAAACTCAAGAATCCCCATACAATTCATGGGGCATGCAATTTAAATCAAATCATTCATTGTGTTCTCTATCTCTCATGTACTACAGACAAACAAAAAGTTCCATAAATCCACTCAAAATGCAGTAAAAACCGATAAAAAGTGAGACAGCTTGTATTTCCTCCTACTACATCATCTCCACTGTTAACTGGTTCATTGTTTTTGACTCCTTTGTTCGCATCATCTCTTTTAAAAGCACAATAAACAGGGCATTAATAACTGACAAGTATATGCATGTAGAGGGAAGGGATTTATGATCTTGTTTTTTTTGGGGACTAAGAGCCAACTGGTTAGCGACCAGCGGCTAAGACACACCATGGGCCTGCGACAGACTCGGATCGAACCGCAGCGGAGGGCCTTTAATCACCATACAGACTGGGTCCCACCACGCTACAGACGCCACGAGAATGCGCCCTCACCTACGTTTCGAACCCTCGCCCCTTGCGGGGTCTGGGCCTTAACGAGGGACCATCGTACCACACCGACCCGAGGTCAGTTGGTGATTTATGATCTTGTTGAATGCTTCAAGCATCACTAGCAGAGCTTTTGGGAGTGGAAGAGATAGTCAATGCAATTATAGAAAGTGCTTTACAAGTGGGATTGAGGAAGCCATGGATTGTGGGTTGTGGTGGGAGCATGCTCCATGCTTGAAAGTCACAACATGCTCAATAATTACCAGTAATTATTTATTTATTTTCTATATAGGTTTCATGAATGAGGTCATTAACCCATTTATTCATTAAAAAGTAATATAGGTGGTAGCAAGGAATTAAAAAATAAAAAGGAAAAGATAACGATTCTAGAGTATATTTGAAAAGTAACCCCATAGGACTTAATATTACTGTTTTTAGGAGGTGATACATAAATAATAAAAAAAAACCCATTTCATTACAGGAACAGTCTCACAACATACACATTTATTCTCAGATTGGCTCTGTAAAGCAAGAAGTTGCACAATTGAAGAGATTAATAGTTTGATACTTCTGTACATAAAATTAGAACAACATTTGATAGATCACTGTTAGTTATTTCGGCAAATGATTCAATGATGCTGGAAATGTCATTAAAGAAGTAGCAATAAGTCCATGAGAAGCACCTTAACCCTTGACCACCATAAAATCTGCTGGCATTGATCTTTAAGCTTTCCATGGATAATCCACAAGAATTATAGAAACATGAGCTTGCTTTCAAATCCATTGGCTTTGCCATCATTGCCTTGTGATGTTGTAAAAGATAGACGCATTTATTTGTACCGAAATGTAGACCCTTCACAAGCAAGTAAACAGACTGAACAGGAATATTTCAATGAGAAAATAAATTGACATTGCAATTTGCAGGTAAATTGAATATCAATCAATATAAACGAAAGCTAAGTCATCATTTGTAATTTGAGGAGAAAGAGAGGAAAGTTAAATAATGGCTGAAAAATAAAATCTGTGTGGGAAACAATAAAAACATCATACCAGATGATTGAATTCAGCGCCAATGTTTACCCCAACTTCACACTGAATAATAAGCGCAGTCTGCCTGGGAGGCATCATTGATTCTCCGCCCACTATCTGCATCTTTAACTCTGATATAGCTCAACCAACATTGTTCAGAGAAGGCATCAAAGAGATTCTGTTCTGCTGATCTTTCTCCTGAAGTTGTGAATATCAGAACAGATTCTTGAACTAGCAACCAAGTTCACAAATCTTCTGCAAGTGGAGTATGCATACCAGAGCAGCTAGCTCATCTTAAGCCCTAGCAATCAATATAAAGCCAGCTTCTTTTCTCTGGAACAACAAGGTTATGCATCTCGGTTGGACCAAATGAGGCTACAATTAAGTACCATTGTAAGGGAACATGTAGGACCACAGGAAATATTGAAATGGTACATAGAGATGGGAATGACTCAGTAATATTTACTGGGAGGAAAGAAATGTTCAAATAAAATTTTATTAACATATAGGTGAAAACAATTCACTATTCAGTTGTTCATCAAGCAGGAACCAAGAAGCAGCATGAAGAAACCATTTGCTAGATAGTACACACACACACGCACACACGCACACACACACACAAAAGCTATGTGCAAACAATTTGAAAAACATACAATAGGAGAATCTCAAAGAAATTGTTTAACAAAATCATGAGAAACTGTGACAAATTTACAAAGCTGTACAAATACAGGAGCCATAGAAGTCAAAGGCGAAAAGATGATCTTGAACTGCAAGATCAAGACATAAACCCTATAACAACTTTATCAGTAAAGTTTCAGCTACCACTGTCAATAGTCATAAAGAGACTTGTTTGCCTTTACATGAACAGAATTGTAATGTACAAAAGATGGATGTTTATGCACAAATTATACCTGATTATGTTTGATTAGGAAGCTGGGCAAATGTTCCTGTATTAGGGCTGCATCCCCCAGTCATCATCTTCTTATAAATTGCATAAGCTTCATCGGTCTCACCCACAATGCTGTACCCTCGAATCAGTGCATTATATGTAAAAACATTAGGCTCTATACCTCTGAGTTGGAGTTCTTTATACATCTTTCCAGCCTTGTCAACCATCCCCACTTTCCCAAGGTGGAGAATCAGAGAATTGTAAGTATACAGGTCAGGAAAAACTCCTTTGCTCTGCATTTCATCAAAGAGCATCATGGCTTCATCTACTCTCTGAGATTTTCCAAGGCCATTTATCATAAAATTATACGTAATCAAGTCAGGCTCAAGCCCAGTTATGACCAATTCCTCAAAATAGTGAAGAGCATCATCTGCTCGGCCGACCATGCAAAGAGTACTTATAAGAATAGTATAAGACCTCACATCTGGTCTAATCCCCTCCTTAAGCATCCTTTCAAACAATTGACAAACCTGTTCCACATGACCAGCTTTCCCATAACCATTTAGAAGAATATTGTAGATAGCACAATTTGGTTTGCATCCATATTCCACCATCTCTTCAAAAAGTTGTTCTGCTTCATCCATTCTTTTTGATTTTAAGAGGCCATCAATAAGAGGTCCATAAGTACAAGGCGTGGGGGAGAAATCTCTGATCATCAGATCATAATAGAAGTCAATAGCCTGATCTAATCTTTGGGACTTGACAAGGCCAGATATGAGTATGTTGTATGTTATCTGATTTCCTTTGCATCTCCTAGAGAGCATCTCTTCATACAGCTCTAGCATTTCTTGAAGTCTCGTAGACTTTCCATGTGCATCTAAGAGTGAATTGTAGGTAGTGACATTGGGAGGGCATCCAACCCTTTTCATCTCCTCAAAAAGTCCTTGAGCCATTCCAGTGAAGTGTGCTTCAAGAAAAGAGTCAATAAGCAAATTATATACTTCCACAGTTGGTGAAATTCCATACTTCTTGAACTTCTCAAAGAGATCATGTGCGCTAAGAGCTTTCTTCTGCTTGCATTGAAACTTAATGAGTGGGAATAATAAGAAGTCCTTCCGGAAAAAATCAGTGGTGGCAATTCTCTCAGCAAACTCAATTGACCGATCAAGTGCAGCTTCCTTCAAGATCCCCTCCATGAGAGCTTCCCAAGAAGACCTATCTTTTTGGCCACCTGGCTGGAGAGTATACTGTTGAGTGATCAGCAAAGCATCCTCTAGAAGATTGCTTTTCACAATAGCAGGGAGCAGAGTGCACAAAGTTATGAAATCAGGAGCAAAAAGTTCTCTCATTCGATGAAAGAGCAATAATGCTTCATTTATTCTATCATCTTTAACTAAACCATGCATGATGGTGTTGTATGATAGAAGGTCTGGTGTGCAATCCTTCTCTTCCATCTCATTCAGCATGTTCAAAGCCAAGCAAACATCACCTTTTTTGCATATACAATCCAGGAGTGTGTTGTATGTGACTGTATTTGGAGGGCAACCATGACTACCCATTTCATGAAACAATTCCAGTGCCTCTTGAACTTTACCTTCCTTTCCTAAACCTGCCAAGAGTGTGTTGTATGTAACAACAGTGGGCTCAAGATTCATTGCCTTCATTTTTTGAAACATAGCCCATGCTTCATCCTCCCTATGTGCTTTGTAGAGTGTGTCAATCAAAGAGTTAACTACAATTGCATCCGGATCACATCCATATGCCATCATTTCAGAGAACATCTTGACAGCTTGATCAGCCTTCCCAGCCTTGTTGTAGCATTTTATCATCATATTATAGGTGATAGCATCTGGTGTAAGGCCAGTAGCTCTCAGTTCATAGAAGACATCTTTTGCCTCTTCAAGCCTGCCTGACTCAGCAAGACCATACAAACATGCATTACAAGCAACGATGTCGGGAGCAACCCCCTGTCTCTTCATAATCTCAAATGTCTGAAGGGCTTTTGCAAAATCTCCGGCTTTACTGTAGTAATCAATGAAAAGGATATAAGTATAAGCGGTGGGTTTTGGACCACGTTCGTCCATGCTGTTGAAAAGCTCTCGAGCTTCTTCGAGTCTATTTGCTCTGAAAAGGCCACCAATGAGCGTATTGTATGTGTGTTGATTTGGGGATATACTCTTTCTCTCCATATCATCCAAGATATCAACTGCTTCATCAATCTCCCCTTCTTTGCACAAAGCATTTATGATGATCGTATAAGAAACAACATCCGCATCATAACCATCTGCTTGCATCTCCTTCCAAAACTCCCACACAGATGCCAGATCACTAGCATCACCAAACTTGTCTAACAATGTAATATAAGTCACCCTGTCTGGCTTCTGATCGCTTGATTTCATCCTCGCAAACAATTCCCTTGCCTTCTCAAGCCTTCCAGCTTCACAAAGAACATCTATAAGTACGGTATAGGTAACCACATCGGGCCGACACCCCTCTTCCTCCATTCTATTCAAAAGTCCATAAGCTTCATCAATCTTCCCAGTTTGCCCAAGCACCCTAATGCATATGGTGAAGGTATAAACATTTGGCTTCAACCCCAAATGCTCCATCTCATTCAAGAGACTCATCACGGTTTCAACATCCCTCTTCTTCCCCAATGCTACCATGAGGGCAGAGTAGGTCTTCAAACTTGGTGTAATCCCTTCTGACACCATTATCTTGTAAACCTCCATTGCCTCCCGGACACAACCAGACTGCAGTAGAAAATGTATCAAACCATTGTATGAGAACACGTTCAACACAAACCCCTCTTCTCTCATCCTTGAAAGAGCAAAAGGTGCACTTCTAAGACCTCCCTGAACACCGAGGCTTTTAAAAATAGTCAAGAAGGTGGCAGGACTCCTCTTCACAATCAGCTTTTGCATTAAATCAAACACATGGACCATATCTCCCACTCTACCATGTTTTCTCAAGAACTCAAGCATGTAGTTGAAAGACTCAGTTGTGTGTATGATCTTGGGCTGTTTCACAATGGTTTTGAAGAAATCAAGAGCCTGCTGTGGGTCAGGCATAGACTCAAGCACCTCAACTACATTCTCAGAACTCACTCCATTCCTCCATACCTCAATCGAATCCATACCATTCACATACCTTCCACCTACCCGACATGAACCAAGATGATTTTTTCTTTTTCTAGATTTTCGACGATAAGATACAAAATCAACATGAAAAGCTACCGAATTTCCGAGATTTCTTCTTCTAAGTGAGCCAGACTCACACAAAGACACAGTTTTGCCATTGTTTACGATACAGGTGTGATTAAAACAGAAACTATTCGGAGAACAGAGCTCAATGACACTGTAATCCATGAGGAGAAACTGAATGCAAAATATACTTCTTTGGTTCTAACTTTTTCCACAATTCAGTGAGAGAATGGATAAGAGATGTGCGGAATTTGCTCACCTGGTGCTCTTGAAACAAAGGAAAAGGGGAGCAGAGGGATTCTAGAGGCCATGGATGGTGAATCCAGTGAAGAATTGAGCTTGGGAGGAGCGGATTAGATAACTCTTGCTGTGAACAAACATTGATCACAAACGTTAGATGATTTTTTGAGAAAAATAAAATAAAATTTGATATTTCACTATTTTTTTTATTTAAAAATTCAGTTAAAGTACCAATTTGAACACCACCGGCCAAGTACGGCTTCTGAGGTGAGGAAGCGGCGTAATACTTGCTGGTTTTCAGCGTTATTTGCCATTGGCCCAGGCACTTATCGCCTTTGTCAAAATATATATATATATATATATATATATATATATATATATACCAATTCAAACCCTCAACCGTAAGGTGAGGGCAAGTGCGCATGGGTGCCACGTTGTTCGTCACTGACTGAGGGCGCTTGTCGCTTTTGTTAAAAAATATAAAAAAATAAAAAAAAACAATTCGAACCCCACAATCATAAGGTGAGGGCATGTGTGCACGGGTGCCGCGTTGTCCACCTTTGACTTTGGAGAGACGCTTGGTCTGACCAAAAATAAAATTGTCAGGTTGACTAGTTTGACTGTGAGAAAGATTTAATTAATTTAATTAATAATATCTTGTTATATATATATATATATATATATATATATATATATATAGGGTCAGGGTGAAAAATACTTATATCCAGAGGGAAAACATCATGGTTATTTGGCAATTTTTTTTTAATTTTAATAAAAATATATAAGGGTTTAGGCTACCAAATTTAAATGATAATCTTTTAATTTTTATATTTTTCTCTGTTGTATTATGCTAAAATATAGAGATAAACTAATACTAGATGATGACATGCTGAATCTTTTCCCAATCATCTATTCACTCAAAACATATCTCATTCGCTCGTCGTGATTAGTCCTGACCCCAGAAGGAACAAACCTATGTATAAATATTACTGGTAATGAATTATAGATCCTTCAAAGTTTTCAAGATGAACACATGGTCTTTCAAAGTTTTAGTTGCCCAAAACATCCCTCTTTTTTCATTCACTGACTTTTATACTCTTCCATCCACTAACTCTGTTAAATTTTAAGGGTTCTGACCAAAATACCCTCACATCATTAATGATGACATGATTGGAAGTACAAGCCCTTCAAGGCATCTAATATAAAACAAGTAAAAATTCAATGTGCACCACACCAAGAGAGAGACAAAGTTAGTATTATAAGAAAAAGTAATTGGAGTCCGCCTTAAAGATTGGAAAATAAGTCCGCCAAAAAAAGGAAAACTTTCAAGGACTTATAAATAATTTTTTTAAAATATTATATTTTTAATTTTTTATGAATATGTAATAATTAAATATTATAATTAAATAAAATATAATTTATATATTTATTTAAAAAATATTATAAATTAATAATTGAAAAGAGGGAGAAAAAAACCCAGCTTTCCTTTCTATCCAAGCCAAAAAACAAAAAGGTCCATTTATGAGGTTCCCCAATAAAGTAGTCATTTCATTGTGAATGGGAATCTGATTCTAATCTTTCAGTCAATAGCCCCAACCCTTCCCAAAATGTTCCTATCTTCAGAAACTTCTCTCCCTCTACAAATGTCAGCCAATTGTTGTTACCAAAAGTGATGGATGGTGACAACATGTTTACAATGGAAGCATGGAAGAAATTGTCCAAATCACAGCAATAAAAAAAGTTAAGTTGATCATATAGGGGCATTTCAGTCTTTTCACATTTCATATTTTTTTTTAGATGGTATTAGTACATCTGTACATGCCAACTGCTGCAACAACAGAAGAACAAGAGGCAAGAAACAAAGGAAAGTAGCAAAATAATTAAAGCTCTGTCTTTCTCTCTCTATCCCTACACAAGTTTGGTTGAGAAGGGCACAACACAAGTGGACCAAAACAATGGAGGAAGAGGTGGAGGTTTCTTGCAAGCACACCAATTCCAGAAATGCCCCTCTGCAACCATCAAGAGGTTGGGAGGGACAACAAACAAAGCAAGAAAAGGCCTTCCTTTTCTCCTCTTTCTCTCTCTTCAGCCCAAGGGCCTGCAGTGCATCCTCCTGTTCATACACCATGAATTTACATGGGTGGTTCTTTGTATGTGTTTGTTGTGTTGGTTGTTTTTGTTGGTCTTGGTCTGACTCCTCATCAACACATCAACATTTCACAGAAAGAGAGAGAGAAGTGAGAAAGGCAAGGTTTTTTCCTCTCTCTCTCTCTCTCTACCCACCCCACTTTTTTCTCTTTCTCTCTCCATCTACATCTTTATGGACCCTTAGCTCTCCTTTTCAGTTCCCTTGCTCTTCTTCCTCTTTGAGTTTTCTTCATGGTTATGAAGAAGGTGAGGAGGGTTGGGATGGAGGCTTCTCACCCATTTGTTGCTTCCCATGGTGGTGTGGAGGCCAGGGCAAGGAACAAATACCATGGGCTCTTGCAGGATTATCAGGACTTGCTAAAGGTGACAGCTTTTTCTCCCTTTCTGTTTCAAGATCTGGACTTGTTTAGATCTAGTATTCTGTTGATTGTTTTCTTTGGTTAGATCTGGTTTTGTTATGCTTCTTCTGTTTAAAGTTTAGAAATTTATGGTCTTTTTATGTTTGTTTATTTGGTAGGATATGAGATTTTGTGGATCTAGGTTTCTTGATTTCTACCATTGTTTCCTTTGTTTATAATTAAAGGAAATTTTTGGCTGCTTTTTTGAGGTTTAGCATCTCAATCTCTTTACAGTAAAGGTTTCTTTCTGATTATTTTAGTTATAATTAACTAGTTTTGTTTATTATTTGCTAAGATTGTGAATTGTACTTCATAGGGTTTCTTGATTTCCATTATTGCTTTCATATGTTTGTCATCTTCAATGAGTTGTGGGTATATGGTTGAGATTTTTCTGGATTTTGTCTGCATTTCTCCTTGCAATAAAGGTTTAACATCTCAATCTCTTTGTAGTAAAGTTTTCTCTCTGTTTATTTTTTAGGGTTCCATTACTAATTTTACTTATTATTTGCTCAAAATTGTGAATTATAATATCATAGGAAACTGAAGCAAAGAAGAACATATTGCAGAAGGCACAGGAAAAGAAACTGAGGCTCCTGGCTGAAGTCAAGTAATGTTTCTTCATAAGATCGAATTGTTATTTCCTAGTTTTTCACTTCATGCTCTGTGTTTCTTGGATGCATTTGATTGAATTCATTGCATAAAGATTCATGATTAATTTCATTATTTCAGATTTTTACAGAAAAAGTTCAAGAGATTGTCGAAAAACTCATCTCAGGAATCATCGTATTTTCTGAAGAAACAGGCTCGCAAACCCCTGAACCCGTATCCGGGAATTGAACCACGACATAATGCAGTACTTCAACCTGAAGTTCATTCAAAAGACCGGAAAAATCGAGTCAGGGAAGCTCCGACCATTTCTGCAGTTCTAGACTTGAACCAGGCTTTCCTCCCGGTAATTGATCAAATCCTCTTGGTAATGATTTAAGAAGGAATTAAATTGTTTGCTGAAACATGTTGAATTTGAACCACAGAATGGCGAAGAAATGGAGGAGCTTCAGATGGAACAGGATCCCCCGAAGGCCATCGCAAACGACATCAAACTATCAATCTGCAGAGATGTAGGAACCGGCGGAAACCGTGTCGGTAAAAGGAAAATTTCATGGCAAGATCAAGTTGCTCTGAGGGTTTAAACTTTAAACCTTGTGAAACCCTACTTTGAATTTCTCCCTTTTGTCATGTATTATCTGGGTTGTGTATAGGCAAAGAAAAATTCTTATATATTCCTGTTATAAATTGAAACTCCATAGAAATTGCAGAATGGAAAATTTCTGAATTGAAGATTTGGTATCATTGTGTATGCTCAATTGAGAATGGAAGAAGGGAAGAAAAATCATATAACCCTCTTGTTAATTGAAACTCAACAGAAATTCACAGAATGGGAAGTTTCTGCATTGAGGATATGATTTCATTTAGCATGTTTGATTTGTTATGAAAGAAAGCATGATTTGAGTCGATCCTTTGCAAAAAAAAGGATGATAAGGTTGCATACAATAGACTCAAGTGGTCAAACTTTTCCCCGGAACCCACAGATGCCGGGAGCTTTGTAGCACCGGGCTGCTCAATGTTTGATTTGTTATGAAAGAAAATATGATTCATTCACTGATCATTCACAGAAATCTGCAATCTTTGTACATGGTTCACCTTCTTAACTGCATTTTATGTACATGATTTCATTTCTTTGTATGTACAGTAATACATATATAAGCACATGATATTTTTCTCTCACATTCAAGGTGATTAAATGTATGGGTTGATATGAGAAGTGTAATCAAGAATGCCTGCACCTTCCCAACCCATCCACTCCTCCCATAACTCCCAACTGGAATCATACATCCCCCTCATCTCATCATCATCATGACACCATGAATCCTGCTCTGCTTCTTGTTCTTCCTCTTCTCCCTTTCTCAAACTCTTCATCACAATCTGAAAACATTTACACACAAACATTTATATTAATCTCTCTACCAGGATCTCAAGTGAGATAAACAACAAAAGATTGTGGGATTTACTGACATCATAAGCTTCATTTATTCTGTGGAACTGAACCCCACAGTTGCTCCCCTTGCACACATCAGGATGATACTGCAACCAAACCAAGAAACCAACACATTTAATTAACAAAAATATGGAAGTATGATTGAAGACAAAGATGTTGGTGAAACCTCTGTTAACTAATCCAGTACTTAACTTTATTTCAAATAGATTAACCATGAGAGAGAACCAATATCAATTAATAAACTAACATATATTATTATAATTTTTTTGACATGGGCAACAAGCGCCCCCGAAGGATCAGTCAAATAGGACGTGCATAAGGGCTCGATTTACCCCGGGATTCACACAGGATAACTTATTTTATCATCCAAAGGTTTTACACAACATGCACTTATTTTACTGCCCAATGCCCAATCTCCAATCTACTACAAGCCAACACGGAGAAGGCTCATGTGCTTGCATGGGCTATCCCACTGGGTGACCCATGCCCTGTGTCCTCACCTTGTTCTAGCGGGGATTCGATCCCGGAACTTCCGTGAGCCGAATCCCTTATGCAAGGGACCTATACCGTGTAGACCAAGAGGTCTTTGGCATAAACTAACATTCTCATTAGAGACTAAACATCAAACTAATTATATAACCATGAGAGACAGAGAGAGAGATGACCTGCAAGGCAAGTTGGCGAAATGCCCTCTTGACCTCCGTTTCTGAGGCACCTGGTTGGACCCTGAGAGTCCTATACTGATTATTAAGGCTCCCAGAAGCAACACAACGCACCTCAACACTTGCCCTCTTTGAATCTCCTCTTCTCTGAGACCAACATGAAGAAGAAGAAGAAGACCCCATGGAGCCAAGCATTAAACCAACTGCAGCTGCCATTAATGAAGATCAAATGGAAGGAATGAGGAGGCTTGTGATCAATGTATGTGGTTTAATAGTTTTAAGAAATGAAGAAGATGAGGAGAGCCTTAAGGATTGTTGGTTAAGTATATATACAGGAATGAAGGAAGGAAGGAATGAATGAATGAATGTTGGGTATGGTGACAAATATAGTAAGATGTGGAGGTCTTATCTGTTCGAAGGTTGGGGTGACGTGGCAAGCGTGACAGCGTGTGGACGAAAACATGGGGGTTCTTATCCTCTGTTTGACCTTAATCTTGTGGGCATTGTGTTGTTTCCACCCTGTTTCATTCTGTTGTTCTAATCCACCTGTTTTTTTTTTTCTTATAACTTCTATGTTAATTTCCCCATATGCTTGAACCATTGGATTATCATTCATTACCATGGATTAGATTGATAAAGAAGATAAGTTTTTTTTTTAAAAAAAAAACCCTAAAATGGTTCATTTTACATTGATTTATTAAGAAAGTGAAAGTTGTTTTTTTATACTACCTTTATAAAGTTTGTATCGCATAAAAGTTAAAAAAAACATGCCGCATGGTCATAAGTGCTAAGATGAAAATCCAATGATCAAAATAAGTGCTTGATCATCCAGGGTGCGTCTGATTGTTTATAAATGTGTAATTACAGGATGAGGAGTTACATCTGATCAATCAATTCGTATTTCTTTGAAGTTATCTTTGAGTCCTATCTCTCTTCTCTATTTTAGTCAATGACTTGAGTATCAGAAGGTTTTATCCCCGAAGACCAATGTCTGAAGAAGACATTAATCTATATGTCCTTGTGATAAAAGTAAACCTGATATTATTTTTTTAATAAAAAATATTTTTTTTTTATATTTTGTTATAGTGGAAAATGAGAGTATTGTTAATTTTATTAATTTTATTAATTAAAAATTTTAATTCTAAGATCATATGTGCAAATTTATGTGAAATCTGACTGGTATACATATAATTATGAATTTTACATGAGAATGGCCAAAAGGTGCATAGTTTAGCAGTATAACCTTGGGTCCCGTGCGTTAGGTAATTCTCCTTGGATAAGTGAGTCCCAAGTAAATGGGGAAGCAGTTTAGTCAGTTCTTTCCTCGGGGACCGTACACGCAGCGTGATAAAGTAAGCGGGGGTGATTGAGTGAGTTTACTTCGTTCTACTAGTCACGCCCCTCGACCGACTGTATATAGGGTCTTTATGGCCTATATAAAAAAAAACAAAAAAAGAATTTTACATGAGAATGCACATAATTATTAAAATCTAGGTATGCAATTTTGCTTGATTATTTTATTCTTACTTTTGAATATTATTTAAATAGCTTAGTATTTATTTATTTAAATTATAGGTAATATTAAGTACTTTCAACTTTTAGGCCCTTAGCAATGAAATTAACCAAGTGGAATTAGACACCATGGAATTGTTTTTGAATTTTTTTGAAAGTTTTGGAGGAATTCTTTAAACCGAATGTTTTAATGGTGACTTATACTGATTTTTCTCTTTTTGGAGAGAATCTTTTAAACTAAATAATTCTTGACTAGGTCACTCACATATGTCATAGTTAATGGCGTATCATTTCATCAATTATTACACAGATAACACATTTTTAGACCTTTAAGTTTTCATTAGTTTTTTTTTTTTGGGGGCGGGCAGGGGGCAGGGGGCGGGGGGCGGGGAAGAATTGAATTGGAACTAGATTTTAATAAATAATAATATTTATTTATGAAATAATTTTTTTCGGATGGCTGAAGTTTGAAATTGGTTTGAATTTTTCTAATAACGATGAATACTTATATTTAATTAATACTTCTAAATACTGGAAAGTTGAGTTTAATACTGAAACTTGAAACTAAAATTTCATATATTAAATCTAAGTTTTAAATCTTGTTTGAAGGATTTTCAACCAACAGCCTTATTAAAGTGCTTGACATTATTAAATAAATAAATAATAATATATACTATATATAATTTTAGTATTTTATAATGGAATTTGGTGGAAAGAAATGGAATGCTTTATAAGGATTACTGAATTAGTATGAAGTAAAAGTTGATGTTAATGTAGGCAATTGTCAAGCGAGTCTTGCCCAAAGTTTCAATAAAGAGGAAGATCCCAGATCAAGGGATGACTTCCATGACATATAACCGGGTCGAAGATAAATCAAGTGATAAAAACCTATTTGAGTTTTTTTCGAACTCAAGATAATCAATAGTGACCCGAGCTCTAATTGGACTCACTCGATTAAGCTCAATTGTTTACAGCCCTAGTGGCCATGGCCCCTTAGCCTCAGCCTACATGGGCCTTGGAGAAACCAAGGGCCCTGTTACATATTATCTGTTTTATTATATATTTTATTATTTAATTTGCTTATATTTTATTAATTTATCGTATTATCAATATAATATGGTCAAATGGAAACTTTTAATGTTTTGATTAATTAGTTTGGGTAAAAGGTAAAATTAACTGATAATATATATTGTTTTTGAGCAATATAAATAAATCACCCTTGGACCATAAATGCAATAATTATATATTAGGTTGTTGATGAAATGGAATTTATGTGTTGTTATGGAGTGAAAATAATCATAGACGCGTGAATGATCAAGACGGTTCAGATAGAAGTCCAACTGTCTGTTCATCCTCCTAAGGGCTCCAAGATATGGCAGATCAGACCTACGAGAGTATAAAAGGAGAGTTGTTAGCCTACCGAGAAGGCATTTTGAAACCCATCTTGAAATCTGGTATCTCTCGGAAATCCCATTCAATATGAGGTCTCTCTCTCTCCTTCTGAATCTTGACTTGATCGTCGGAGGCTCTCCTCTAGCACAAGTGCTTGGACCTCTTCTCCCACGTTTCCCCAGAGAAAATCTTGATCCCGTGGAGTGAAGAAGAATAAGGATCATCGATCGTCACTGACCTCTCCATTGAAATCTCCTAAAAAATTCACACCTTTTTGAGCAATCTCTCCATTGATCAAGATCTACTTTGATCCCAAAGAATAGTAGATCTTTGCATTAACAGTTTAGCACCATTTGTGAGGATGATCATCTTCTTGATCAAGAAATTATGAAGCTCTCAATAATGGCTAGAGGCGAGCGGAGTTAGATCTCTGATCAGATCAACGACAATACAATAAGGTACAACGATGTCCAAGAAGTTGAAGAAACTTGCCAGGATTATCACACAGTCATGGGAGGAGAGGTTCAAGACTCAAGGTATCGAACTCTTGAAAAGAAAATCGAAGCACTCAACCGAGCTTTTCGAATCATGGAGCAACAAACATCCCAGCTCCCACTACCGCCGAGAAACACGGTGACAGATTCACTTGAGGCGGGGCGATGCTTAACTACGAGAGGCTCAGAACCTAAGGGCAAGGCTCATGCAAGAAGAAAGGTGGAGATCGCCCCGTCACCAAGCAATACTGGGTCACCTTAGCCAAAACTTAAGAACTGGTTTAAGGTCGTCTCCTAAGAAACCAGGGAAAAGTCAAGGTAAGTTACTTGTACGATCGCTCCCTTTATTTATGTTATTCTTGATACCCCACTCCCAGCGAGATTCCGAATGCCATCAATTAGGGCTGGCAAACAATCAAACTGTTCGCGAGCAACTCGAGTTCGGTTCGATATTGGCTCAAGTTCGGTTCGATTATTTTAATAACAAACTAAACTTGAACTCAAATTTGAGCTCGAAAAATAAATGAGTCGAACTCAAGCCAGAGTCAGCTCGTTTGAGTTCGGTTCGAAGTTCGAATATATATATATATATATATATATATAATATTGTATTTTTGACCATTGTATTAAATGATTTAAGGGATTTGAGTGGATTTTATTTTCATTTTCTTTATTCTGATATGATATAATAATATATATATTATTGGTGTGGATTGATTAACTGTCCTATTTCGTCATTTATTGGTGTGAATTGATTATGTGTTACATTAATATCAAAGAGAGAAATATATATGGACAGTGATGTAATATAGTTATCTAGTCAGCATCAGTGTCACACTGTCACTTCCTGAAAGTGATGTAAAATGTTTATCTACTTAGCAACATTATTTTAGAGAGAGAGGTGTCTGTGTGTGTGTGTGAGAGAGAGAGAGAGAGTGGGTGAAAGCAAAACAATGAAGCTCATTTTAGTCCCACATCGGAGGGCAAAGGAAAAGAGACTTTTCAAAATTCTATATAACTAGATGTTAGCCTCAGCTATATGGTGAGCATTAAGCAATTTGTTACTTTCCTTTTACTAAGGAATACAATGAGCTCTACAGTATAAAATTTCAAATGTTGGCCCTTAATAAAGTTCGAACCGAACTCGAATTCGAACTTTTAAACATAATTTCGAACCGAACTCGAATTTAAAAATTTGGTTTTTTTTCGAACTCAAGCCGAACTCGAGCTGAGCAAAAGTATTTCGAGCCGAACTCGAAATCGGGCTTCCTTTCAGTTCGCTTCGTTAAGCCTTTACCATCAAATTAAGACATATAACAAATCCTCGGATCCACTTAACTATCTGGAGTCCTTCAAGGCCATGATGTTGCTCCATAGAGCTCCAAATGACATCATGTGCAGGGCATTCCTGACCACCTTGTGAAGCGTGTCCCAAATGTGATTCACCAGCCTTCCTTCATAGTCTATGTCCTCCTTTGAACAGCTGAGCGAGCTATTCATCAACCACTTCATCAGTAACAGGAAACAGAGAAAGACGCTAGCTATGCTGATGAGGGTGAAGCAACACGAAGGGAATAGCCTCCAGAGCTACATATGTCGTTTCATTATGGAAATGCTCGAGGTCCCTGACCTTAACCAGACATTCACCGTAGCTGCATTGATGGAAGGGCTGCGTCGATCTCCCTTTCAATTCTCTCACTTCAAGAAAAAAACAAAAAGACTTGGTTGAGCTCCTAGTCATAGTTGAAAAGTACATCAATACTGAGGAGTTTCAAGCAGCTAGGCCAGAAGAGGTAAAGCAAGAGAAGCTTAAGAGGGAGTGGAACCAAAGCCAAGAACCTCTTATTGTTCTAAGAAGATGAGGTTCCAGTCCCAAGAAGGCAACCAGAAGGGGGAAGTTGCTCAGTTTAAAAGCTATGCCCCATTGAACGCTAGTTAGGGAGAGATCCTTATACAAATTCAAAATGAGAGGATCGTCAAATGACCAACCAAAATGAAGTATACCGCTGGAAAAATGTCAAAAAGTGTTGTATGTTCCACTGTTTATACCAAATAAATAAATAAATAAATAAATAAAAAAAATACAAATCCCGAGATGACTCAAGTACACATCCCAAGGCAATATTCAAAGAAAAAAATATATTATTAATTAAATTTTAAAACTTAAAATTTAATTAAATTTTTTTTTTTTGAATTTTGTCTTATCCATTCATGGTTATGGGAAGTTCTGATTTATCGGGGTTTTAATTTGGTCCTATCAAAAAAATAACAATAATAAAAAGGAAGGGGCTCGGCCCCCATCCATGAAGCTGCCGCTATGCACTCGCCGCAACGCCGGACAGGTCCCCTCACCTCCAGCTGCGCAGCCTCAAGCTGTCCCTCCCGCTCGACTTTGGCCAAGGCCAGCCTCCGCCTTCCACTCGTAGCTGGACGCCATTGGCTAAGCCCGAGATCTGCAGCCACCCCGCCTAAAGCCACCGAAGTCCGCCTCTCCCGGCTGCGTCGAGCTTGGAGCCACGGCCACTCCTTGCGGGTATCTCGATCGCCACTTGCATGCCAGAGCTATTTCACGCACTCTAGCTTCCCGCCTGGATCTTGCACCGAAAGGCGCGCCGCTTCGCCTACTGGCAGCGCTGCTGCCAAACCCTGCCAGTGCCGGACTTGCCTAACACTTCGGCTAGCGCCCGGGCTTCTAACCCTACTCCTGACTTGCTCCACTTTGCCGCCCAAAGACCGCTTTCTGCCTGTGTCCAAGTTTCTTCTTGATATTGCTGCCCAATAGAAGTCGCTGGATGCTTTGTTGCGTGTTGATCTCTCTTCTGCTTGTCCCAAAGTAAGAGAGATGCTGAGAAAGAAGCCAAATTGCCGCTGCTTTGCTGCCGCAAAGGATGTTGATTGCTACGCTGTGCTGATCATGGTTGCTGACTCACGGTTGCCGATTCGACCAAGACATGGTTGCTGATTCGATGAAGACATGGTTGCTGTTGAAGACCGGATGCTGATGAAGCCCGATTCTTGATTGAAGACGGGATCTTGATTGAAGGCCAGTTGCCGAATTGGTTCTTGTCGCCGCTGTTAGTGTTCCGGATGATAACGCCGCCGCTTCTTGTAGTTTGATGGAAATGCTTCTTTATTTGTGAAGCCGTGGATTCTTTGCTAATTGATGAAGTTGTTCCCCCCTTGGATGACATCTAATTCATGTTTGAAGCTAGTAAAGATGTTGCTGCCATTTTAGATGAAAGAAGAAGATGAAGCTGCTGCAAATTTGGAGGATTGGTGTGAAGTTTTGCCGCTACTGATGATGAAGATGCTGCTGTTGCTGCAAAAATGCTGGTCTCTGCGCTGAGGAATTTGGGGCTATATTTGTTGAAGAAGGCAATGATCGCTACCAAGCTGCTGTGCTCCTTGTTTGTGATTGTTGCAGAAACAAATGGTAATGCTTGATGGTAATGCTTGATGCAGAAATAAAAAAATGCGAAGCCGAGAAGTTGTGGACTTCTATTACTGTGAACCCTATTCCAGAAATAACTGTAGTAGCCCTTCTGATGATGCCAATAATACCAATAATGTGCCAATGATCAAATCAACTATGCGGTAAGTAGCTCCTATTAAGACCATTGGTCAAATGAGTTCTGCCCCAAATTCTGTGCAATAAAAAAAAATACAAAGATCTAAGACTGAAATTTGTAAACAATACGCTTCCATCAAAGATAAGAAGACGAAGAAATGGGGTTTTAGAACTTGAATGTTGCTGCAACTATTGTACTTAAACACGAGAGAACTTGCTACAGCAGGCTGCAGAAAATACGGGTTATAAGCCCCATGAAATTGATGCAGAAATAAAGGGGGCTGCAGATCAAAGAAAACCTCACTGTTAATGAGCTGTTGCAGTCTTGCCACATAAGGGCTGTCGACATTGCAATTGTCCAAAAGAAACTTGATAAAAAAAACTGTTGGTTATTGTCTAAATAAAATTCGCCAAATTGTTGTTATTTGCTGCGCTTCCGCTGCTAAAAAACTGGGCACTGACTGCTGAAAAGACTACTGCAAAAATAGCAAAGTTGCTGCCAACTGTTTTGTTTTGCAGAAAATTCTGCCAGCGCCCATTCAAATGCCGATAACTTTTGCTATACAACTCCGATTGAGATGATATCTGTGGCATTGGAAAGTAGATATCTGGATCTCCAACAATTATGTACAACATAGCCCCTGTCGGTGGCCCAGTTGGCGCGAATTTTGATAAATAAAAGGGTCAATTTCAGCAGTTCTGCCACCAGCCATGCTGATCGCCCGTTTTCAAAAATTCATAACTCCGGTCAGAAAACTCCGATTGAGATGATATCTATGGCATTGGAAAGTAGATATCTGGATCTCCAACAATTATGTACAACATAGCCCCTGTCGGTGGCCTAGTTGGCGCAAATTTTGATAAATAAAAGGGTCAATTTCGGTTACGCCACCGGCCATCTTGATCGCCCGTTTTCAAAAATTCATAACTCGGTCGAGGAAGATTCCGATCGAGATGAGATCTGTGGCGTTGAAAATTAGATATCTGGATCTCCAACAGTCATGTACAGTACAACCCTTTTTGGCAGCCCAGTCGGCGTAGATTTTGATAGATAAAAGGGTCGATTCCAGCATTTCTGCCGCCGACAATGCTGAAGATCTATTTTCAAAAATTCATAATTCCCGCCTGGAAACTCCAGTGGGAGTGAAATCTGTGGTGCTGAAAACTAGATACCAAAATCTTCAACAGTCATATATAGCACAGGCCCTTTTGGCAGCTCGGGTAGTGCATATTTTGGTGGAGAAAAAGGCTAATCCTTACTGTCTGGCCAGCTCAACCACTTCTCGCTCAAACGCGGACAACTTTCGCTGGAGAACTCCGATCAAGACAAAATTGGCGGCATTGGAATTTAGGCTTCTTGATCTCTCCAACCATATATAATGCAACTCCTAAGGGCGGCTCAGTTAGACACAGTTCTTGATGAAGGGGAGTTAATTGGCGACCTAAACCTCGGTTACAAATCTCAAGTGCAAAGCAACCGGTGGATTATGGATCCCATATGGCGGGGCACAGATCCTGAGGCGGGGGGCGGCATCATAAATAAACAAATAAATAAATATACCTATATATATAAACATATGCTGATATGTAACAAATCATATTGCAATAAAATAAATTATTCGTCTCATTATCTCTACCTGTACTTTTGCCCTTAATCGGAGGTTCCCAAGACACTGTCTGGGGTAATTAATAATAGAGGCTTGCCTCTATTAGGAATAAAAGAACCCACAAACAAACAAAATATGATATTTGTGCTTCGATGTATCGTTTGGTGTCTTCACGATGCCAGGCGCATATTTTCGATCCCACATCCACCAAGATCGAGGGCATAATACCGATGATGATATATAACCGAATGACGAGATTGAGGATCTAATCCGACGACGACACCTTTCTTAGTACCTTCGAAGGGACTTACAGAAAGAATGTCCATCTTCCACAAAAGAAGGCCAACCTCTTGTTGGGGCCATCCACCACATCGCTAGAGGCCCAACGAGTAGAGGCGAGAAGAGCTCGGCCTATAAGAGTTATGCTAAAATGCCTACCTGAGGAGAACAACCAAGAAAGAGACTGCGAGCTGAGCAACCAATCACCTTCTGTAGTGACGACCTTGAGAGGATCAATTATCCTCACGGCGATGCCTTGGTGGTCCTATAAAGATGCCCAACTTTGAGGTCAAGCGAGTCCTATCAACAGCGGGAGCTCTGCTGATGTCATCTTCTAGGAAATATACGAGAAAATGGGCTTCGAGCAAGGGAAAGTGAAACCATTGTCACCCTCCCTCTCACAACATGAAGTTTTCTCATACAATCTACGGTCATGGTAAACTTCATAGTAATCAAGTGCCCATCAAATTACAATGTCCTTCTTGGCAAGTTGACGCTCAACGCCTTGAGGGCAGTAGTGTTGACCTATTATCTGCTAATGAAATTTTTGACTGAGCACTGGTGTGGTGAGCTGTGAGGAGATCAACCTACTACTTGGCAGTGTTATGTCACCCTACTTCGTAGCAAGATGCATGAATCCCTTTCGATTAAGACACAAAAAAACCAAGGATAAACCATCTCAAAGAGTAATGCTTATGGATATATTGACGTTTCTTGTGTGCAATACAAATGTCTTTGCCTGGACACCCGAAGACTTTGTCAGGGATGGATAGGTCATGGAGCACCATCTGAACGTAGACCTATCCTTCAAACTTACTATTAAAAAGCAACGACACTTTGCCTTAGAATGACAAAAATCAATTAAAGAGTAAATCAACAAGATGCTTAGAGCTGGATTTATTTGGGAGGTCCATTACTCGGAATGGCTTGCTAATGTAGTTATGGTCAAGAAAGTGACCAGCAAGTGGCGGATGTGCATTGACTTCACTATTCTTAATAAAGCGTGTCCGAAGGATAGCTTCCCACTCTCTATGATCGATAAGTTGGTCGACTCTACTGTCGAGCATGAGCCATATATTGAGTTTCCTATATATGCCTTCTCTGGATATAACTTGATCAGAATAACGAGGTCGGACGAGGAGAATACCTTCTTCATCACTGATAAAGGGAACTTACTGCTATAGAGTCATGCTTTTTGAACAAAAGAACATTGGTTCAACCTTCCAATTAAAGACTAGGAGACAAAGTCTTTTAGAAACAGATCGGAAGGAACATCAAAACATATGTTGATGACATGCTTGTGAAGAGCGAGAATACCGACCAACATATTAGTGACCTGGATGAGACATTTCAAGTACTTCGAGGGTATGGGATGTGTCTTAACCTGAGTAATTAGTGCGCTTTTAGAGTCCAAATGGTCACCCAAAGAGGGATTGAAGCGAATCTAAAAAGATCAAGGCTATCCTAGAGATGAGTTTCCCTGAGACTATCAGAGAAATCTAACAGCTAAATGGAAGATTGGTCGCCCTAGGCCGATTCATTTCAAGATCGGGAGATAAAAATCTTCTCTTCTTCCGAGCTCTCCGAAAAGCTCCGAAAGTCAAGTGGACCAATGAATATGAGAGAGCCTTTCAATAGTTAAAAGAGTATCTAAGCTCTCTACCTCTGCAGACCAAACTAAAGTTTTGGACGAGTTGTATGTATATAGTATACTTAACTAGGGCTGTCAAACGATCAAGCTGTTCGTGAGCAGCTCGAGATTGGCTCGAAATTTCGAGCTTTCGAGCCAAACTCGAGCTTGATCGAGCTCAGCTCAAAAGCTTGAAATTTAATATTAATATATAATATATAATATAAATATTAATAAAATATTAATAAATATTATTATATAATATAATATATGAATAAAATATTTAATATATTGTCTTGATATATAATATAATATAAAAAATAATAATTTATAAATAAGTTTTTAAATTCAAACTAAATCCGAGATTTCAAAATTATAATTGAGTTATTAATTTCGAGCTAAATCGAGTCGAGCTCAAGCTCGAGCTAGGCTATTTTGAGTCGAATTTGAGCTGAGCCCAGCTCGATCAAGCTCGGCCCATTTACAACCCTATACCTGACCCCCACAGTACATGTAATCAACTTGGTTCTACTAGAAGAAGAAGAAGGATCACCGATCATGACCGACCTCTCTATCGAAATCTCATAAAGAATTCCCATTTTTTTTTATAATAATCTATCTCATTGATTAAGATCTGCTCTAATCCTCATAAAGAACAGATCTTTGCATCAACTACTTATATATGTGTGTGTGTATATATATATATATATCTATATATATATATATATGCATCTAGATTAGCAACCTTCACTAGGTTAAACAAGAAGATTAAAACCTTACATAGGCCTTTTCTATATATAGTTGATTGGGTATGGCTTTTTTGTTTTTGTTTTTTTGGTATATCGAGCCATATGCGGTTAAGCAAATCATAGGCATACATAATCCTCAGTTGAGGAGACGCGAGGGTGGGGCACGGTCCATGTGCGGGGACCACCAGCACCAATCAAGCTCATTCACTCCCAAAAGGTGCCTTGTTTGTGAATCAAACCTACTTAACATTAGCAGGGGAGCTTTTACGGTGTGGGGGTGACCAATAGACTCGTGAGTAGATCGTTGGTAGTTGATTGGGTATGTTGTGTTGAATTTGTTTAACCTAGTGTTGGTGTTGGGTTTGTTGTTTGAATTTGTTTTGTATAGAAACTTTTAATTAAATGAGTTGATTATAGTTTGACTTGATGAATACTAATAGAAAAAATTAGTTTTGGTTAAATTTATTTTTTAGCTTACATTAGTAATTAAATATATTTTAAAATTATCAATTGATAATTATATTAATTTTATTTATAAAAATATAAAGTTTTAAATCTAAAAGGTGTTTCGACAGAGGTGGTGAATAAGCCGAGCTGTTGATTGGTTGAAATATAATAAAAATTTAAAAGTATTGAAATATTATTTTCTTTGAATAAAAAGATATTGAGGATTTAAATCATTATAAATATTTTATAATTTACAAATTTACAAGAAATAAAGGACACTCCGGTGTTATAAAGCTCCAACCATATGTGAAGTCAGTAGAAAAATCAAACCATTTACGTTTATTATTGTACATAACTTTATCTATTATTTTTATAAAAATTTATTTCATAACTTGAATTTGTAATCTTAAAATCACATGATGATAATTTTATATTATTATAAAAAAAATAAAAATAAAAATAAAATAAATGGTGAAGTGGGAAAACATGATTTCCTATCTTTGTAGTGCACTATGTATGAAACCTAGTTAACCAACACACATGTTTTCCCACTTCTCCACTTCCCCTATCCATTTTTTAACTAAATAAAGTGACCTAAGTTAAAGCTAGGGATTCTAAATCAGAGTACGTATGTGGAATTCAAACGTTACATATATATAGGTCTTTTTCTATATATAGTGATGCCAATGTAGATGAAGGAAATAATTCATGCCAACCACCCACATCCACATGCTTTAACACATGCCATTCGTTCTTTCAATTCTAGAAAGTAACAGACCATGATATCAGATCAATTATGGGAAGCATCTTGATCATAGTACACCTTGGCCTTAGACTTTGCCGCAAGTAATTCATCACTTGCAAAATGAAATGGATTAAAAGATGTAGGATTAGAGTTTGCAACAATCACTATAAAAGAAAGAAACCAAAAGTGAATTTTCTTTTATGAAATTTGGTTATGGTCCCATCCAAATCACTTTCAAGGTTTCTAGTGTTCTCCTTGACCTCTTCATCTAATTTTAGTGAAGTTCTCTCTAGAAGCAATTCATGATAGTGAGGTTTGATGTGGAGGGTAGCACGCTTGGATACTTATTGAACATACATTTCCATGACATAATGACTCCATATTATATATATATATATATATATATATATATATATATATATATATATATATAACCATGATATGATCGATCATGTAGGATCGTTATGTAGATCGATACCTCCATTTTAACACTTGGAGTATGTTTGAAAGATTTCCAACCATACGAATGGAAAGATCATTGAAAAATAAGCTAGCATGTCAATTTTTATATAATTTGGTAATCATTTGGTCCTCCCACTTAATAATTTTAATTTTATAAAAATTTTAACGGTTTTGAATTTCAACCGTTAAGTGGAAGAATCAAACCGTCACCAACTTGTATAAAAATGAACATAGTAGCTTATTTTTTGATGATTTTTTCATCTGTACAGTTAGAAATCCTTCAAACATGCCTTAAGTGTCAAAATGGGAGGCGGTTGGATATTGCACAATGATCAGACAGGCCTGATCATATCGGAACTAATATATATATATATATATATATATATATATATATATATATATATAAACTTGTTTGATGGGATGTTAATAAATTCTGATTTAGTTAGTAAGATGGAAGTGTTAGATGGAGTGGATTAAGTGGACAAGTACACAATCTTTGTGTTGTTTAATTGGTTTGGGAAAAAATAGTAAGGTTGGCACTAAAGCATCATTTTATAATTTCCC
The DNA here is from genome assembly GCA_026586065.1 of Dioscorea zingiberensis. Classification (NCBI taxonomy): domain Eukaryota; kingdom Viridiplantae; phylum Streptophyta; class Magnoliopsida; order Dioscoreales; family Dioscoreaceae; genus Dioscorea; species Dioscorea zingiberensis. The sequence continues at coordinate 38,122,731 of CM048825.1, read as the reverse complement.
AACTTTGGAATTAAGCTTAATATTTTAAAATCAGTATTAGTTAATATATCGTTTAGCCTCAACAATCAGGATTTTGGTCTTAAAATGTAATAATAATAATTTATAAGTGGTAAAAAACAACATTTTTTATATTTTATAAATATATTTTTAATTTTTGTAAATATTATTGGCACTATTGATTAAAATAATCTATATGAATGAAACTCCTTTCATGCTTTATAATTAAACAACAAGAACCACGTGAAGCGTGAAAAGTTAACCTTCTTCAAACAAGAATTATCAATTGAATATAATGAATGAAGACTTGTCTTGTTTTTTAAACATAGACAGCATGCAAAGAGAAAAGGTAATCAAGAAAAGACTTATCTTAAAAAAAAAAAAATCAAGAAAAGGCCTGTCAAGTGAAAGGATCCGAAATGAAAAAAAGCAATATCATGTACGAACTTTAAGAGAGAAAGTTATTTGTTTCATTGCTTATCATAAAGAAAGGTTGACGATTCTAATCATGCATGTAGTGTAATTCTAGTGGTTTATACACATTAACCATATCACATTCAACCACTGGCCCTTCATTAATAATTAATTTCAAAATTTGTTATATTTTCAATTTATTCCACTCAAACTTAACTCTTTTCCGAACCTTAGAGTTTCTATTTTATATGACATTATTTTTATGCATTTCCCACCAACAATGTGGTGTTTTCTTTCTTTCTTCAGTTTTTGATAATTGTTGACATTTAGTAGAGAATTACTCTTATTTCTTGATAAAAGAAAATAATGTCCATAAGGTTTTTTAAGAGATTAATTTAATGATTCTTATGTTCATTCTAGTTTACTGAAATTATTTAAGTGAGACAAAAAAAATATGATTATTCATGACACTTCCAACATCAACATTGAGTAAAAGAATAAAGATTTCTTTATTAGAATTAGGTAAGAAAAGAGAGAATTTGGAGGATTGCAAGATAATAATAGTCAAAGAACATTAATGAACATTTGAAGACGTACTGATGCTGTTCATCATGGCGGCTATTGAGATTTTTCAAAGAAAATTACCAAGTGAACAAAAACCACAAACAGTACATATTCATTAATTTTTGCGTGTGAGGAACATAATAACGAGAAATATAAATAAAATCAAAACTAAAGAGAAGACACAGAGAGAGAGAGGTCTTTGACTTTGAAAAACGTGGCACCGACCCACGTAGATTCTAGTCCACGTACGTTGCATGCAAAGCCACCATGCATGCAAACTAGTTTAAAACCCTAGAACTCATAAAGAAGCTTCTGGAACCTCTGCATGTGCGCAGGCTGAAGAGAGATCACGAGCGACAAGCTCCCATCGCCGTTAGGGCTCGGCATGGGCGGAGCTATTAGTTGGCTAGGGTGGGCTCAAGCCCGGAGTGAATTTTTGTAAATTTTTGTAATTTTTTTTTTTTTTTTTGTAATTTTTTTTTTGTAAATTTTTTTTTTTTACTCTGGGCACGGGCTTCTTATTACTTATAAATTTTCCACAATTCAAAAATCTATGAACACTAGGGTTTTACACCATGGACCGATGAAACAACTCAAAAATTCCTCCCTTTCTTCTCTATGAAGCAATCCTCAGCAGGGGCTACTTCGAGACCGGAAGAGGGCGCAAGGGTTCGGCCTCGGACGTGGGTCTGAGGTTCAAGCCTTCAAGGAGTCGAGGTTTCATGCGATGCGAGGTTCTTGATTGTTGCTATGCTTTTGAATCGCGTGGAGGTGGTCAAGGATCTCGTGGGGCGGTTCAAGAATCTCGTGGAGGATTCGAGGTCTTCGTTTCCTGTAAGTTTTATGGAACTCTGTTTTCTATGCTTCAAGTTACCCTTGTTCCTTAAAATTTAGTACTCTTGTGTTGAAAATTCAGGATTTCATGCTTTTCGGTTGAAATTTTAACGCCTTAAATTAGTACCCTTGTGTGAAATTCATGGAAAGGATGATTAGCCTTTCGTATTGAATCTTCAATTTTTAATTCTTGCTAGTTATCCAATAAGAGAGTTTTTATTGTTGTAATTTTTGGATGAACTAGTAAGAAATAAATATCTCTGACCTGGACCTTGATCTAACAAATAAAGATCGCATGCAGTAGGGCAAACTGGTTAGCATCTTGATCCGAGGAAAATTAGCAAAAAAAGGTGCCCCTTTTTCCCCTTTTCTCTTGGCTTGTAATGTTTTTTTTATAATTTTGTTCCTTTTAAAAGGTATTGTATATATGAGGTGATACGGTTAGAAAATTTGTTGCGGACGTGCGATCTTTCGCGCAACAAATTTTCAACACAAGAGAAAAGGGGAAAAAGGGGCACCTTTTGTTGCGGACGTTCAATTTTTAATTTTAGTTTGGATTTTGATGAAATCCGCCTATGCTCGCATAGCCGGTCCCAAGCCCGGATAAAGGATGAGGGTTGCGGTAGGTTGACAGCCAGCGTAAAACTTTGTCACTCTTATGATATGGATTCTCTAATATATACCGTTGGGACGTGCTCACCTAGGCACGCGCTACATCGGCACCCGGATGTAGTGTTAAATGAGCAAGGGGTTTCATCACATCGCCGCCCAGGTGTAATGGAGTACAGTGAGGTTCCCACATCATGGGCGGGTGTGGGTATAGAAGTTAGTCCCGCCACATGGCCGGATGTGGTGTTAAATGAGCAAGGGTTCTCGCATCTTGAGTGGGCCAGTGCGAGTAAAGAAGTTAGTCCATGAGAGTAGGATTAGGATTGGTAATTGGAGCATAGGATCTTTGGCAAGTGAAAATCTATGGAGTTAGTTGACACTCTAAAAAGGAGGAGGATAGATATAGTATGTTTACAAGAGACTAGGTGGATAGGAAACAAGGCTAGAGAGATTGGTAATACAGGTTATAAATTATGGTATTGTGGAGGGGATAAACACAGGAATGGTGTGGGTATAATTGTGGAACCAAAAATGAAGGATAAAGTGGTTGAAGTGAAAAGGATAGGAGACAGGATTATACATTTGAAGCTAGTGTTGGGAAAAGAAACAATTAACATAGTGAGTGTGTATGCCCCTCAAGTAGGCTTAGGAGAAGAAGATAAGGTCAAGTTTTGGGCTGATTTGGATATGGTAGTTCTAGGGATTCCACTTGAACAAGAGCTTTTTATTGGGGGTGATCTTAATGGACATGTAGGTAGACTTAGTGATGGCTACGAGCAAGTGCATGGAGGTTATGGATATGGCAACAGGAATGAGGAAGGAAAATCTATATTAGATTTTGTTTTGGCTCATGATTTGGTGTTGACCAACACTTGCTTTAAGAAAAGGGAATCACACTTGATTACCTTTAAGAATGGGGGTAATTATAGCCAAATTGACTTTCTTGTTACGAGAAGAAGGGATAAATCTATTTGTAAAGAATGCAAGGTTTACCTGGAGAAGCATTAACCACACAACATAGGTTGGTGGTGTTGGATGTGAAGAAAAAGGGTATAGTATAAATAGAAAAGAGGGTTAAGCAAAGTAGGATTAGATGGTGGGCGTTAAAAGGAACCAACCAATTAGCATTTAAGGATAAAATATGGGAGGAAGGAGGTACAAATGTGAAAGATGATGCAAACACCTTATGGAAGGAGATGTCGAATCATATTGAGAAAATAGGAAGTGAGCTCCTAGGGGTCTCTAAGGGAATTTGGGACCTCGACCCGAGGGAATCATGGTGGTGGAATGAAGAGGTTCAAAAGGCTATTAAAGAGAAAAGATATTGGTATAAGAAATTACCCACAGCTGAGGATGGAGAAGCCTTTGAAAAGTATAAAAAGGCAAAAAAGGAGGCCAAGAAAGCGGTTAGCGAGGCTCGAGGTAAATCCCTAGCTGATTTATACCAAAAGTTAGGTACACGAGAAGGGAAAAATGAAGTATACAAGATAACAAGGCTAAGAGATAAAAAAGGGAAAGACTTGAACCAAATCAAGTGCATTAAGGATGAGTCTCAACAGGTCTTGACAGGAGACAAGGAAATCAAGGAGAGATGGAGAAACTACTTTGATCACTTATTCAATGCAAGTCATGAGGATAACTTTACGGATTTTTATGCATCAACGATAGAAAGGAACTTTAGCTATACACGTAAGATCAGGCCTAGCGAAGTCAAGGAGGCACTGGGAAAAATGAAGGCTGAAAAAGCTTGTGGCCCAGATGGTATCCCGATTGAAGTTTGGAAGTGCCTTGGAGAAGTAGGGGTAGAGTGGTTAACCAAACTCTTCAACTCTATCCTAAAAGGGGGGAAAATGCTGCAGGGCATTTGGAGAAAGAGCATTTTGGTTCCTATTTATAAGAATAAGGGAGATATTCAAAGTTGCACCAACTACCGTGGTATTAAGTTAACGAGTCATACAATGAAACTCTGGGAGAGGGTAATAGAGCATCGACTCAGGTATATCACGAAGGTGTCAGAGAACCAATTTGGTTTTATGCGGGTAGATCCACAATGAAGCCATTTTCCTATTAAGAAACTTGATGGAGATCTACGGAGAAAAGAAGAAGGATCTTCATATGGTTTTATTGATCTAGAGAAAGCATATGATAGGGTACCAAGACAAGTCCTTTTAATTACAGATTATTGGAAAGAAAAACATTCATGTAAAATATATAAATATTATTAAGGATATGTATGAGGGCGGTTCTGAAGTGTGAGAGCGGTAGGGAGGCGATACGGAGGAGTTTCCTATAACAATTGGGTCTACATTGAGGGATCGAAATTGAGCCCATACTTGTTTACCCTAGTGATGGATGAATTAACTAGTTATATCCAAGATGACATCCCATGGTGTATGTTGTTTGCAGATGATGTTGTCCAAGTAGATGAGACTAGAGATGGAGTAAATCAAAAGCTAGAATTATGGAGAAACACTTTAGAAAGTAAAGGCTTTAGGTTAAGTAGGAGTAAGACAGAATATATGCATTGTAATTTTAGTTTAAGTAGGAGAGATGAAGGAGAAGTGAAACTAGGGGGGTGGTAGTGCCTAAGGTTAACCATTGTAGGTATTTAGGTTCCATTTTCCAGGGTGATGGGATGATAGATGAAGATGTAACCCATAGAATCAAAGCTGGATGGTTGAAATGGAGAAGTGCCACGGGGGTGTTATGTGATAAAAAGATGCCTATAAAGGGAAAATTTTATAGGGCAGATTAGACGGCCATGCTATATCTGAGGGCGAGTGTTGGGCAACTAAAGTTCAACATACGATAAGATGAATGTAGTAGAAATAGGGATGTTAAGATGGATGGCGGTCATACAAGATTGGACAAGATTAGAAATGAACCACATCCGAGCCGGAAGGTACATGTTGCACCGATTGAGGATAAAATCTGAGAAGGCGTTTAAGATGGTTTGGACACGTCTGCAGGAGACCCCAGTGCTTTCAGGTTGAAAATGTGATAGTTTAGTTGTGAAGGTAAGAAGAGGGGTAGAGGTAGGCCTAGGATTACGTGGAGAGAGGTGGTGTCTACAGGATCTACATTATGTTAGATATTGAGCGGATCTTGCTTTTAATGAGGCGACATGGAGACAAAGAATTCATATAGCCAACCCAGCAGTATAGCATTAGATAAATTAAATTTAAAAGGTTTACCTTCATTAAGCTTAGCTTTGTTTGTAGGGATCTTGTCCCGCTTCTTAACATCCCAATCTCTCATAGAATTATTTGTTATTATTATTATTTATTTATGTATTTTTATTTTTTATTTTATTTCATTTTATCTCAGTTTATTTCATTTCATTTTATTTTTATTTTTATTTTTTTTTAATTTTATATTTGAGAAATGACGTGAAAGCAGAGAGAATCCAGTATAAGCCACCCCATCCCAGTATGGGATTAAGGCTTAGTTGTTGTTGTTGTTGTTGTTGTTTGTTTGGATTTTGATGCTATAAAGATGCCTGGTGTGGTCTTTGTGTTCCCAAATGAGATGAGAAGCTTGTATAATGATTTTGTTAATAGACAAACTAATCCTCAAACTTTAGACAATGAATTTCACAATTAGTTTAGAAGTAGGTAATTAACCTTTCTTGAGTTAATTTTTGAGGGGATATGGTTTAGAATCATCAAACTTGAGAAAAAGTATGTTGAATCTTTGTATGAATGATTAGCTTAGTCCGGGATAAACAAAAATCCTGGCTCCGCCATTGGGCTCGGCAAGACGAAAGAGAGCCCTTCAAACGCGATCGCTCCGGGGCCCATGAAGATTGGTCGGCCCCACCCAAAGTCAGCGTCGTACAAAGGCAGCCTCGCCCAGCCGGTCAACCCGAGGTTCGGGCACCGGTACGTGTGCGCACCTCTCACTAGCGCCGCAATGTCAGGCTCCAACTCTAAGTAATCCAGTGCTGATCGGAGATACTCATCGTCGATTGGTGCCAGTGAATCGTTGATCTTCTTCATCGCGGCGATGATGCCGCCGTTGATGAGATCTCCGGCGTTGGATATCGGTGTGGCCGTGAAGAGCACGTTGCCCATGTAGCCTTCTGGGAGAGATGGCCGGAGGCGGGAGCGGCCGTCGACGGCGATGTACAACTTGGTGGGTTGGTCGCCGGGGAGCTCACGCGCGATGCACGTGGAGCGCCAGACGTGCGCCGCGAGGAGGGAGAAGGAGCTGACGCGGGTGTTCGGCGGGGTCTTTGACTTGAGGAGGTTGAGATTTTCGCGGGTGAGTTTAAAGATGGTCACCGCGGCAGAATTGTTGGCGGCTGCTGATAAGAATTTAGGTTCTTTAAGAGGTGGTGGTGAGGGTACCGGCGGTGATGAAAGCATGGGGGGAGGCGGGTGGTACTCGACGTGGGGGAAGGAGGGGGTGGGTGGGTCCCGCTCGCGGAGGGGTGACCGGTCGATGAACGGCGGAACGCTGATCCCGAGGACGCGCACCACGTCAAGTGGTGCTGCATGCCAACGCCTAACGAAGCTCCGCCGCACTTGAAGCGTGTCACCTGTTCAGCCAAAAACGTGGCTTAATCCAGACCTTAAAAAACATATATCTTCGCATTAAAACCCTTCTTTTACGCGGGATTATTTAGAGGACTATACCGTAAAAACAAAAGTTGGCAGGATGATTTGGAAAACTCAATAATTAGGTCTCGTGTGGTGACTTCTACAGTACCGTGCCAAAATATGCATCCAAAAATATATAAATCAAGATGGCATAAATTAATGATCCAATAGATTCAGTTCCATGAATTATGAGATCATCAAAGCCATAAAGGGTGTCTCAAGGATGATCTTATGAGTCGGTTCCAAAAATGATCACATAAAACAAAGACCATTGGATTTCTCCATCCACATGTCTATGATATTACACAACTATCAAGTCTCTCACATATCACTTACCTCTAACCTCTATGACATGTGCTCTGTCAATCCATGACTCTTCATATATTAGTGGAGAACTTTCAATGGCTCCCACAAATTAAGACATCCCAAACGCAGTTTCCGACTTTCACAGCAACAACCCACAAACCCTCTAGCATGCATTTGACTCTTGCTTGATCTTGCTAGTTTGCACTCATTGGTTCATCTGAGAATTTTTAAAGAATTAGGAATGAGTAGTTAATTACATCAAAAATTAATTAATTATTTTTATGAGGAAGTGTTTGAGTGATTGTTTTGATAGTTTTATTATTTATGTAATTTTATAATTTAAAATTATAAAAAAAAAATTCATCATCCCAATCTAATTTATTTTAAAAAAATTTAAATTAAAATTATTTATATTTATCTTATTTTTGTTTATTAATATAGATAGATATTTTTTTAAATTAAAAAATTAAAATTTTGAGAAAGTTCTAAAATTCTAAATATTTTATATATTAATAAAAAAAGGACAATCCAGTGTTTTAAAGCACCCACTATATGTAAAATTTGGAAAAAAAAAAAATCAAACCACTTATGTTTATTATTATAAGTAACATTATCTTATATTTTTGTAAGAGATTATTTTCATAACTTGAATCCGTAATCTTGAAATCACATGACGATAATTTTATATTAATATTAAAAAATAAAATAAAAATAAAATAAATGGCGAAATGGGAAAACTTGATTTCCTATGTTTGTCGTGCACTATGTATGAACCCTAGCTACCGAACACATCTTTTCCCACTCCTCCACCAGCTAAATCAGAGTAGGTATGTCGAATTAAAAAGTTACATATATAGGTCTTTTTCTATATATAGTGATGCGGTGATGCCAATGTAGATGAAGGGAATAATTCATGCCAACCATCCACATCCACATGCTTTAACACATGCCATTGGTTCTTTCAATTCTAGAAAGTAACAGGCCATCAGATCAATTATGGGAAGCATGCATCTGGATCATAGTACACCTTTCCTTGGACTTTGCCCATAAGTAATTCATCAACTTGAAAATGAAAAGGATTAAAAGATGTAGAATTAAAGTTTGCAACAATCACTATATAAAAGAAAGATACCAAAAGTGAATTTTCATTTATCAAATTTGGTTATGGTCCCATCCAAGCTCTTTACTTTCAAGGTTTCTAGTGTTTTCTTTGATCTCTTCATCTAATAGTGAAGTTCTCTCTAGACGCGATACATGATAGTGAAGTTTGATGTGGAGGGTAGCACGCTTGGACACTTATTGAACATACATTTCCATGACTTAATGACTCCATATTGAATAAGCTAGGTATATATATATATATATAGACTTGTTTGATGGGATGTTAATAAAAATATATTTCTTTATTTTTGTAAATATTATTGGCACTATTGATTAAAATAATCTATATGAATGAAACTCCTTTCATGCTTTATAATTAAACAACAAGAACCACGTGAAGCATGAAAAGTTATCCTCCTTCAAACAAGAATTATCAATTGAATATAATGAATGAAGACTTATTAAAATAATAATAATAATATAAACATAGACAGCATGCAAAGAGAAAAGGTAATCAAGAAAAGGCTCGTTTTTCTTAAAAAATAAATAAATAAATAAATAAATAAATAAATAAATAAATAAATAAATAAATAAATAAATCAAGAAAAGGCCTGTCAAGTGAAAGGATCCAAAATGAAAAAAGCAATCTCATGTACGAACTAAAATTTTATTATTTTCTTAAGTCAAAAGAGGATTTACCTCCTACTTATTTATTTTCTTATGGAGTCTCTTTTGAGTCATACCTTCTAAAACCGGTTCCTTCATTCCATATCATAAAAAAAGGTCGATGATTATAATAATGTATGTAGTATATTTCTAGTGGTTTATCCGCATTAACTATATTGCATTCCACCGCTGGCCCTTCATTAATAATTACAATCAACCTCTCAAGTTAGAAAATTTTTCAAAATTTGTTCTATCTTCAATTCATTCCACTCAAACTTAACTCTTTTCCAAACCTAAGAGTTTCTATTTTATAATTATATTATACACCAAAAGCACAGTGAACAGTGAGTATGATGATGACATTATTTTTATGCATTTCCCACCAACAATGTGATGTTTTCTTTCTTTCTTTCTTCAGTTTTTGATAATTGTTGACATTTAGTAGAGAATTACTCTTATTTCTTGATAAAAGAAAATAATGTCCATAAGGTTTTTTAAGAGATTTAATGATTCTTATGTTAATTCTAGTTTACTGAAATTATTAAGTGAGAAAAAAAAAAGATTATTCATGGCACTTCCAACATCAACATGACAACATTGAGTAAAAGAATAAAGATTTCTTTATTAGAATTAGGTAAGAAAAGAGGAAGAATTTGGAAGAATGCAAGATAATAATAGTCAAAGAACAATGAACATTTGAAGACGTACTGATGCTGTTCATCATGGCGGCTATTGAGATTTTTCAAAGAAAATTACCAAGTGAACAAAAACCACACAGTACATATTCATTAATTTTTGCGTGTGAAGAACATAATAACGAGAAATATAAATAAAATTAAAACTAAAGAGAAGACACAGAGAGAGAGACAGAGGTCTTTGACTTTGAAAAACGTGGCAGCGACCCACGTAGATTCTAGTCCACGTACGTTGCATGCAAAGCCACCATGCATGCAAACTAGTTTAAAACCCTAGAACTCATAAAGAAGCTTCTGGAACCTCTGCATGTGCGCAGGCTGAAGAGAGATCACAAGCGACAAGCTCCCATCGCCGTTAGGGCTCGGCAAGACGAAGCAGAGCCCTTCGAACGCGATCGCTCCGGGGCCCATGAAGATTGGTCGGCCCCACCCAAAGTCAGCGTCGTATAAAGGCAGCCTCGCCCAACTGGTCAAACCCAGGTTCGGGCACCGGTACGTGTGCGCACCTCTCACAAGCGCCGCAATGTCAGGCTCCAACTCTAAGTAATCCAGTGCTGATCGGAGATACTCATCGTCGATTGGTGCCAGTGAATCGTTGATCTTCTTCATCGCGGCGATGATGCCGCCGTTGATGAGATCTCCGGCGTTGGATATCGGTGTGGCCGTGAAGAGCACGTTGCCCATGTAGCCTTCTGGGAGAGGTGGCCGGAGGCGGGAGCGGCCGTCGACGGCGATGTACAACTTGGTGGGTTGGTCGCCGGGGAGGTCACGCGCGATGCATGTGCAGCGCCAGACGTGCGCCGCGAGGAGGGAGAAGGAGCTGACGCGGGTGTTCGGCGGGGTCTTTGACTTGAGGAGGTTGAGATGTTCGCGGGTGAGTTTAAAGATGTTCACCGCGGCGGCGTTGTTGGCGGCGGCTGATAAGAATTTAGGTTCTTTTAGCGGTGAGGGTACCGGCGGTGATGAGAGCATGGGGGGAGGCGGGTGGTACTCGACGTGGGGGAAGGAGGGGGTGGGTGGGTCCCGCGCTCGGAGGGGTGACCGGTCGATGAACGGCGGAACGCTGATCCCGAGGCCGCGCACCACGTCAGACCATGAATTGACGAAGTGGAGCCCGGCAGCGCCGTCCGCCAAGTGGTGCTGCGTGCCAACGCCTAACGAAGCTCCGCCGCACTTGAAGCGTGTCACCTGTTCAGCCAAAAACGTGGCTTAATGCAGAGCTTCAAAAACATATATCTTCGCATTAAAACCCTTCTTTTACGCGGGATTATTTAGAGGACTATACCGTAAAAACAAAAGTTGGCAGGATGATTTTTGACAACTCAATAATTAGGTCTCGTGCGGTGACTTCTACAGTACCGTGCCAAAATATGCATCCAAAAATATATAAATCAAGATGGCATAAAATTCACCGTTTCGTGCATAAAAATCAAGATGGCGACATCTGTATAATGGTTGCCTACACATTCCACATGAAGTTAATGATCCGATGGATTCAGTTCTATGAATTATGAGATTATCAAAGCCACAAAGGGTGTCTCAAGATTTATTGAGACTTCCTTTATGGCTGTGATGATATTATGACTCGGTTCCATGAATGATTCCATAAAACAAAATCCATTGGATCATTTCTCCATCCACATGATTCTGATATCTCACTTGGATGACCCCACACTATGTACCATATTTGTACTTTTGCTCTTAACTTTCGATGAACTGTTCATCCACTTGCCCAATGAAAAATAATTAGGTCTCGTGGTTAACAGGCAATGGCGTGGTCCATGCAGATACGGAGTTGTCGGTTTCGCAAATGTCAGACATGAGCCACAAGAAGTCCCATGCTAAACATAAACCAAAGAAAACCTAGTATATATCATATATATTTTTGGAAAATTTTACTCAATATAATATATATATATATAAATGATAGATTTTATGTGGAAGAAGAAAATGATCCAAAAATTTTTATTTTGTAATATATAATATTACAAAATATGGAGGGGAGCCACTAAAAATCTTAAATTTATAAAAAGTATTTGCTGTTCATATTTATCAAAATATAAAAAAAAGAAATTATTGTTAGCTTGTGCTTATTAATAAAACTTTTAAATATATAAATTATATATATGATAAAGGAATCATAAAATGAGCTTGTTTCTATATTTGTGAAAATTAATTATTGGAAAAAAAATTGGAAATTTAAGAGAAAAATTTTCAAAAAATTACCTGAAAGACAACGAGGGGGAAGGAGCTGATACCGTTGGAGTAATCCACGACGGGGATGAGCTTCTTGAGCTCCATGGTGGGAGCGAAGTCACCGAAGTCGTCGATCCTCGCCTCCATCTCTGTCTCCACGAAGAGCACGCCCTCGCCGTTGCAAACGATCTCGATCCGCCCATCCTCGTCACGGTCCAGCCTCCCGGCCATCGGATAGAAGGACACCAGCACCTCCGCCAGCGCCGCCTTCATCCGCCCAACGTCGAAAAAGTCGCCGGATCCGTCCGGCCTGTAGAAGTACACGCTCGGCGTGTGGAATCGCGGCGCCAGCAGATCCACGTTCGAGTTCCACAGCCTCCGCCACGGCGTCTCCCTCGCCGGCTTCACCATCGTCGACTCCCTGATCGTGATCTCCACCATCTCTTCGATCTCTCCTGCGGTGAAGAACGAGTACTTGGCGCTGTGTTTCGCTTGAAAAAGGCTCGGAAATGCGAACTGAAAACAGGAAAACGTTTTCAATATTTTTTTGAAAAAAATAAATAATAAATAATTTGCTCAGAAAAAGAAAAAAAGAAAAAAAGAAAAGGAATAGACATACTGAAAAATGGGAAACGAACAGCTCTGGTGTGGAGAGCTTGGCCTCTAACTCTATATTTATATTTTATACCCACGTGACGGCAGAGATTGGCCTGATGGAAGTTAGTAGAGATATGAGAAAAATTAACTTTCTACTATTTTATTCGGTGATTAGAGATTTACGGAATGACGTGTGAGGAGACTATTCGACAATTGTGTGGGGCCCGCCATGGGGCTAATTAACTCGGGTGGATTCGGACTTCCGTGCAGCTCACGTCACGTCTTTATTGTGATGTAAATCAGTCCTGAGTTAGCCTCGAAATTGGATTTTGCCGACAGTAACCAGTGGACGCTGCGGATCTAGTACAACCACGCCACTTGGTTCGGTCAGCAGTAATGCCAGGCTGACAGAACTTTAACTCCGCTTTTCTCAGCATGAAATTGTAGAGAAAAACTTGGATAGGTTGGCTTCACCTGTTTTTAGATAAGTCGGTCTCTGTTTTATTATTTAAATAATGTTTTAAATATTTTTAATTTTATAAATAATTAAAAAATAAGTTAATATGTCAATTTTTATATAATTTAATCACCAAAACATCAAAGGATCAAATTATATGAAAATAGACATATTAATTTATTTTTCAATGATCTTCCCATCCATACAATTAAAAATACTTAAAACATTGTCTAAATAATAAAATGGAGGCTGACTCAATTAAAGATATATAGGTGAAGCTGGGTCTATATAAGTTTTTTTCAAAATTGCACATGTGATGAGTTTTTTTTATATTAAAATCTAATTTAATTTTCTTGGATGATGATAAAAACACTTGTCAAATTCTTTAGATGTAATATCTTAAATGATCTCCCTATTATATGCAATGTGTTTGTTTGATCTTTTTATTTAAATTTGATTTTTACAGCTACTTTTATTATTTTAATTGTGAAATAAATTCTCAATCTGACGACGGTCTCTTTTACTGTTACATTTTTTATATTTTAAAAAACATTAAAAAATTTATATTTTCTCATCATCAACATGATGTGGTATTTTTAATGTTTAAAATATATTAAAATATATATATATATATATATATATATATATATATATATATATATATATATTTAATGATCCCCATCGCTCTTCCCCTGCCCACTCCGCCGCACCACCACCAACACCGACACCGACGCCGAGATGGCGAGACCCACTCCAACGGTAGTAAAAGTTGATACAGTGGTAATAATAAATTCAGTCCAATATTGAGCCAGTACAAGTGATATATAGGACCTGTCCACAGCTGACACCTGGCTCTTTGATCTCTTTCTCCCTCTTTATCTTTCTCTACCTGTTTGTCTGCCTATCTCTGATATTCTGTGAAGCTATCTATGGCTCTAATGATTATGGAGCCTGCCTCATCAACGTCACTTCCACTTCATGCATCCCCCAGCCCATTCGCCACCATCTCTGACCTCTCGCTCGGTCTCGATCTGATCTCTCTCGTTCATCTTTATACATAAACGAAGAATGATTATAGTATTAATTAGTTCATTAATTAGGGTTTCACATTTTGATTCATTTAGTGCTATCTAGCTAGCTAGTTGCATGGTCTCATTCTTAATTATTATAAATATGATAAAAAGGAAAACAGAAAACCTCGAGTAATGGCTTCTTAGGTATAACTTCAAAGGAGAATAGAGAGTAGTAGAATGGAGAGTAGGTAGGCGATAGCTGTGAAAGATTTGCTTGGAATACAATGCAAGGAGTTGATGAGCTGAGGAATGAGGTCTAGCTGGAGCCGGAGGTGGCTTTGGAGGTGGAGCAGGTGGAGCTTTCGGAGGGCATGGAGGAGGTTTAGTAGGTGGTGATGGTGGCTTCGGCGGGAGGAGGTTGGTGGAGGCATGGGATTGGTGGGTGGAGTTGGAGTGGGTCTCGCTGTCTCGGCGTTGGTGTCGGTGTTGGTGGTGGTGCGGCGGCGCGATGGGGATCATAAAAAATATTAATATTTTAATTTATTCTAAACATTTAATGCCACATCAGGATCATGGTGAGAAAATAGAAGTTTTTAATATTTTTTTTAAATATAAAAAATGTCACATCTGTCAATCACAACGGTAAAGAGATGGACATCCCGTTGAGACTAAGATTTTTCAATTAAAATAATAAAAATTATAGAGATCAAATTCAAATAGAGGGATCAAAGAGCATATTACATATAATAGAGGGACTATTTAGAATATTACACAATTTTTTTAATATGAAATAATAAATTAATATTTTTATTATTAGACTAAAACTAGAGGTGTCAAACGGCTTTACCGCCTTGACACGGCTTATGGTCTTCAAGACGCCGCCGTGCCGCCATCTTTGTAAAGTAAAATGGGTAGGTGGTCAAGACGACTCGCTAGCTGAACTTTGTCAAGGCAGCTCCGCTGCTGACCAGCGGCGTCGCGTCTTCGACCCAGAAGCCCAATTTCTGTAATTTGCACCAAAGCACATAAAATTTTTTCTTTATACAAATATTTAAATAAATATATATATGTTAATAGGGTATAACAACAATTTTATAAATAAATCATGCAAAAACACTCTAATAACATATATCTAATGGATAACAAAATATAATTATAGATATTTGTAAGGATATAATTAAAAAGACAGAAAATTATAGATTGATTTTTATTTCCTATTTCTTTAATTTTTAAAATGTTTCCTTTTTTATTTATAGTAATATTCATGGTAGTGCCAAACTTCTAACTTTGTTTACAATTAATTTTAAAAACATTGGAGGGAATGATTCAATTCAATGGAAGCTCAACCTGGATTATTGCAAAACATTTCATGGTAAGAATTAATTTCTAAAATTTCCTTTTTTAAAAATCTTCCTTTCTTAAAAAATATATTTTTTTTTAAATTTATAGATAATCTTCCAACTTTGTTATAAATTAATCCATGGTATTGACAAACTTGGGAGTTTATATTTTCTTTTTTGGGTTTTTGATTAAAATTTAGTTTATTTAGAATTATTCCTAATTTGATTAATTTTTAAAATTGTCACAATTTTTATAAGTTTTCTATTGTTTATATTTGTTTTCTATTTTTTGAAATTTTCTAGATTTTTTCTTTTTTTTCCTGATTTTTTACGATTTTTAAATAAAATTTCAAGTTTTTTTTTTAAAAAAAATAATAAAAGAAAAATGGCTTGACACGACTAGCCATCAGAAGTGTATTAATGAATAATCACACGGGCCGGCCCGTTTGACACCTCTAACTAAAACTAACAACTAGTAACAAATGGTCTTTTGTATTGAGGTCTTGGGATATAAGAAAATAAATTCGGACTAATGAGATGATTTGCTAGTATATATTAATTCAATTAATGATATCTTAATTTATAAAAATTTGAAATTAATATTAACACATCAATCTTAAATAAGTTTGAGTAAACTATAAATCATAAATTTTAAAAAGGTCAAATACCCTGAATGGTCCATGTGGTTTCTTAATCTAGCCTTTTTAGTACTTCTATTCTTCATTATCCCAATGGGGTCCCTGTATTTTGTAAACCGAAAAAAATCGGTCCCTCCCACTAACGCCCGTCATCTTTCCCATCCGGTTTGATGATGTGGCATTTTTTTATTAATATAATCATATTAAAATATTATAAAAAATATTAAACCCTCCCAACTATCTTAACTAAACCATGGAGACTTATCGGATCCAAATCAACACTTATCTGATCCAAATTAAATACCAAATCAACAATTATAAATCAATAGTGCCCTTACTTAGCCCGACTCCATCCAAATACGGGCCATCACTTGGACGACCGTAGGTAAGCGCTTACCGTTTCGGCAATGGTAGACCGATGTCAAACCGCCGTCCACCATCACCTCCGACGCCACTAGCACCGCCCACCACCAACGTCCATGGTGGCGCTACTGGCTGTAAATGCAGACCGGTGTCAAACCGCAGATCCACCCGATTACAACCATTAAGCATCTAAGCGGCTGCCCACCGCCGATCCTAAATGTGACGCTACGATTGGAAGCGAGACCAACGTCAAACCGCCGTCCAACCAGCACCTCTTATGCTGCGCCACACCCTCTGCTCAACGAAGTGTCACCCATTTCCATTTGTATGCTTTTCATTACTGTTTGTGTTCAATTGGGTCCATGTATTTCATTTTTCTGGAAAATTTCATTTGTTTGCGTTCAATTGAATGGATTTTGTCACCTAATTGAGCAGAAGGAATGAGAATTCTGTTGAGTTTACCCAAGACCTAAAACTTTATACCATTGTTTATGTTCAATTGACGGGATTTTGAACAATAATTTGCTCAAATTTTTCTGATAAAAAAATATTTGGAATTGCAAGAATGTTCTTCCTACTTGTGAAGAATTTTTATGGTGGGAAAATCAAGTCACTACAAAATTAGATGTTTGCTGAAATTAGATGATTGCTTTTGCTACCTGCGGAGCCATAACATTTACTGAATTGTTGATATTTGCACACCAATTTGTTTCTAACCTGCATAGAAATAATTGCTACACCAATTTGTACACTAATTAAACATAAACAAATATATAAGTAGAATTGAAAATAATTTGCTGAAATTTTACTGATGAAGTGGGGCAAATCTATTCTGATTAACTGTAATTTCATATGCAAAACCATTTTGAAGACAATCAAATTTTACTGATGAAGACAAGCAAATCTCAGATGATTGCTCTTGCTACCTGCAGAGCCATAACATTTAGTGAATTGCTAAAATTTGTACACCAATTTGTTTTTAACCTGCAGAGAAATAATTGCTACATCAATTGCTACACCAATTAAACATAAGCATAATTGAAAATAATTGCTGAAATTTTACTAATGAAGACAGGAAAATACACTCTGATCATTGTAATTTCATATGCAAATCCATTCTGAAGACATGCAAATCTCAACAACATCCATATGTAATCAGACATAACTGTAATTTCATTACATAAAGGAGCTATAAAAGTCAACAAAAGTCAACAAACTGTAATTCCATTCTGATAACTGGTCCTAAAAGTCTAATAACTTGATACTGTCAAGTTTACAAAAGTTAACAAACTAGAATTTAATTACACAAAGCCAACAAAGGAGCCATCTTCTTTCTTAAGACCAAAAAAAGATGATAGTTTTTTTTGTTCAAAACAAAAACATGCCCAGTAGAGGAGCCATTTTCCTTGCCATTTTCCTTAGATATGAGGATCTTCTTGGACTGTAACATTTGTTATGCTTTGCTGTGTGGAGATTTTTGGAGCTCCAAAGTCTGAAGTGGTGTGCTGACTTGTCTCAATCTCATTCTGCATTTGCCTTCTCTCCTCAATAGCCTTGTTATTCCTTCTTGCCTAAACATTAAACCAGCAAAGATCATGTCATAAAGCCTATAAAAGTCAGGTAACTATCACCAGGAAAATAAACATTACCACCAATTCTGTTGCAGTAATGAATGAGGTATTATGAGGAACTTCCCTCCCAATTATAAGTCCTCTTGTGTGCCGACCCTACACCTTATATTGTCAACTACTTGAAGCACAAAACAAACTCATTGTTCTACTAGTCTTATTTGAAAGTTGTGAAAATTTGTAACTAACGATAATTTGGAATTACAGGTTACTATAAGATGATAACTACTTGCACCATTGAAAATTATAAGTACATCTTACACTCAAAAATTGTAGTGGCCCTTGAATGGAAGCAGGTGATTTGTTCTTCCCTTTGTGTGCAGTTGCAGGCCTTGAGGTATTTGGAATTGGATCATTCTGCACATTTCCAGTGCTCTCCTACAAAATTGAAATGCATTGTTAGGTTCAACTAAATGAACAAAGTGTTTAATGACTGATATGATGTAGCTTACAGTTGATTTGCTTCTTTTGGGACATGTAAGATTGTTGTGGCCTTGATTAAGACAGACACTACACTTGAATCCCCTGCCTGCCCTTGACAACTTTGTCTAACCTTTGTTTTTACTTTCTCATGGCTCTCTCCTCCTCTTCTTAGCAGGTCTTCCTGGCATCCTCTTGGCAATTGGAGGCAACAATGGGCCTTCCTCACTTGATGGCCAGAATTCCCTACCCTTGAGTGGATTTACAAGACATTGGTAGGCCTTGAGGTATTTATCTTTTCTCACCCACTCAGAGACATGATGCAGAGTATCTCCTCCATTAAAGGCAACAATGACCCACTGACAAGATCTTTGGCATGGAATGCCAGACTTATCCCATTTACCACAGGAGCACACATGGTCTTCTAGCATAACGACATAAGCCTCTCTTATATTCACAGTCAGATTGTCCACATATACTTCATGTTTGTCCCCCTCATTCTATTCAACCAACCATTTTCAACTCTTTTTCCTTTCTTTTTCTACCTTGGCAATTATATTTGGGCCACAATTACATCTCCACTTCATTGCATAGACCCTTTTAACAGCAATCCTTGTCATGACATACTGCCTAATGTCTTCTAACATACTTATAATTGGCTTACTCCTTGCTTCTAGAATTACACCATTGAATGTTTCACGGATGTTGTTATTTGTCTATGATACCACACTTGACTATATCTCTGAGAAAAATGCTTGGCACCAACACGTAATTGGCCATTTCTCCAATAGTTCTGGACAACTACTTGGCCTGCATTGCATCTGGACATCTGATCAAGGTTTTTTTGCATTTTTGGTTTGCTAGTAGACCTGGCCACATTCCAGAATGCAAGTTGGAGCTCCTTGCTTTGGTGCTTCTTCCCCCACCTTTCATAGATGTGCCTTGCACACATCCTATGCTCAATCAATGGCAAAAGATCATTGACTGCACGTATAAGACCCTACAAACAAGACAAAGGATTAATCAGAATGCAATTATGTTAGGATTAGAAAAAAACAGAATTTGAATGCTCAATAGACCTTTTGCATATCAACGATCGAGGACCGACCAAGACCATCTCCAATACATAAGTGACTTTCAAATGCTCAATAAACCAAGTCCATGATTGATTGTTTCCTTACGCACTTTGGCTACTTGAGCTATGGGGAACATTTGATTGTTCCCATCCCTTCCAAATGACCACAAGCATTTGTCCTTTCAATGATCCCTTCAAGAAGCACCCATCAACCCCTAAGATCCTTCTACAACCACCAAGAAAGCCTTCTCTTGTAGCTTCGAAACAAATGTACATCTTCTGGAAAGTGGGTAACTCAGATGGGTTTCTTCTCTCAGATACGACAGTGACATTGCTCCATGGATTGGGGCCTTCAACTCCAATGCATAGCTATTCAAGACCCTGAAGTCCTCCCATAACCGACTCTCTATTTTTTTAAGTACCAAGCCTTTGGTATTTCTGGATGCTTTGTTTGTCACGAAGACACCCAATCCCCTTCTCACCGTTTCCCTCAAATACCTGGCCTAATGAAAGGTATGACAACAATTATATCTCCAAACCTCTTGGCAAGTAGTGGAGCTGTCACCCTTTTGTTCCTGGTAGCTCCAAGGAGGCAAGTGTGTCGTGGGACATAGTGTTTTACAGTGAATAATTGCTTGCCACTGCACCATGAACACAATTTTAACCACTTGCAATTTTTCCCTAAACACACAGCCCTAACTCTCTGTGCATTATTCTTGAGGTACCTAAACTCAAAGTCTTTTCTGATTGAAAATTCAACTAGTTCCTTCTTGAATGACTTCAGATCCTTGAACCTAAGATCAAGTGAAAAATCTTCCAGAGCATAGGCTTGGGTCATACATCTTCTGGCGGACACTGTTCCTGCAATGCGTCTTCTGCTTGGTGAGCCTTCATTTGGTGTCTTCATAACTCCCTGGATCTGATGATAACATGTATTCACTTTCATAACCTGATACCTTCCCATGCTCAGGACCAAGGATGTCATTGCTCCCATCAAGCTCTTGATTATTCTCATCACTGTCATCACTGTCATCACTGTCAGCACTGTCATTTTCTAGTAGAGCTTCATCATCTAACTGATGATCATGTTGCAAGCTCTTTTTTAGCTCAACAAAGTTTCTGACCTTTTTACGGCTATACGCTTGACAGATCCTCATCGAGTTGCTATTTGCAAATGGCATTTTCAATTATGTCTTTCTTCATCATACGAGAATCCGTAATCAGTCCAAGAACACTTCACAGCGGGGCATGATCATGTGGCAAATTCTTCTCCTGTCTGGCATGTGCTAACACCTCTGGCAGTGGCTGATCATGTGCAACACCATTTAATTCAACAAAAATGTTAATATGATCCCTTAGTTGATCAGCTACAAGTACAACTCCAGCATCATCAGAAATTATTTTCAGTATCCCCTTCTTATCCACAAAAAGGAATTCATGAGCCTTTGTAATATCATAACCCAAATCTTGCATATCTCCTTGCGAATCCCAATGACAAAGCTTGTTAGGGTCCACAAGATACTCATCTACCTTCCCATCCACATATTTTATGCCCCCTTCTCTTACCAATTTCCCTCCATGATGGTATTTAATAATGTATACTTGGAAGGCAGACATGCTCTTCAAACCCTAACTGAAAAAAGGCAAGTGGAAACCCTAACCTCAGATAAATGCATTGATTTAAACACAACAAAAGTTTAATAAAATTCTGCCATTGCAATGAAAACTATTTTTTTAAATTTTCTTCTAAATTGTTCTACTAGTGTTCTTTGATCAAGTGGGAAATTACAGTGCAACCACTGTAATTCTTCACTTGATCAAGCAATTCACTGAACTAATCAAGCAAAACAAATTATAGTGGAACCACTGTAATTCTTCACTTGATCAAGAAATTCACTCGATCATGTAATAAAATTACGGTGCAAGCACTGTAATTCATCACTGGCTCAAGCAATAAAATTACAATGGAAAATTGTTGTACTATCATCACTTGATCAAGCAATTTTTTTCTTGTAAATTGGTCTATTATCATTGCTTGATCAAGCAATTTTTCTCTTGTAAATTGGTCTACTATCATTGCTTGATCAAGTGGAAAATTACATTACAACCACTGTAATTCATCACTGGATCAAGCAATAAAGAGAGTAACCCTAAAAAATTACAGTGCAACCACTGTAATTCATTACTCAAAATCATCAACAAACAATAACAAATTGAAGAATAAAGAGAGTAACCCTAAAAAATAAAGATAGGAATAACTAAAAATTGCTTGATCAAGTGGGAAATTACATAACTTTCACTTGTGATCAATTAGATGCTTTCATCTGGACCTAAATAGAGACTTTATCTTCCTCATGAAGCTGCAATCCTGAAGGAACTGTTTTAATTGATTAGTAGCTTAAAAATCTGGATTCAGGACACAAATTTCTCAAACTAAATTTGTATTTGTCAAACCAATAACCAGATTAGATGGTAGATGGTGTCAAAATGCACAATTTGGAGGATAAAATACTCATAGACACAATGGAGGAGATAAACATTTTTTAATCTTTTGTTTCTTTGTTGGTGTATATACAAATGTTTATCTTTTGTCAGGGATAGAAGCAGATTTCACCATTTTCATGGTGGACTTGTTCTTGTGGAGGCTATTGGTGAATTGAATTTACACATTGTTTTTACTGATCATAGATCATACTGTACTCTATTTTTATGTACTTTTCATCATACAAGAATGCAATTTTCCAGATTTCTATAGTAATATGCATGGTTTTTCTTTTTTCTCTTTTTTTTCCTAGCCAATTTTCATGGTGGATTTTTTTTTTATTATCTTTTGTTTCTTTGCTGGTTTATATACAATTTTATCTTTGAAATAGAAATGTATAAACATTTTTAATCTATTTTTTTAATTGATTTTTTATGGTGAGAAAATTACAATGGAACCACTGTAATTCTTCACTTGATCAAGCCAAGAATTACAGTGGTTGCTTGATCAAGCAATTACAATGGTCCAGCTTGATTTAAACATAGGAAAAGCTAAATAAGATGAGAAAATGATAGTGTGTGAGCATTAGTATTTAAATCTACTAAATGCCTTGTTTCATCCATCTGATCATGTGCACACCAACACTCATGGTCCCCTCTAATTTTAAATCTACTGAATTAACTATGCTTTGGTAATTAACTATGCTTAAGTGTTTATTTTATTATAATGTAATTTATTGGTGATTAACTATGATTTATGATCACAATCATTCAAACAAATATCTTTACATTGCTTTGTTCGAGGGACCACAGTGTTAATGTTGAAAGGGGTCCACATCACTCATGGTCCCCTCTAATTGCAGACAAAACAAATTGAAGAATAGAGACGAGTAGAACTAAAAAAATAAAGATATAAATAGCTAAAAATTGCAGACAAAAGAAAAACTCATAGTCCCCTCTAATTGGGTCCACATCACTCAAATTCAACAACAAACAATAACAAATTGAAGAATAAAGAGAGTAACCTTTAAAGAATAAAGATAGAAATAACTAAAATTGCAGACAAAAAAAATCATGGTCCACTTTAATTGGGTGCACAGTGTTAGTGCCACCTGACCTGACGAGGGGAAGGTACTGCTTTGGCCGATTAAAGATGTAGAAGGGCTGCCAATTGAAAAGCCTCTGCCCAATAAATTGGGGTATCCGATGTCCTGGCCCTTGCAAGAGGAGGAAATGGCTCATCGTGGGATGCGTTGGAAATTGGAAACTGGAAGCAATGGTAGTGGCAGCGGCAGTGGCGACAGTGCAGGGCTTCGTCTCGTCGGGTGGGTGGAAGAGGATGTGGTCAGGAGCACTTTGATTTAATTCAGGATTCGATCCAATAGGGATCCGATTATTTATTAGGGTTAGTTAAGGTCGTTAATTAGTTAATAGTTAAGGTCATTAATTAGTTAATAACGATAACGGGCGGGTTAGTTAAGAGAGTTGGGAGGGTTTAATATTTTTTATAATATTTTAATATGATTATATTAATAAAAAATGCCACGTCATCAAACCGGATGGGAAAGATGGCGAGGCGTTGAATCAGGAGGGACCGATTTTTTCCGGTTCACAAAATACAGGGACCCCATTGGGACAATTAAGAATAGAGGGACTAAAAGGGCAAGATTAAGAAACCACAGGAACCATTCATGGTATTTGTCCTTTTAAAAATAATAATAGAAAACTAATTTTTTTTCAAAGATCTTATATTTTCATCCACTTTTGTGGATTACACAACTATCAAGCCTCTCTCATATCTCCATAAGACACTTACCTCTTACCTCTATGACATGTGCTCTATCAATCCAAGAGTATCACGGAGGACCATTTTTGCATTAAATGTATAGTAGAGGACTCACTCCTATGAATGAAAAATAATAGGGGGGGCCAAAGAATGAAAAAGTAAATACCTTGAGGGGTAATTAGGGGTTTTGACGTTTTATTATTTATATTATTTTATAATTTAAAATTTAAAAAGTTCATGATTCCAATCTAATTTATTTAAAAAATTTAAAATTAAAATTATTTATATTTATCTTATTTTTGTTTATTAATATAGATAGATAATTATTTTTAAAAATTAAAAAAATAGAATAAAATTTTGAGAAAATTCTAAAATTCTAATCTAATTTTCTAGTTTTTTTTTAATTTTTTTAAAGTAAAAATTACTCTCACTTTTGCTCAGTAATATATATCTAGATATAGATCAGCAAAAATAAATTCCTCCATTGCATCACACAATCCTTATTTCTCACTGACAGTTGTCCACATTTTTTAAAAAAACAAACTACAACAAGCATTGTGCTTCAGAAGAACTTCTCAATATAAGATTTTAGAATTTTGCACAACCCAAGTTCTCATAGAAGACCTTTTTGAACTCCGGCATGTTCTCCGGCTCCATCGCCACTGCCAGCAGCAGCCCGTTGTCATCTCCGGGGCTGTTCATGATGTATATCAATCCTGCAAACTGCAGGCAGGCTCTTCCCATGAACACTGGCTTACCCCACCCAAAATTGGCCTCATATATCGGCAGCCCCTGCCAACTGATAATCCAAAGATCAGTCTCTGGCATCACCCATGCACCCTTTGCCAGCCCCTAACATCTTCCTGCAACTCCAAGAAGTCGATCAGTGATCGGATGTGCTCGTCATTTAATCGAACAGTTGACTTATTGATCTTCTCTGCAGTAGAATCAAGCTCATTGCCCATAATTTCACCGGCATTACGCCACGGCCGATGCCGGAAGATGCCATTGCCAAGATATCCTTGTGGGAGTGGTGGCTTGATGCGAGATGCAGCGCATCGGCTGTCATGTACAGACGGGTCTCTTCAGAGTCTTTGAGCTTGCGCGCCTTGCATGCAGACCGCCAGACATGAGCCACCACAGCTTTGAAGGAGGAGAGTGGCTTTTTCCCGATGCCACCGGAGTACTTTATGGATTCAACTTGTGCTTTTGTGAGCTTGAGGATGGCGGAGTCAAATGCGCGTTTTGCTGCAGAGTGTTTGGATAGGGGCTTAGAGGCATATTCAATGTGTTCAGAGGTGACTGTGGGAGGATCACGAGCACGGAGCAGTGTACGATCAATGAAGGGTGGTACCAAGGTTTCGGTGATGCCCCGGGTAATGTCAGACCAAGTGTTCATGAAGTGGAGAGCAGCAAGACCATCAGCAGCTGTGTGATGTACTGCAGTGCCAAGACACACTCCGCCGCACTTGAAGAAGGTCAGCTGTGACATTGTATTCTTTTCAAAGATAAGTAATATGATCTAAACTGCCCTTTTGATCTGAACTCTAAAATTTCTCCAAGCAATAAAGTAGCAGACATCAGTTGGAGTTGTTATTTGGTAACGAAGAACAAGTAGAATAAACCAGCTATAGCATAAACAAATTGAATAGAAGCATGCATTTCATAACTTGGATAAACAAATATGAGACATGAACACTATGAATTGTTTCACAATAATTTGCAGCATGTTATTTGGTGACAGATCAAATAGAATGAAACAGCTAGCATAAGCAAGTTCGGTAGAAGCATGACTCACAAGGCAACGATGCAAAGTGAAATAATATTACTCAAAGAAAAAAAGAAAAAGATATCAACACTATGATTTGTTTCACAATCAGTTACAGCATGTTATTGGGCCCTGCGGCAGAAGTGGAATGAACCAACTATAGCATAAGCAAGTTCAATAAAAGCACACATTACTTATGAATTCAGTAATGACCAGAGAACAAATTAATATTACTCAAAGATACCAAGACATTAACACTACAATTGGTTTCACAATATGCTGCAGCATGATCTCCAGCCACGAAGAACAAGTAGAATGAACCAAAATGGAATTGTTTTGAACAAAATGAAATTTTCACCAAAATGGATAACATAGATTAGGGTATGCACAAAGTTCACAACCACAGCCTTTATAATATATCAATGCATGGTAGGATAGGGAGATGGTTCAAACCTAAGGCTGGTATAAGGCAGGGCGATCCACTTTCTCTTTATTTATTCATATTAGTTACATAAGTATTAACCAATATACTAAATAGGGTTGAATCGCTAAACTTACTTAAAGGAGTCCAAATCACAGAAAATATGCATATTAATCATGCATTATATACAAATGATCTTTTGATTTGATGCAAGCCTACAAGGAAAAATGAAAGAACAATCAAAATGTGCATGAATCTATATTCCATATTTATAGGTTTGAGAGTCAACATAAATAAGTCTGAGACCTACTTTTCCTCTTGGTTTAATGTAAAGTTAAAAAAATGAGTACTGAATATCTTAGGACTACAACAAGGAGTGTTTCTTTTTTAAATATCTAGTCTGTTGGATATATCCTTTTAAAATTCCCATGTGTAATTTAGACAATTAATAGATAAGATTGATAAAAAAAATACTTGCACAATGGAAGCTTTGACTTTGTCAATGGCCAGAAGAATTACTCTAGTAAATCATATAATTAGGTCTATTCCAATATATGGGTTGAGTACTTGTGCAATCCCAAGCGATTGTATTAGATTGGATCTCTAGATTAGCTAGGAGTTTCATTTGGAGAAAGAACAACGATGTGAGGAAGGGGTTACATCTAGCCCTAATCCTGAGGGTGGCATGGGTGTTAAGGA
This sequence comes from Dioscorea zingiberensis, assembly GCA_026586065.1. Lineage (NCBI taxonomy): Eukaryota > Viridiplantae > Streptophyta > Magnoliopsida > Dioscoreales > Dioscoreaceae > Dioscorea > Dioscorea zingiberensis. Next base: position 38,096,062 of record CM048825.1, on the reverse strand, counting down.
GTTAAAAGTTATGAAAACAACCTTATCATCTAGACATGTTTTAGAAATTTTGAATGATTCTGACGAAATATGGGCTAAGATGATAACAAAAAAATATGAAAAAAATAAATATATGAGACCCATCTAAATGCAACAAAGTTCATGGACCTTTAAAAGCTTACTAAAAGTTGCTGGAAAATTTATAGGGAACATCATGCCTGCTAATGTATTACTCTCCACCTCAATGATGTCAGAACCTTGGTTTTTTGACATACCACTGCAACTAAAACCAACTTTTATAAATATGGATTATACACTAACTGAAATGCAGGTTCAAAATCTCCACACAGAAGAACAATGGGACTAGGACATCATACAAGACCTTTTCCCCAAACACAATTATAGATACTCTTAAAACCAAGAAAGTAGCACATAAGGAGCAAAACACTAAATGAGAATGGAACTAGGGAGGCCAAGGGAAATCAAGTACTGCAAGTGTATATATATGAGATACTCAGAACTAAAACCAATGCAACACAATGGACATATTGGAAGAAAATGTGGAAAATGAAAGTGACACCCAAGATTAAGATATTCCTTTGGAAACCATTACACAGTGTTCATGTAATAGGGTTGGAACATGGTTGGAAAATGATTGGAAAATGGTTGGAAACTATTACATAGTGGCACCCAACATGAGAACTTAGAGAATGGAAAATGGTTGAAAGATGGAAGGCTGACAAAGAAAGATAAGGCAATTATAGGACTTGGGCTATGGTAGATATGGAGAGGGAGATATAATAGTGTTTTCAACAACACACAATTTGAACCCAAGATGGTGGAAAGGAGGCAGTAATTTGCACTAACAATCAAGACATACAAAGACTATTGTATTTAGTACCAGCTTAGCAAGAAGAAGCAAGGTAATGCTGGAAGGACTACACCACTGGAAGATGATAAAGATCCCAAGGGAGGGAATGAAGCTGCAGACAAATCAGTAAGACTTGAAAGAAGCTTAAAAAGTCAAGACATTCATGGAAGAACAAATGTTGCCTGGAGTGCTCCAAGAGAATATAGAAGGAATGAGAAAGTTTTTTTTTTGTAATAGTTAGCTAAGAATTTAACCCTTGATAAAATAAAAATAAATAAATTAAAAAAAAAAAAAACAGAATGAACCCAACTAGCATATAAACAAGTTCAATAGAAGCACACACTGGTTATGAATTCAGAAATGCAAGGAGACCTAATATTACTCAAAGAAGCAAAGAAGGCATCAGCACAATGATTCAGTTGCAGTATTTTATCTGGTCACGAAGAACAAGTAGAATGAACCAGCTTTTGCATAAACAAGTTCAATAGATGCACACATTGCTATGAATTCAGTAATGCAAAGAGAACTAATATTACTCAAAGAAACAAAGAAGACATCACACAATGATATGTTTTACAATCAGTTGCAGCATGTTTTCAGTGAAGAAGAACAAATAGAACGAACAACCTATAGGCTATAGCTGAAACAAGTTAAATAGAAGACTATTCCAGTGTACATTAACTCACATGAAAAACCAAAAGCTAGTCAATTATTTTCCATAATTTTCTCATTTATAGTTCAAATTCTGAAAAATGACAATTGTTGAATAGACACGTTACAAAAATACTAGAGTTGATAGACCAAATTCCAAGTAATTGCTTGTGTTTGATTGGTGGATATTCCCACCAACACATTTCCTAATGAAATTTTTTCCCCAAGAAAAATTTTAATTGAAGTTAAGAATATAATAATAACCCATCCACCAATACTGGCCTACATAGCTATCTTATCATTAATACCTTTACTTTAAAAATTTTCTCTAAAAAATTCAAAAATTTTCAAAAATTCCTAATTCCAAGTGGGATATCCCCCAATTAAACACAAGCATGTTCTGAGCCACAGATACAATTATGTGTTGCATCTCAATAAATGAAGTTGAAAGATATTCATATTTGCATGATTTTTTAATTTTTATTTTTTTGTGATTCTAAACATGTAATTCTCTAGATAGAATGAAATTTTCCAATCATGATGAACAATTTTTGTTGCTTTTCTTGACATCTAAATAGCCTGTGCTATTATTTGTTGCCTTTATCTATTATTTTTTCTGTTTCATCAAAATATGTTCTCTTTATTTTTAATGAAAATGAATTTATAAACTCCAATAAGTAACTAGTACAATTACAAATACAAAATAGTTTGTTACACTACGAGTGGAGCTAAGCATGCAGGAAGATGGAGATGGCTACGTGGGAGGCATCAAAGGAGTTGACGAGTCAAATAGAGGGGCTGATGGGTCACTCGCGGACGCGTGGAGGCGGGATGGAGAGACCAATACAAAGGGAATGGAGTGGGCATGGAAGCGGGAAGGATTCTGGACACGCAGCGTCGCACCAGTGGCGTGATAAGAAGCCCAATCAACGGTGGAGAGACTTCATATGAAATACGAAATGGTATTTAATGGGAATGAAGCTGGGAGGCTAGGGTTTTGTCGAGGAACCGAGGCCCGGGACTGAAATCTCTCTGAGAGGAGGGGAAGCCGTGCCACCGGAGTCGCTGGAGCATCACCGTGCCATTATCATAGTAGTTCCTTATCTTGCTTTAAATTGTAGTACTGCAAATGTGGATGAGTCCTTAGTGTGAACTCAAGGTGTCAAACGGGCGGTAGACGGGCGAACGCGGCAAGACGGCCCGTTACGGGCGATGCTAGGCACGGCCCGGACATCAGAGCATCACGGGGCGTGCACGTGCATGGCCACGTCTGGCGAGACCCGTCTTTGGGCAAGCGGCACGGCCAGCGGGCGGCCGCAAGACGCAAGAGGCGGGGTCTGCGTGCCGCGACGCGAACGCCGGGAACCAAGACGCGACGGCCGACAAGCAAGGCCCGCTGATCTCAGCCGTTGGATCATGATCCAACGGCTGAGATCATTATTTTTTTAAAAAACCATTAAAATTTATTAAAAAATATTAAAAAAAATCATAAAAAATCATGAAAAATCAGAAATATATCTAAAAAATTTCAAAAAATAGAAAAAAATATAAACTATGGAAAACTTATAAAAATTCTAAAACTTAATGAAATTGATCAAATCATTAAAAATTTCAAATAAACCAAAAACAATTTAAAACCCCAAAAGAAAACTTTTTAAAACTTTATAAAATTTTTAAAATATATATTTGCATACACACAAAAATGGAAGCATGAGGAATATAATTAGTATTTTGGAAAAGGAAGTAATTATTGAAAACTTATAATTAGTGTTAGAGAAGAGAGAGATTAATACTTAATAGAAATTTTAATTATTACCATATCAGGTTGGTTTAATTTTAAATTTTAAATTTTAAATTATATTATATTTAGCATGTTAGGTCATTTTATTAGTAATGCATAGAAGTTTTAATTATTGCCTTATTGGTTGTTTTAATTTTAAATTTTAAATTATATTATATTTAATTTTTAAGTGGAAAGTGGTATTTAAAATATTGGTAACTTGATTAATTCAAATCTTATCTCAAACTAAAAATTTAAATATAAGGAATTTAGATCTAGAGATTCTTTAAATTTAAAGTTTAGCCAAATCAATTAAATCCTCATTGAGAAAAATCTAGTTACATTATTTAAATTTAAAATTACATTATTTTTAGTTGTATCAAATAACTTAACTACTAAGCTACAATAGATTTACATCATTATTATTAATTATATTTAATTTATTATTCATACTAACATTAAAACCATAAATCAATAAATATAAAACTAAATCGTACAAGGTAACTAAAAATGAGATTTTTATGAATAAAATCATATTAACAATACTGTGAATTTAATATAATATAATTTAAAATAAAACCAACAAATAAGACAATAAAAGTTGTCATTAATTACTAATAAAACACCATTTCAAAAATAAATATTAATAAATTTAATATTATATTAATGGACCGTATGTGTGCATTTATATATACTATATATATATAAGATTTATTAAAATCTAAGTAAGTAAAATAATAATCAACTTATATTAATTACTTATAAAATCAACTTATATTTTTCCAAAAATCTTATATTTCCCACACTAGATATACTTCTCATGCAATATTTTTTTTATTGTTTAAAATATTTTTTTATTTATAGCAATATTCTTGCCTTCAAATTTGGGCTTGAAGTAAATTTTTACAAATTTTAAAAGTTTTCCATATTTAATATGTTTTTCCTTTTTTTTAGTAAATTTTTGGATTTTTTTTCTTCTTTTTTCTGATTTTTAATAAAATTTTAACAGTTTTTTAAAAAAATTAAAAAGATTACGGGCCGGCACGGCACGGCCCACCCCTGTACCGGGCCGTGCCCCGTGCTGGGCCGGGGTCCCTGTGCCACCGTGCCGTGCCGGCACGGCACGTTTTGAGGGGCCAGCACGGCGGGCCCGTGCCGGGCCGGGCTGTGCTGGCCCGTTTGACACCTTGAGTGTGAACTCTATGTTATCTTATTGCTACTGTTTTATTACTGCTTGAATGAATGGAGAATGCTATGATGGCTGTTAAGCACCTTGTGATCTTCGTAATGGACCTGTGGGCTTGGTAGAGGTTCGTTACAGTTTGCCCAAATGAACTTCCATTTAATCAAAATATTTTGATATTTTTTTCAATTTGTAATAATAGTCTTAATAAATGGTATAGGTATCAAACGGCCTTGCCCGGGCATGGGCCGTGAAATTTGGGGACCGGCCCATTAACTTTAAAGAGTTTAAAAATCAAAATCACTTAAAAAATTCCAAAAAATCTAAAAAAAAAAGACTATAAAAATTCCAAAATCCACAAAACTCCCAAAAAGATCTCAAAATTTTTCAAATTTCGGATATAACCGTTTTATAGTTATTATAAAATTTCTATTTTTATTTTTTTAGAGTTAAAAATGAAGAAAAAAAATTGATGATCTAATCTGTCCAACCAAAGTTACTGTGGATGGCAGGATGACACTAGCCCAGCAACACATAGACATGCCCTTACTACAAGTGCCGGGCCTAGGCCAGTCGATATGGAGTCATCTTGTCTGATTCTAAAACCAAAGAAGTCCCTGGTTTCAACCAATGGCAAGACGCCACATGGGTTTGACCAAGTTAAAGCCCACGTATCATCCTATGGCGAGCTGCCACATGGATGTTGACATGTCAACATCCACATGACATTAATCCATTGGATGATATGGCACCTTGCCATTGGTTTAAATCAGAGACTTTTTTTATTCCAAAATCAAGCAAGATGACTCCAGCAGTCCACCCCTCTAATAAATGGATCATTATATTGATTTTTTCAAAACAATTATATATACAATCAAAACACTGTAGGATAATAATTATTAATGAAATAAGAAAAAAAAATAGGGCATTATATAATTAAAAAAAATGTAGAAAAATAATTAAAAAAGTAGATTGTAGAGAGAGAGAGAGAGAGAGAGAGGAGACCTGAAGCATGACAAGAATGCAAGGAGGAGTTCCGGACGGCGCCGATGGTACTAGAAGCCGCCGCAACTCGTCGGAAGGCTCGAACTCCCCGAACTCATCGGCCACCGACTCGGAGCGCGCCACAACGAACAATACCCCCTCGCCGGTGCACTCGATCTGGACCCTGCCGTCGGGGTCCACGCCAAGCCTCCCGGCCAAAGGGTAGAAATGGACCAACACCTTGCTCAGCGCCGCCTTCATCGTCTCCGGCAAGAAGAAGTCTCCGCTCCCATTCGGCCTGTAGAAGTAGATCGTCGGCGTGTGGGCACGCGCCACCAGGATGTCCAGGTTGGAGAGCCAGATCGAGTGCCTGGGCGTCTCCTCTCTCGGAGCCACCAGCCCCGACTCTATGACTTGGATCTCCACCGCCATTGCCGAGTTTGGATCTCGCGATCGAGTTGCTCACCAGGTGTTTGTTAAAATGACCGAGTAGCATGTGTTTGATGAAATACTCGAGCGTTTGGACGCACGCACAAAACGACAGGTCCATGTGACGGAGTGACACTTGCTGGGCTGAGTTGCTGTGTTATTGCCTCTAGAACAATCACTTTATATAGTCCATCATACAATTAATGTTGTGTAAAAATCCTCAAATTTTCTTAAGAATTTGATTTAATAAATAGAATTGTGGAAAAATAGATGAATCAACTACCAATATAGAATATAGCAATCAAGTATAAAACAAACAATCACAAGAAAAAGGGAAAGAGACAAACAGATTTACATGGTTCGGTAAATTACATACATCCATGAGCGGCATGCAAAGATCAATCCACTATAATCAATGTACAATAAAAAGTTGTCTCCTTCATTTCTCTCATTCTCTCCATCACACAACCAGAGATCATTGCTACAAGGAGAACTTATGATCTATAGTATTATTTGTAACAATCTAGAGATAATTAGAGTATAATTAAAACTGATGAACCCGACATGAATTCGGAGATAACTTTTAACAATTAATAGTTTAGATGCATCATTGTTGAATTATTTGATATAAAATTGATAGTTTGAAAGTGGTTAGAAAGGTTATATATACATATATATATACTTGGAATGGTGAAGTAAAAGAAATAGATGAATAATTCATTTACTCTTTGAACACCTCCAAGCATTTTATATATAGACTCTGTATGCCACCAATTGCACAGCAAGCAAAAGAGATGGGAGAGGAGACGAACAAGGTTGAGATCATAGAGTCATGCATGGTGGTTCCTGATAAGGAGACACCAAAGCACAGGCTCTGGCTCTCTAACCTTGATCTCTACAACCACAAGGATCACGCACCAACCTTTTATCTCTACAAGCCCCATGGAAACACTAATGACTTCTTTTCAGTAGACACTCTCAAGAAGGCCTTGGGCAAGACCTTGGTCACCTTCTATCCACTGGCCGGAAGGCTTGCGTTCGATGAAGATGGCCGCCTGGAGGTGGTACCCAGCCAGGGTGCTCTCTTCTCCGTGGAGCGCGCACTGCACTGTTGAAGGCTTCGGTGGCTTCCACCCTTCACCGGCGTTGCGGTAGTTGTTTGTCCCATGGGTTACTGAACCCGAGAGATCATCCATCTTGATGTTATTTCAGGTCATTTTCATTGCATCCCTTATTTGTTGAGAATTGTGCAGCAAACAGGCAAGAAAAACAAGAAGAAAACCAAAAAAATAAGAGAATTAACGTGGTTCGGCAATGTGCCTACATCCACTAAAGCGAACGGCGGAATTTCACTATATAAAAATTAGGGTTACATCATAGGTATTTATACTAAAACTCTAATGTACAAAAATTACAAAATTACTCTTTTCCGTACCGCTACCCTTTTGCCACTGTACTCGCAGCAAATATGAGCCATACTTTAACATTATTGTAGTTGTTTGTAATTCGGAGTCTGTGATGACATATATATATATATATATATATATATATATATATATATATATCGACTTTTGATTCGTCCGTACGTACGTGAATTATAAATTTCCGATGTACGGTGATCCCAACCTGAGCATGTTTGAACAATTTTTAACCATACATATGGAAAGATCGTGAAAAATAAGTTAGCGCACATCAATTTTCATACAATTTGGAAACTTGTAGGGTCTTCATCTTAACGGATCAAAACTTGTAGGAATCTAGCGATCCAAATTTCAACCGTTAAGTGGGAGGACCAAGCGGTTACCAAATTGTAAAACCCATGAGGTAGCTTATTTTTAGCAGTGATCTTCCCATCCATAAAAAATACTCCGGGGGCCAAATGGGTAGGCCAGGAAATGAACGATGTCCGGCGTATGCGGTATCATCCCTCTATATATATATATATATATATATATATATATATATATATATATATATGATGGCAGTTGACATTCTTCGAGTGCGGTGGAGTGTCTCTGGGCTGCGCTTTGCACCTCTCGATCATCGACGGCGTCACCGCTCTCCATTTCATCAGTGCATGGTCGGATATCGCCCGTAGGGCAGATATCATAGTTCCTCCTTTTCTTGATCACACTCTGCTTCGAGCTCGGTCACCGCCAACCGTATGCTTAGACCATAAGGAATTAACTTGTGATGAACTCTACAACTCTAATGGCGGCATCAGCCATGAAGAGTTAGACCAGGCATGCGAGACGGCGATACTCATAATATCTAACGATCATCTCAACACACTCAAACATGGCTTCAATGGGGAAAGAAATCTATCGACATTCAAAGCAGTGGCAGTGCATCTATGGCGCACGGCGTGTAAGGCCCGAGAGCTGGCTGAGGAGTAGGATACAAGGCTTTTCATGGGTGCGGATGCTCGTGCGCGGCTCAAGCCGCCATCGCTTAGAAGGGATACCTCGGCAATGCCATAGTCACCGTATCGGCAAATTTGCTAGTTGGGGAGTTGGTCTCAAAGCCGTTCGAGTTGGGAGTTTCCAAGATTGAAGAAACAACCAACAGGATTGACAATGAATACCTGCGTTCATTTGTGGATTTGTTGGAGAAACTCATGGTTGACAAGAAGATAGCGCAGGGGTCAAGGACGTTCAAGAGGACGGATTTCTTTATCATTAGCTAGTTGGCTTTGCCAATATATGAAGCTGATTTTGGATGGGGGAAGCCATGGTTCATGGGGAGGGCGTCCATGAGATATGTAGGTCAAGCTTACCTGATGCGTACACCTGGGGAAAGTGGAGGTGTCAAGCTTGCTCTGGGAATTAGAATATAAGTGAGACATGAGTCGATCGTCTGCTTATTTTATGATCTTCATTTCTGCAATAATAATCAGTGTTTTTAAACTCGGATCGGACCGGTTGGACCAGAAAAACCGAAAATCGGGCAACAGTTCGGTTAGAGTTTATAATAATTGTTGACCAAACAACCAACCGGGCGGTTGGACCAGAACCAGGGAGAACCCGATTTTTATTATTTTTATTTAATTTCACTTGACCTTGGTCAAAGCCAAGAAAGGTATGGTCTCACTACAGCCCAACCCACTTTATAGCAACACACCTCCTCTCATTCCTTTCCCCAGCCGATGTGGGACTAAATTTTCTACAAATTAGAAACCAATCACATCAGCTTCTTCTTATACACTTGTTCCATGATGAATATGGTAATCTTTCTAAACACCCTAATATTTCTCTCTAATTACATCCACTGCCATTATGCCATATCTCAATCATAAAATATATAATTAATACTTGTCAATCTTTATATATATATATATATATATATATATATATATATATATTACTTGCTTTTTTTTAACATATTTGTTAGATTTATCTACCTTAAAGATGTTATAATTTAATGCAAACTATATAATTTAATGTATTTTTTTGGTTTCTAGTTTTTCCCCCTACTTTGTATATTAATCACATTTTTCTTCTTTTGCCATCTTTGAGTGGAAACCCACTCAAATGTTTTGTTGTCTCTCAAAATTGGGTTACACTTTGATCAATATTGATCAAACTATTTAGAAACATTAGTATAGGATAACAGATTAACAGTTACTTTAAAATAATACATCTAATATTTTAAGTAGAGCACCTTTACAACCTTAATATTTTTGAACTTGGAAAATCAAAGTTCAAACAACATTGTATGTTATTATATATTTATTTTAATTTATTTATATTTATTTATATTTATAACTTCATCCGTCGTAGAAATGGGTCATAGGTCAAATTGACCGACCAGGTGACAGCTTATGAGGACCGGTTCACTTCTCGGTCCGGTTTTAAAAACATTGGTTATTGCATAGATGGTCCATGAAAGTGGCTAAGGCTTGGGTATCCACTTGGGTATTAGCCAATGAAATGATGAGCAAGTGTTGAAGGAGTGAAGATGCCATGAACTCTCTCTTGAACCGGGATGTTTTGGGATATGTTCTGAAGATGCCTTGGGATTTGTATGCAACCTTGGTATAGGTTGACAATCCTTGGGGTGGATTGGACACTTGTGTAGCTAGGATTTGTCCAAGTGTCATATGTGATGTTAAGGGGGAAAACGTACTAACAAGTGGCTTCATATGTGGAAAGAGAGGAAACCGAACCATCACAATCTCCTGGGTGTTTTCAGAAGTAATCTCCAGTACATTAGTATGATATTGTTAACTTTGAGCTCGAGCCCTCACAGTTTTAACTTAACCCAAAAAGGCTCAAACTAATGGAGATGTGTCCATACTATTTACGCCCCTATACTTTTTATTCAATAACCAATGTGGGACTATTGTTTGATTTCTAACATCGTCCCTCAAACAAAGGATCACATCACTTAACCACCATCGAGCTAGTCCACATCTACACATCAGTGTGATATTGTCCGCTTTGGGTCCGAGCCCTTACGGTTTTGTTTTTGGGCTTAACCCGAAAGGACTCACATTAATGGAGATGTGTCTATACTATTTAATCCCCTATTCTTTTTATTCAATAATCGATATGAGACTATTGTTAGGGAGAGAGAGTGAGAGAGAGAAAGGCTAAGAGAAGAGAGGAGAGAGAAAGAGTTAAAAAAATCAATGTTGTCAAGCTCGACCCGGGGTATTGATGACCCTGCCAAACCTAGGGGTTACTGGTTTCAACTTGGGGTTGAAACAGGGTCAATAATAAAATAATAAAAAATAAATTATAATAATTAATAATAACCAAATATGATATAAAACATAATTATAACAATAAAAATTAAAAAACATGATTAAAATAAATTTAGTATTTATATGAAAACCTATAATTTACGAAGGTGCTTTTGATAATTTATGAAACTCTCAGGACTAAAACAAAATTTTGAGCACCCTCCGCGCTATGCAGATAGCTATCTCACCCATCCTCTTTTATCGCGCTATGCAGATAGCTATCGCACCTACCCTCTGTTATCCACCACACAAGTCACTCATGATTGGATTGTATCAACGATCTCGAAGTATATAAGTGCATGGATACCCACCTCGCCTAAGCTCTCTGTTGCGATCAATTCGAAAATTATAACCCCAAGGCTTCGTCTCCCCTTCCCTTTCCAATTCGAATCCCCCATCAATCTCGATCTCTTCCTCTTCTTCGATCCCATTCTGCTTCTGTTTATTTTTCTTACCTTGATCCGAGGATTCAAGAACTGATTGGAGAGTTTGTGAGGTTTTTCCATTGATGGGTTTCACCATGCTAGAGTTTGTTCTGTTGCCGAGGTTGGTGTGTTGTTGTTACACCGCTGCAGGAGCTTTTTAGAATAGCCGATGGATCGACGAGCCAGATGCCGAACGGCCGAGAGCGTGAAAGAAGGTGGGAAAAAAATTGTAAATTTTAACTTAAAACTAACGGTAGTATCTTGAGTAGGTATTGAACTATACCCGCATATCATTTTGATCACTGAACTTCAATTTGTATCATTTTGGTTACTCAACTTCGATTTTACTTTACCGGGAGGATACTGAGAGAATTCTGGCATAATTTTTCTCCGGACTTGTCCACGTGGCGAACTTACTGCCACGTGGACAATTAAAAAAGGCATCTCAGACTCAACTTCTCCAAAGTGAAGATTTTTTTTCATGCATTTCACGGATTGGAATTTGAAATTTTTGATAGAGTTTTGATCTTGTGGATTTTGCAGATGGAGAAGGAGGTGAAGATCAGCCGAAGGCCGCCGCGAATAACATTGATGCTGGACTTTCCCTTGCAGTAGGGGAGCCGGAAGCAACTCCAGCGCGTCAAACTGCAAGACTACGCCGGAGAGATCAGATGGTCGGCGGCGTGCCACTTCCCTCATCAATCGCCGCATCATAGGCAAGGACCTATCTTTTCCTCCCCTTCTTCCCGTCCCTCTTCATCAAATGTATGCACAATAAGGGTAAGCAAAAAAGGGCAAATTTCAGGGTTACGGTTTGGATTAAGTGGCGGTGATCTCTGAGAATGTATTCTATTGCTGGTGAAATATTTGATGGATTGGAATTAGAGACCTCGGATGGATTGAAATTTTTGTTGAAAAACTGAGGAAAATGAGTTCTTTTTTTTTCTTCTAAAAATATGATTTTTCATTGATGTAGCGTATGACTTGGAAGTAAGTTCGCGATGTGGACAAGTCCAGTGAAAAATTACATCAGAATCCTCTCGGTACTCTTCCGGTGAAATAAAATCAATGTTGAGTAACCAAAATGATATAAATTGAAGTTTAGTGCTTAAAATGATATATGGGTATAGTTCAATACCCACTCAAGATACTACCCCTAAAACTAACCCTAACACTATGCTGGCCGGTTGACTCGGTCCAGTCAACCCGGATTCGAATAGGCTATTGGTCGTCAGTGTTAAGGTCGGTTCAACCTAAAAGCATGGGTCTATTGGGCATTCCCAGACTGGCCACATAATCGGTTCCCGATTTTTCCGATTGAACTTGCCGGACCGATCTGGGTTTGACAACATTGAAAAAATCTGATCTGGATCGCGTGGTCAAGGGGTTGCGGGCACCGTGGAGCCACTGACACTAGAGGCGGTGGGTCATGCTTAGGCGGCAAATTTGTTATAGTGCCGAGCCGTGCCAAGCATGACCCGCCTCGTGTTGTGCTGTGTCGTGCCAGGCCGACACGATCCGTTTGACAAAATAATCTAATATATCTCATTAAGTGCACAACAAAATGAAAAATAAAGAATATAAATATCTTTTCCTCCTTTTTCAAGTATGATGTCAATCTCTTAATTTTATTAGTTCATATATATATATATATATATATATATATATATATATATATATTAAATGATATAGATGCGGTCGGCACTTATCATTTTGTGTAATGCAGTCACCTCTTTTTGGCCCACTTACACAGTATTTTGAGGAAATCCAACTGTATGGATGGAAAGAACATCGAAAAATAAGCTAGCATGTGAATTTTCATACAATTTGGGAACTTGTAGGGTTTTCATCTTAACGGGTGAAATTTTAAACCGGTAAGATTTCTATAAATTTTCACATGTTAAGATGAAGACTCTACAAGTTCCCAAATTATATGAAAATTGACATGCTAGCTTATTTTTTGATGTTTTTTCCATCCGTATTTTCTAAAAAGGTGGAAAACGTAGAAAATGAAAAGGATTTTCTGTTGCATTTTCAGAAACTAGAAAATAAACTGTTTGGTTTGACTGATTGAAAACTGTTTGCAGAAACAGAAAATGAAAACGGTTTGCAGAAACAAAAAGTGAAAAATGGCAAACATGATATTTTTGTAAAGTTCAAAATATAAAAATAACAAACATGATATTTTTATATATTTTTATAATAAATAAAGTTCAAGAAAATATATTTTAAGAAATAAAAAAAATGACAAACATAATATTTTTATAAAGTTTAAAATAGAAAAAATAACAAATATGATATTTTTATACGTTTCTATAATAACAAAAGTTCAAAATATATTTAAAAAAATAAAAATGGCAAAACATGATATTTTAATAAAGTTCAAAATATAAAAAAATAACAAACATTATATTTTATATATTTTTACATTAACAAAAGTTCAAGAAAATATATTTTTAAAAAAATGATAAACATGATATTTTATATATTTTTATAATTAATTTTGGAGTTTGGTTTATTTACAACAATGCCATTGTCGTTTTCCAAAACTAGGAAACGACTTTTTGTCATTTTTCATTTTCCATTTTCCAATTTCCAACCCCATTACATTTTTTGTCTTTTCACGAAAACAACCAAACCCAACACGTTTTCGCAAAAAAATGTAAAACGACAAAAAAACAGAAAACGGCCGAAAATGCCCCAACCAAATAGGCCCTTATTAATTCTAAGCATTTAAAGTTCCCTTCTATTTATTTTTACAAAAATAATATGTACTTAGTTTTACAAGAATTGTCAACCCATATAAAAAAAAGTGATAAACCCTAGTTTTGAATTTCATCTTTGGCCGATGTTCATTTTCAAGATCCTCAGACTTTAAAAATCTTAGTCACGATTTTTGTACTTTGGGATTTTTGTTAACGTCCCTAATCTTGTACGTGGCGCATGTGGTAGTATTTTACGATGTGGAGAACTGCGTAAAGTTAGGATGGCGTGGCGATACAGCGTGGCGACAAAAATAGATTTCAAATGAACTAATTTTTTATATGATGACATGGCATGTTGACGTGGCATGCCACATGGAATAAAAAATTAACTGTATTCAGTTCGTATGCCACATGTGTTGTCACGTCAGCACCATGGATGTATTTGAACAAAAATCCAAAGTACAGAGACCATATTGAAGATTTTTAAAATAGAAGGACGAAAATGAACATTGGCTCAAAGTACAGGGACCAAAAATGATTTTAATATATATATATATATATATATATATATATATATATATATATATATATATATATATAACTTTCAAAACAAAACAAATATATAAACATCAACCCCGCACTTTGATGTGATTATGAATCAATGCAGCCTCAAGCAAAAGATATGATTATCGTGTCGTGTTGCACGTTTATGTATAAACTGAGCCTGCCAGCCAACCAGCTCATTTTAGTTTTTTAGAATATTTTAATATTAATTAAATACATATTAAAAATACTGAAGACTTTATTAATTAAATACATATTAAACTTCGCATATGTAAACAAAGATGGCCCCGATTGCCTGTGTACCATATGCAGGTATTATAATAACCGGGTTGTAGCTAACATGACTTATTATGGGCTAAGCATACCCAACTCGACATGACCCAGCTGAACCAAACTTTATTGTTATTTATCTAAACATGGAAGTTTTATATTGATCGGATCATCAAATAGTGATTATGGGTGTTGTCACAAGGCACAACAATTATTTAAAAAAATTTGAGATGTGTATTATTTATTTATTTATTTATTGAAAAGATCGATAAACCATATTTATTTATATTGCCTAAGACATTACAGAGCTGTATGGTAACACATAGATGTATTACAGTGGTGTGTCATACAATATATAGTATGTAGATGTAAGCTGTCTTTGGTGGCTTCCTGCACCCACTGCTCCTACTGCGCCATGATCTGCATTTGTGATAACACGAAATCTCAACATTAATGGACACCCAAATTTTTAGTATCACTAAAGTTAAGAATGTTTTTGTGAACTAAGAGAGGTGAAGAAGGATAATTTCATACGAAGGAACAAGAGGTTTAAGACTACTCATTTGTATTTTTTTCGCAAGTATTTACAGATTATATTTGTAACTCTTGGTTACCTTTACTCTTGATTCATATATTGCTGCTATTAATGTAGCACCTCCTGTTCCTGGGACCCATCTCCAATTTGCCTTTCAATGTCTCTCTCACAACCTTTAGGAGTAGGTCATCAATTACTTCCTGATCTCATTTGTTTGTCTTTGTTAAATTTGTAATTTGCATGTTAGTCAAAAAATAGGTTTAAGTTTTAATTATTGACACATCAAACAACCATGGATGCATGCAATATTGTTCTTTCCGATTAGTTGGTGTAATGTTGTTTCTAATTTGCATTGTTATATTTAGATAATGTCTTCAAAAGGACACATGTTGTCTCCTCCAAAGGAAATTTCCGCCTCAATGGACGGCCTACAGGATATGTATGATACCAAAAAAATTTACAACAAAGAGACCCATTTTCACGGCTATTATTTATATTGGTCAGTGTCATCCTCAACACCATGCTAGCAAATGCCATGAGGGCGAGCATTTTCCAAGGTATCCGATGTGGAGATATAGTAAAAAAGGAGGTATCATCCCTAGCTACAATATATAGATAATCTGCTAATTTTATGTTCCGGAGTTCTAAATCACTTCAGAACCATCAAATTAATATTCTATCTGTACGTGGGTTTATCTAGGCTTCAAATAAACTACCACAAAAGGGTGATCATGTCAATCAAAACAGTACTCACCTATACCCCCACGACCTCGGGTAAATGATGGGATGCAACATAAGCAGTTTACCCATCGGATATCTAGGACTTACAATCTCAAGCACCAAGCCAAGGAAGGAAAATTGGAGGACACTCATCAAAGGCCAAAATTACCACTTGGAAAGGAAAGCTCCTATCACTCGGAGGACAGATCACGCTACTTAACTTAGTGATATCAACAATCTCAAATTACTGGCTCTCAATATATCGTCTATCGAAGTGGGCGATCACCAGATTGATAAGATAAAACGAGAATTTCTATGAAAGGGAGTAGAGAGGTAAGCCAAAGCATATAGACTAGTATGTTGGGAATGATTATGCAAACCCAAAGAATATGGGGGATGTGGATTAATCAACATTCACAGTTTCAACATAGCCATACTAGCCAAATGGTGGTGAAGACTACTGACAAGGCAAGCGGGCACATGCTCTTAGGAATAACGAAATATACCCTTTCTTTAAAGCGCCACACCCAGGGCCTTTTGTCTTTTTGGAAAAGGAATCACCTAGCAGCAGAAAGCTCTCTTGCATAATATGACGGCTATAGCAGGGACAAGTGTTAGCTCTCTAATGACGGCTAATTTACAATGCATGTGTTTCATGTTTAGAGCTAAATGTGTGTATCAATAGATAAGATTTGTGTATGTTTAGCTCTAATTTTTATAAATTGAAAAACTTGTGCCGCTCACTCGGATTATGCGTGTTTCATAGAATTGTGATAATTATAGGCACTAATCTGAGATTTTCATGATTGTCTCAGGAAAGGCTAATCCAGCTTGACCTACTTTAGGGGCTACAAAAGGAGGAGAAGACCCGGAGCAAAATAGAACGAGTCGCAATTAGAATGAGTCTTCAACGAGCAGAATAAAAAATGTGTGACGCGTATCTGATTAGGGGCGGCGCTTCGCTAATCATGTTGCAGGCGACTGACAGATGTTAAGATTTTGCGACGCATCGCTAACATGCAACAACTTAGAAGATGGTGTTTTGCTTGCTCATCTTTGGGCAACGCGTCATAGGACGCGACTATATAAAGAAATGTCGCTCGCTAGGGTTTTCTCATCTTGGTATTCACACATTTTCTTTCCAATCTTTGTCTTGAGGCGGCGATTCTTGCTAGGCGGAGACTAAGGCACGAGGAAGGTTTCATCAAGAGAACTACAAACGATTCGAAGAGCCTCGAGCACACCTTGAGGAAGGGGAGTCTTCAATAAGGGCAAAGATCAACATCCTCTCTTATTCTTAATATATATATATATATATATATATATTTTTGTCCTTGTCTTGTGTCATGGATGTTTATTTGTATGAATGCTTTGAACACCCTTTTATAAACTCCATGATTTTGCGCTAGAATGTTGTTCTAGGGTTGTATGACCTTCTTAGACATGAAATTCTAAATTATCTTTTGATTATGTGGTTTGTTAGTTGAGTATGGTGTGCTTGTGACATGGTTCTTTATTAACCGTTAGTCAGAAGACAACGACAAACATTTAGCTATACTTGCATTTGTGTGTATCTAGTTAATCATCGATCCGGAAGGCGATGACATATCTTAGGCTTAATGACATATGAATGTTAGTATAGACGGACCATGCAGCGCAAGATGGAAGACTGGTGTGATAGACCAGCTGGTGTGGGTCATCTATGGTCAGGGCATTGTCTAGGTCCAGTAATGCCTCACTCCATTCATAGAAATATGTGTTGGAGACCGTAGGCATATTCCTTAGGAATAGGGAATCAACATCTATGCTTCTTGTGCACAAAGTCGCCTTGCGTGCTACTGACTAGCCCTTGCCATCTAGCTTGATAAACTACCTCTAATTAGAAGAGAGAATCTATCTCATGTCTAGACTCTTATCACTGATAGTCTTTCTTGAACTCTTTGTTACTTTATTAATTTGCTTTTCTTAGGAGTAACTTAGATCAACTCTCCCTTGAATCAAATGTTGAGGGTTCAGAGTACCTTAGTAGGTTCTTGTTTAATTAGATTTCCACAACCTATGGATTGGACCCGGTACTTATCGGAATTATTATTTTGCCGACACGTGCACTTGTGTGAGTGTGTGTATGCGCTCAACAATAAAGAACACCATCAACCTATGGTCCGATAACTAGATTGACGGGTATGTACCAAGCACGACCTACCCCATACTGTATGGAATGACTCGGAGAACGAGGCTCACAATATAAGAAGCAAGACAACAACTCGCACCAGGAATACTACTACTTAAGGATGGCCCACTCCCCAAGGAAGATGTAGGTAAGCTGGAACAATCAATCAGGAAGATACAAGAAATCCTTGCGACAGACAAAAAGACTAGGCGTTTGAAACTCACTACTCAAGTAGCTGTCATAGTCCAGTCCTACCATCGCCTTAAAAAAAATAATTATGGTTTCATGAATTTTTCTTGATTGATAGAAACCCTATCAGAAGCTAGAACGTACAAAAAAAATTTGTGCTTCAAATGGACCGTTTCGAATGCCCAAGACCTCTAAAACTGATCAGGTTAATTTAATACATAACCAAATCCCTACTTCAACTTATAACATTGTAACTAAGCCCTCGACAATTTATGGGCTTTGTTGTCAAGGTGAGAAAAAGAAATTTATGGGCTTTGAAATATATATTTAGGAGTAGTTCCTGTTAGCTTTTTTATTTATTTATTTATTTACTCAACCATAGTTTTGTGTTTACTATTCACGTTGGGCTGTTTTACTCATTGTCATGCTGGGCCCCATCTTCATTAGTCATCATTTTTGCATCTTATTTATCCACTACTATTTATCCATGAGCCCATGTATCATGTATGTATGTATGATCATGCATATATGAGAGTCATCTCACACAAAATGATCTAAGCCTTAGACCAATTGCATGTATGACCATCTCATATTTATGCATGTTCACATTTCTCCATGTGGGACTATTCCCACAACCTTGCACTGTTCATCCTTTTTTCCAACAGTTCCTTCTGTGGAACAAGTTTTTAATGAGAACCAAAACCAGGACTTAATGTTGGTGAATGCAACATCCTAACGAACTCTTAAATGGAAGCAACCTGGATTCTCCCAGTTCCTACGTTTGACAACATGTATTACTTCAAACAACATGATTGGTGGTCAGGGACTCAAAAACATTCGCTTCACTTAACCGGCACATACAACTATTAACAACATTTAATGTCTTCATACTTGAAACATTTAATGCCTAGGCCTGGACTTAGCTTTGATTCTGCAGTAAATATTGAAGATAGTTCTACTGCCCCAAATGCCAAGATTGGAGGATCTTCACCATCCTTGATCCCTTCTTCACCATCATCATTTGCATCATTGAGAGGAACAACATCTCTATTGATCCTCTCAACTTCAATGTCCTAAATACTGAAATCATTATGAGAATGTGGAATTCGTAGCTAGTTATAGCTGCATAAGGCAATTGAAACCTGATTCAAATTGTAAGAACTCATGGGCTGGATTCTTCAAGGAGATCGACCGACAAAGGAAAGCTCATTCTCATCGATAATGATCTTTCCATATATATGCATGGTGGTAAAGCTTGGAAATTTGACTAGTCTTCATCAAACCATTCATCTCACTAAGTTCAAATTGTATACGGTTGAATGTATTTAAGACAAGTGGATGATACGTAAAAAAATTCGGAATTGGAGCCCAGAATACATGATTTTGAAGAAGAGCCTCTTAGAGTGTCTGCTAAAAATTCTGCACTCTCAAGATTTCTTTAAGGATGTGCAAGTGAACTGATCATATGAAAAGGAAATAAATTGGGTCCTCTTACGGAGAGGCACATTGCTGAACTAAGGAACTTGTTAGAGGCTCTTACAATGACCGAGGAAGGAAGGCGGGAGGATGTTAGGAGTTGGATCATGGAAGCCCATGGGAGGTTCTCGGTTAAATCCCTCTACAAGTTCAAAGACGGATGGAGGGATGAGGAGTCAATTCCCCAATAACTTATGGGGGCTACCATGTCCAAAGAAGATCAAACTATTTGCATGGTTGTGATGGACAACAAAATCCTCACACTAGATAACCTAGCTAAGCGGGGATGGAGGAATCGCACTCTCACATTATCTATGCAACGAGCAAAGACTTAAGCGATGCAAAACTCCTTCTCACCACATGCCTGCTACAAGACAAATATGGCTCCATTACTGTTCAAAGTTTAATTTTAGCATGCACCCTCGATCCATAGGGGATTTATGGGGACACAATAGTCTGGAGAAGAAGACATGCAAGGAGATGCGCATGGGGTGGAACCTTGTGGTCATGGCCATTACTTGGAGCATCTGGCTGGAAAGAAACAATCGATGCTTCCACAACAAACAACGCGTTTGCTCTGGAATGATTCGGAGAGTCGCTTTCCTACTGCTTGCACGGTTCGATGCTACTTAGGCACACCAAGCAACCGCCGGTGAGGAGCGGATGGAATCCATCGCAAGCATACCACAGCCTTAGCCCACAGGGAATCACAACAAGCAACTAGGAATGGGGATGACTTTGAAGATGAGATGATAGGGCAAGATGATCATGGGTAATTCGCACATACATCAAGAGAGGGAGGGGGGCACTGGGGCTATGTCCCAACCCATTGTTATGTTAACTTTTTACTATGTTAATCTTTATCAATAAATGAATGTGGTTTATCCACTTTAACCAAAAAAAAAAAAAAGGAAATAAATTCTTCGAAGTATGAACATCATATCTCCACGAAAGAGTTCAAAATTTACAATGAAGAAAAGAACATGAGCATAAGAACAACATACAAAGTGCCAAAGGTTATAAAATTAAGTCTTGTTCAAAAGAAATTATCTGAATTGGTTGCATTAGCTCAAATGAAGTTGTCAGTTGAGAACTTGGACCATGATCACAATATTGCTAGATGTATCAAGGTTTCGAAATACATAAAGATTCAATCGGTTGAATTGGGACTAGCAGTGTCATGTATAAACAAATAAATAATATACAAATATATAGTAAAAAATTATGATATGCCATATATAAATCACTATTATTCATCTCCTCTCGCTTATCTTGCATCAATTAGAAATGGAAGACCCCATAAAACAAAAACAAATATAATACATGATATCTCTTCACAAACACGATCTCATACGGGTATTTTTAATTCCACGGTAAGAATCTAAATCAATCGTAGAAAATCTCTTTGAAACGAGCCATATTCTCAGTCTCAAACGCTTAGATCAAGCTTGATGTACCTCCGTCCCTGGAATCACGCATCACATAAGCATGACCTACATATCTCATGTACGCCCTCCCATGAACCACGGCTTCCCCATCCAAAATCGACTTCATATATTGGCAATGCCAACCTAACCACAAGGAAATCCGTCCTCTTGAACGTCCTTGACCCCAAAGCACTATCTTCTTGTCACCCGTGAGTTTCTCCAACAAATCCACAAATGAATGCGGTATTCATCGTCAACCATGTTATTTGTTTCTTCAATCTTGGCGGCTTCTAACTCGAATGGCTTTGAGACCAACTCCCCAACTTGCAAATTTCCGGATACTCGACTCTGACATTGCCAGATATCCCTTTCGGCATTGGCGGCTTGAGCCGCGCATCGAGCATCCGCACCAAAGAAAAGCCTTGTATCTGCTGCGTCGGCTAGCTCTACGGGCCTTACGCACGCGTGCCATAGAATCTGTGCCGGCTGCTTGGAATGTGGTTAGATTTCTCTGCCATTGAAGCCGTGTTTGAGTGTGTTGGTGATCTTTAGATATTGTGAGTATCGTTGTCTCGCATGCCCGGCCTAAGTCCTCAAGGCGCGTTTAGTGTAGAGTTCATCACGAAGTTAATTCCACATGGTTGAAGCGGTTTGTTGGGGTGATCGAGGAAGCGAAACCAGTCGCGATCGAGAAAAGGAGCAACTTTGATATCTAGCGCCACGGGCAATATCGGACCATGCATTGATGAAATGGAAAGTGGTGACGCCGTCGAGGACCGAAAGTGGTGCAGTAGCGGCCGGACACACTCCACCGCACTTTCGAAGAATGTCAGCTGCATGCCATCAAATACATCTCAAAGGATCAAGCATCAAATTATATAAACAACATTTCAATGCTAAAAGGGATGCATGCAGTGAAGTGACCTGAAATAACATCAAGATGGATGATCTCTCGGGTTCAGTAACCGACTGTTGAAATTTGAGAAGGAAGATGGAAGAAGAAAGATAAAGAGAAAAATAACTCAAAATATCAGAAATTTTATTCCATAGAAATTCATCCAAGTAACCTACTTATATAGGCTTACAAAGTTCATTCAAAAATATATAGATAAGATCAGATAAGATCTCCCTAATTAATAAACTAAATAATAAATTAACTAATAGATAAAATTCTACTAAAAGATAAAATCTTAAAAACTAAATCTAGTTTTGAATTAATCTCCAACACACCCCCTTAATTCAAAACACATAAAAAATAATTCTTATTTGATAGAGCACTTCTCTCTAACATGAAACTTTATGGAGCACCTCTCTCCAAAAACTTTATGGAGCACCTCTCTCCAAAAAAAATTTTTGTGAAGCACTTCTCTCCACTAATGATGCACTTCTTATCACACTCGCTACTTTCTGACTTCAAAAAGGAGATTCTTCTTCACCACCAAATTTCAGATGCTCTTCATTTATAAACCCGCGATTAACTTTTGTAGATGCCCAAATCTTTTGCTTCAAACATTGAGGTTTTTCCCTTGTGCCAACAATCTTCCTCTTCACGTGGCGCCTTGCGCGATGGTTGCATTGAGGAATTCTTCTTTTCCTTTTGAGGATGAATTCTTTGCTAGAAAAGCTTCCATATTCATCTGCTCTCGCCTCCTTCCTTTCTCATAGATCTTCTTTGCTCTTGAAGCACCGCGAAGCATTAATCAATTTAGCAAGTAATTTTACTAATGTCTCTTGAATCTTCCAAAGATGAAATTTTTTGCCTCAAATCGTTCGAGTAAACTTACAAATACTTTTTCAACAATCATAATATCGGGTAGCTCTTACGCCCATCGGTCTAATTTTGTTTTACCTTGTAAACGCCTATCAAAAATACTCTTGTATGCTTTCTTGTTCTTTTCACGCTTAGAATCTCAAGATCTCTTTTGAGATTTAGTATTTCATTCGCCATGTATTCTTTTCATTGCCTTGATATAATTCCTTCAAACGTATTAGAAAAACGGCCCATTTGTTTAATAAGTCGTAATTACGTGAAGATTGATTACGAGAGATAGCGGCGTGAATAAAGGATAAAGTTACAGAGAACTTTTGCTTCTTCTTCTACGTGAGCCTTGATTTGATTGATTGTCGGATTGTCTCACAGAGGTGGTATGCACCCTTTTCATCTTGATGGATTCTGCCATAAGCCATGACCTTTTAGATAGGCTTTCATCTTGACAGCCCAAACTCTAGTAGTTTTCCATTGAAAATTGGTGGTGAGATAGCGGATGCATTCTTGCTAGGCGTGATGAATAAAGCGCTCAGACTCACAAGGTCCCCAAGATCTATACTACTGGATACCATATTGAAATTTGAGAAGGAAGATGGAAGAAGAAAGATAAAAGCGAAAGAACACAAAATATCAGAAATTTTATTTCATAGAATTCATATTAAGATGACAAAGCAACCTACTTATTTAGGCTTACAATGTTCATTCAAAAATATATAGATAAGATCAGATAAGATCTCACTAAATAATAAACTACATAACAAATTAACTAATAGATAAAATCCCACTAAAAGATAAAATATTAAAAACTAAATCTAGTTTTGAATTAATCTCCAACAGGGACAAGCAGCTGCCGCACCGTCGCTGAAGGGTGGAAGCCACCGAAGCCTTCAACAGTGCAGTGCGCGCGCGCCACGGAGAAGAGAGCGCCCTCGGCGTTGCAGTCCACCTCCGGGCGGCCCTTTTCATCAAATACAAGCCTTCCGGCCAGTGGATAGAAGGTGACCAAGGCCTTGCCCATGGCCTTCTTGAGAGTGTCTACTGAAAAGAAGTCATTAGAGTTTCCATGGGGCTTGTAGAGATAAAAGATTGGTGCGTGATCACTGTGGTTGTAGAGATCAAGGTTGGAGAGCCATAGCCTGTGCTTTGGCGTCTCCTTATCAGGAACCACCATGCATGACTCTATGATCTCAACCTTATTCTTCTCCTTTGCCATCTATTTCGCTTGCTGTGTGCTTGGTGACATGATACAGAGTCTAAATATAAAGTGCTTGGAGGTGTTGGAAGAGTGAATGAATTATTCATTTATTTCTTTTACTCTACAATATTAATTCCAATGATATATATACATATAATTGAGTGTTAGTCATTTTATATCCACCAATAATTGAGTGTGGGTCCAACAATTCAACATTATATAATTGAGTGTTTGTCCATATATCCAACTTGTGTCTCCCACTAAAAGTTGGGACAAAAAAAAGAATCTTGGGCTGATGAGATAGAAGCTCTGAGGTGAAAAAGCTTTCACTCTGAAACCAATGTTTCTGTCCCCCACTTACAATGGTGAGTGGGGGAGACGAAGGGGACATCCAGGGGGCAGTGACTCTATCGCGTAATGAGAAAGTGGAGGAATGTGGGGGGACCCCTCTTGGCCGGTCAATGACAATCTCATGCGGGGAGAAGCAAATTTGATCTCCATCCCGGTGGAGATGAATAATGTGCTACCAAAAAAGACACAATGGACCCAA
Source organism: Dioscorea zingiberensis (assembly GCA_026586065.1). Taxonomy (NCBI): domain Eukaryota; kingdom Viridiplantae; phylum Streptophyta; class Magnoliopsida; order Dioscoreales; family Dioscoreaceae; genus Dioscorea; species Dioscorea zingiberensis. The sequence continues at coordinate 38,071,447 of CM048825.1, read as the reverse complement.
AAGGTGGGATCTGGGGGTGAGAGAAAAAAATACTGGGCTAATGTTGTGCAGGGACAGGGTGGAGGAAACCAAATGGATTATTGAGCTATGGTAATTTTTGGTTGAGGATATCACACTTGGAGTTAGGGATAACTTTAGAAAAATTTTGAATTTTTTGAAACGAAACTTTAAACCAAATGTCTTAATGATAATGCACTTTGTGTCATTCATCCATTAGTTGATGGTCCATTATTAGATCTCTAAATCACCATTAGAATTTTAACAGAACACATTATGCATTGAAAACCATGCCAGTAATATTCTACTTGGGGATTATCTTTTTGCCAAACATGTTTATTGGTTGTGCCGGTCAGTGTCATGTCATGAAGTGTACCTGCTCATGAGTCCCTTTCCTCCGCCTCAATCCGACACAGGAGGTTGGGCCATGGGTAACACAACCCATCAAAGGTTAGGTTATACTTATTAAATATTTCTGGGTTGGACCCTACTGGTCCAACCATAACCACTATCGGAGTAATTCACATCTCCACATTAGTAGTGATATTGTCCGCTTTGGGCCTGAGTCCGCACGGTTTTGTTCTTGGGCTTAACCCAAAAGGCCTCACTACTAATGGAGATATGCTTTATTACTTAAGCTCTACACTTTTTCTTCTACAGTCATGTGAGACTATTGTTTGATTTTTAACATCCTCCCTCAAACAAAGGACCACATCGACTCGAACACCAACTTCAATCGAAGTCTACCGTCTGGCTACAAACTCAATCCAGGTCTACCACCTGGCTGCAAACTCAATCCAAGTCTACCGCCTGGTTGCAAATTCAATCCAGGTCTATTTCGTGGCTAATAACCCAATCCAGGTCTACCGCCTGGCTGCAAATTCAACTTTTTTTTTTTTTGAAATTCATCACAGATCTACAACCTGGATGCAAATTCAATCCAGGTCTACCGCCCGGCTGCAAATTCAATCCAGGGCCTCTTTGCACGGCTAACAACAACTCAATCCAGGTCCATCGCCTGGCTAACAACTCAATCCAGGTCCACCACCTGGCTGCAAATTTAATCCAGCCAATCCAAGTCTACCGCCTGGCTGCAAATTCAAACCAGGTATACCGCCTAGCTGCAAATTCAATCAAGGTCTGGCTCTAATACCATGTTAAATCTTTCTGGGCTGGACCCTACTGGTCCAACCATAACCACTATTGGGCTAGTTCACATCTCCACATTAGTAGTGATATTGTCCACTTTGGGCTTGAGCCCGCACGGTTTTGTTCTTGGGCTTAACCCAAAAGGCCTCACTACTAATGGAGATATGCTTTATTGCCTAAGCTCTACACTTTTTCTTCTACAGTCATGTGGGACTATTGTTTGATTTTTAACAATACTGACAGCCCAAAACCCATCTGTACGATTGTACGTACATGTTCCAGAAAAACTCAAGGCAACCATCTTTAGCTTCGTTCACCCGCCCGAGCATGGCATGGCCCAGCACACCACAAGCCATGCCTGACACGGGCCACCCCTGGGTCGAGGGCACGGCCCATGTGACATGTTTATTTATTTCTTTATTAGTGATCATCAGTGACATCAAAATGACCCATTTGACTAGGTTATTGTTTTCATAATAAATTAAAGAGAATATAACCGAGATATATAACATAAAAGAATAGGAAAGGATATGAGAGAGAATGTGAGAGAAGAAGTCGGTGAGGGTTTTAAGTCCAATATGTGTTTATTTATTATAAATTTCATCAATTATAAATTTCAAATCTTTTTTGGACTTGCTGGAATTGTTCATCTACAATAAGTTTCTAGCGTGTTTATTTGATTATGTTACATTAACATGATAAAACATTTTTTATATTTCATTGTTAATTATCATTTGATAAATATAAATAATAATATAATAAAAAAAGAGATAATTGCTTGCATGCCCCCTACAAAACATCAAAATTGCTTATTTATCCTTACAAAAGTGACAATTGCTTGCATACCCCTATGAAACAATAATAATTGTTTATATGCCCCTACTGTTACTTATTGTTAGTCGTTGTTAGTGGTTTTGTAGGGGTATGCAAGCAATTATAAGGGGTATATAAGCAATTATTGTTATTTTGTAGGGGTATGCAAGTAATTATCACTTTTGTAAGAGTAAATAAGTAATTTTGATGTTTTGTAGGGGCATGCAAACAAAAAACTCAAAAAAAAAAAAAGTTGTTATTAGCTCGACTTTTCCCCTATATCCCTCCCTCCTCCCTTAGCATTGTTATTAAATTTAAAAATAGACAAAAAAATGAATGTTTCACAATCATCCATTTCAAAAGCAAACTATCTATGGTTACCCCAAGTCTCATTTATAATTTTCTCTATCATTTATATACATAAGAAATGAAAAAAGATTGAGTTCACAAGTTATGTTGTGTTGGTGCCTTGTATGGTTGGGTTAGACTCTGTGGATTGGATTAATCATATTAAACTTTATTCTACGCAAAGAAAGAGGATTTATTCTAAGCAACTAGAACTTCATTTAAGAGATCATCTTGGAGATGGAGATCAGGATACTGTTGGAAGTAGTGGATTAAAACGCAGTAACCCATATGCACAGTGGAATAAACGGTGAGACATTAAAGTTAGGCCTAAAAAAATTTCTTAACTTATTTTATATAACCCAATTCATCTAATAATTAACCACAATATATCTTGTATGTTGTTTGGTTAAATAAAAAAGAGAATACTTATTTGGAATCACTTTCTCTCCTGAAAAACCTTTTTTGAATTCGACTGATGATCTTCAAGATGCACAAGTGTGCAACCTCATTCGCTTACTACTTGGATTGATCTCACTAAAGAGGGAGCCTAGAAAAGAACCCTCCCAAGACATCACTCAATTTGTCTCACAGAATTAAAAATGCTACTTCAATTAAAATCAACGGAAGTAAATCAAATTTAGGATTTACATAATCAATCCTACACAATATCAAGAGTCCTACAATAGGTCCTCACTCAGAAATAAAAACGAGGTTCACAAATCCCCGGATATAGAGCTGGATTTTGGGTCATGTCGGCCCGGGCCCGGCATGGCCCAGCACGATCCGGGCCGTGCCTGGCACAGCCCGGAATGAACAGTAACTGGGTCGTGCCAAGCACGGCCCGACTTCGTGCCTGTGTCGGGCCAAAGCCCGCGGCCGCCGTGGCTGGCACGTACGAGAATATTTTGTGCTAATGCGGTGCTTGGCCCGAGGGTCATTGCACTGACCCATCACTGGCGATTCGAAATGCGACACGCGTGGCGTGACAAATAATGCCACGTGTCAGATTAATTTTTTTAATAAAAAATATAAATATATAAATATAGTCTAGTCCAGTCGTTCAGGCTTTATTCTTTATAAAACCCTTTTTAAAAAGGATTAAAGCCACAAATGGTCCCTCTACTTTACCCCGGTCCCTGTACTTTACGTATTTTGTTGATAATATCCACGATCTTTGATGTGGCGGCCACGGTTGGCATCTGGTAGAAATACATGCTATTTTTCTTATTTTGTTTATTTACAGTTGGCCATATTTTGTTAAGGTGGCAAGACATGTGGGGATATATGATGATATGGCAATGTTTTAAAAAAATAATAAAATAATTTTTAAATAAAAATTTAAAGTTATGTTGACATGGATGATGATGTGGCAAAAGTTTTAAATTACTCACAAAACAATTAATTATTTAATAAAGTACATAATTACTACACTAATTATAACCAAAATAATACCAATAATATAATTAACAATTAATTGTTTCACTAAAAACACAATTAAAAACCAATTAACTTAACCCTAACCCTAATTAATAAACCCTAACCCTATCATCTTTCTCTCCTCCCCATAGCCCACTTGGGCATACTGATGAGTGAGGAGGAATAGGCCACAGACTGCTCCAAGGGAGTCAATGGCGGCGATGAGATCTGCGACGGCCCATTGGGGCTTCCGATGATGAAGCCGATGACATCCACCGCCGTCGGACTCGACATCACCAACTCCCTCGCTACCGCGCGTCGTTCACGTTCTCCTATGATTTGTGGATCTCGGAGGCCTTGTTGGTGATGCTTCTCGAGAGCGAAGCGTGGCGGTGGAAATTTGCTTGATGGCGTTATGCGCCTGCGTCCGCGAGATCTTTGAGATCGGCCTCTCAGTTCTGCGGCGGGCTCTTGGAGTGCGTCCCGGCCGTTCGCGATTGGCTTTCGTGTCATAGGATCTCAATCCGATGGCGGCGGGAGGAGAAGGGGGGTAGCGGAGAAGGAGGGAGGCTGCTGGGGAGGAGAGAAAGAGGATAGGGTTAGGGTTTATTAATTAGGGTTAGGGTTAAGTTAATTAGGTGTTAATTGTTAATTATATTATTGGTATTATTTTGGTTAATAATTAGTGTAGTAATTATGTACTTTATTAAATAATTAATTGTTTTGTGAGTTATTTAAAACTTTTGCCACATCATCATCTATGTCAACATAACTTTAAATTTCTATTTAGAAATTATTTTATTATTTTTTTTAAAACACTGCCATATCATCATATATGCCCACATGTCTTGCCACCTCAACAAAATACGGCCAACTGTAAATAAAAAAAATAAGAAAAATAGCATGTATTTCTACTGTATGCCAACTGTGTTGCCACATCAACATCAAGGCTATTATTGAACAAAATATGTAAAAGTCTGAGGGCCTTATCAACATTTTTAAAAGTCTGAGGGGATAAAAGCGAACATTTGGATAAAAGTACGAGGGGACCAATTTGTACTTTTAATCTTTTAAAAAATATATATAATAAAAGAGATGTTATGCAAATTTAAATTTTTTAAAAATTATATATAAAAAATATATATAAAATCTACCAATATAACCTAGTCTTATCATATAGACAAGAGTAGTCACTGAGAGATCAAAACATATAAAATCTACTATTAATGAAGAACCGGCTCTCTTCTTATTACGTAAATTTTATTTTAAATATATATAATATATATAAGATAAATTATGATGCTGCCACCGTGGACCATAGCTTTCACGTGGGCCATTCTCGGACTATTGATTGTCTCAAAACTTTGTATGTTTTCATATTTCAAAGAAATCATTAATTAATTAATTAATTAACTAACTAACTTATTTATTTATTTATTTATTTTTGTTGTATAGCTTAGATTTCATTCTCCACCGCAGGCACTTATATCTTGTCAACGGGTCTGCTTGCTTTTAAAGTGGACTAGTGTGGGTGGTGGCAAGGGTTTGTATTACAATTTACAAATATACTAATTGGTGCAATATTATACAGAGTTTACAAATTTACGGAAGAGTTTTAGAAGTCTAAATATCAAGTGCAAACAAACACTATCCATATTTACTATGTCAGAGCCATCTATTGTATTATTCACGCTCACTTACCTGCACAAGTAGTTCACTTGAGTGAAAATCACTAATATCAGGAAATAAATATATATAATGAAAGATTTACGAATCCCATAAATAATGCTAATCATATGCATTATCTTTTCATTAGATTAACATGCCAAGCATTTCAGAAAACCCAGATAAAGCACATATGCAATTTCAATCATCATCAGCATATCACAATCACATAAATATGTATGCTAAGGCCTCGTATCATACAAGCATGCACCCCTAGTTAAAATGTCTCCGTAAGGACTCCAACTCCCATCAAGGAACAACGGTATACATCTACATGATCTTGATGACCGGAAACAATGTTGACGACCAGCGGTATACATCTACATGTGTACGCCAAGTATCAATCTCGTATCCGATACGGGCTCTCACAAGAGATAGGAAGGGGTTTTTTTTATATAAAATATGACTTTCGCAAACATTTTTGGTTTTAAGAAAAACGATTGAAAACAAATTCCCTTCCTTAGCCCGGTCTCATTTACTTAAATATCTGGGCTCTATCCTGAGCCCCTGCTGGGTCCCCCATACATAACTAACTAAGGTGCAGTCTATGATACATGAAATAATCTTCATCTACCCCTTAGGATTTCATTTACTATTTCTCATGCTCTTTAACATTTAATCAGTTTAACAAGCATTAAATCACTATGTAACTACAACGATAAAATTCATCGACAAATCACAACTCGAGAGAAAACTCATATAAACCAATCCAACGATAAAAACCTGATCATTAAACATCTAAATATAGTGTAGTCACTCACCTGAGTCTCGGAGATTCCTACAATTGGCTCGGTCCTTCGGTAGCTCCCGCTGTGCCTTTGCCTTTTCCTTTATCTCCTTCTAGAATTGAAATACGGAAATTATGAATACGGAGACCATATCCTTACTCGTACTCTAATTTAAACTCGGTCAAATATGATAACTCATTAATTTCTCTAAGCATGATTTTTACTTAAAAATCTAATACGTGTTTCTAAAGCTCATAAATACTATGATTACCTTTCATAGCTTTAGTTCTATCACTAAGAATACGATAAACTCATTAAACTATCTAAGCATGATTCTTAATTAAAATCTAATACATGCTTCAAAAATTCATAAGAATACGAAAACCGTAATCTTATCTTATACTCTAATTAGACTCGTTAGAGTACGATAATTTCATTAAATTAAATAGGGTATGATTTCTCTTAACATAAACTTCGTATTTCTAAAGAATGAAATACGGAATTTCCAAATTAAGGGACTTAGCTTTTCTTCAACTTAATCTTAATTGAAAAGTTCCTAACATGCTCCTTAAGGGTGATTAAGAGCTAAGCATGATCATGGAGACTTAATCAACTATAATATACTTAAGATTTCCTACAAAAATTCGGCAGCACCTCCTCTATTTGGAGGGCCCCGAAAATATACAAACATACATCTCAATTGATCTAATCAAATCATACATCTCTTGAATACAAAACCTAATTCATTCATGCATTCATTAATCTATCTAATGACATGTTTTAAATAATTATGTATATATCACATCTTAAAAGTAATATCATTACAAGGCATGCCCAAACACAAAATGCAGAAATTTTGCCTGTCACGCGCAGTTGCAAAGAACTGGTCATAACTTCTAAACCATAAATCTGATTTCTCTCATCTAGGGCTCAATAGAAAGATGCTTCCGAGCCCTTTCTAATGGCATCTTATACAACTCGAACAGAGTAGTATACAAGTTCCAGCTGTCCCACGAAGGAGACAGCAATCTGCAGGCCCTCAAATCAGAATTGCAGAAATTCTGCCAGTTATGTGCAGTCTGACCGTTCTGTCCATAACTTCTAATCCGGACATTGGATTTCTCCAATTTAGGATTCGTTAGAAAGATAATTTCAAGATCTTTCCATTGACATATTACACACTCCAAACAGAGGTGTATAGAGAGCGCAGCTATCCCTCGAAAGGGACAGCTATCTTCAGGACTACACATAACAACTTCATGCATTATCCCTAAACATGCTTAATTAATAAGATTAACCAATATAAAGCATGTGATACTTAAGCATGATAACATGAAAACTAATAAGCATTTATACAGAGGTATATAGAGAGAGCAGCTGTCCCTCGAAGGAGACAGCAATCTGCAGGACTGCACATAACAACTTCATGCATTTCAAGACTCTTAGAATGTCGCTAAGCATACTTAATTAATTAACAAGATTAACCAATGTAAAACATGTGATACTTAAGCATGATAACATGAACACTAATAAGCATTTATACTCTTGAATTTTCATGAAAATTCGGCGACACCTCCCCTATTTTTAGGGCCCCGAAAATTATACAAACAATCATCATAACTATCATTAAACTTACTCATGCTTTCATAATCATCAAACAAGCTAATAATCCCTTAACCTCCCCTTAATCCCTCTCTAATCACAGCAGTATTAACATCACAACATCAAGAAAGCATTCACAATCCTTTAGCTCTCTTTCAATCAATTTCAGCCCTAATTCATGAAGGGTTTCCCCAATTCAAGTTCATAAGAAGAAGAAGAAACCTCGCCGAAGTAAAGAAGAACTAGGGCAGTGACGACGCATAAAAGGGGGAGGTCGGAGATGGGCTGCGGCGTTAGGCCGGCGGGCTGCTGGGAAAGACGGCGCGACAAGGGGGCAGCGTCGAATAGCGCCGGGTCACGCAGCTCAGGCGGATTGCTGGAGCGAACGGCGGGGGCTCGCGTTGAGGCGCACAACACGGAGGAGAAGGGCGGACGAGAGGCACGAGACGATTGCGGCAGAGGGTGCATGGCTGGCTCGCCGGCGGCTGGCGACGGGTAGGGCGCGGGCAAGGGTCGCGCGAGGGAGAAGGGAGCTAGAGATGAGAAAGAGGCACGATCCCTCTCTAATTTCAATTGAATCTCATTCAAATGTAAAAACCTAAGTTCCCCTCTATATACATATACTAAATTATATATTTTTCCATTATTATATGTTGTCACATGCTTCAATTAATTCAAATATACTCTAGTTTCATTATTGGGTTTTTAAATAATAAATTACTATATGTTGTCACATGCTCCGAGGAGTAAACTCACTCGATCGCCTCGACTCCTCTCACCGTGACGCCAGATAAATCCTGGAGGAAAGAAACTCTACTCGCTCGCTCACCCCATTTACCTTTTCTGGGACAGAGATTTGATCACATGAGATCTTACCCAAGAGAATGCCCCAACTAGTTCGGGCTCCAAGGGTTGTCTAGCCTCTGCCCAAGCCGGCAAGGCCTAAAAATGGGAGAGTTTGGACAAAAATATTAGTCCCGAACATCGAGCCTTGGATAAAGATCATGGCTCATTTTAAAATGAGACGGGCCTTAGGTATGATGGTTTAGGCTTCGGACCGACCCGAACCCGACCGAATTATATACAAATAAAATAAATAAATTTATTATTTATAATAAATTTGAACAATTTATTTGTATGCCTTAATGTAAAGGTGTAAAATTCTAGTATAATTTAATTAATTTTTCTACCAAAACTCACTCAGATTTAATTTATTATTAAAATTTTTTATTTTAAAATATAAACTCTATTTTTTAATAAATTTTAATTTAAACAATTAAATATGGGCGGATTTAGAATAGTCATGGTCATGTGTTTAAAAATATAGGTGGGCCTTGAACAAAAATATAGGCAGAATCTGAAATTTGAAATTTGGGAGTTTAAGCAAGTATATCTATCATTATTATTAAGTCTTGGCTAGGCTGAACTTGGAGCTTGGCCCAGGCTCATGGATGATCTAACCCCAATATAAAAGATGTGAGTGATATACCGCTAGGCTATTAGTCCTTTGGTCTCAATTTTTTTTCAGTGCAGCAGTGCTACCCTTGACAAGTAAAGGGTAAATTACACTGATAGTCCCTCAACTTTACTCTCTCTCCCACTTTGGTCCCTCATCTTAATTTGTAACAAAAAACCCCCTCAACTTTGAAACCATCACTTAATGGTCCCTGGGACCGGTTACCGGTTAAAGAAAAGCTGACGTGGCGGTAAAGTTGCTTACTCACCCTGCTGACTCATTTCCCACGTTGCTGAGTCACCTCCCCTTCCCCACTAAAACTCTCTGCAGCTTGTAGCGTTCTTACGTCTCAACAGTGAGGGTTTAAAATCCCCTAAAACCTCAACACTTCCTGGGTGCCTGCATTCGTCGGCTAGCGCACTTCGCCACCATCACCGTCGTCTTTGTCTCACCTTGCTCGTTGTGTTTCCAAATTTCGCCACTCGACACCTCGACGATTCGCCTCAATCGACATTTCTCTTTGTCTAGGGTTTCCTCACCAGATGGGGAAAGAGAAAGGCTCATCACCAGGGAAAGGGAAAAGGGCAGCAAGTCAGTAATTTAGGGTAATTTAGGATAATTTAGGGTAAAATTTTCTCAAGTCCCTTAACTTTACTTTTCATCGTTTTGAAGAAGTTAGGGGACCTGTAATTCTTTCTGGCTAAGGTTTAGGGTTTGCAGTAGTTTGTAATTGTAGGTTAGGGTTTATGTCAATTATTTTGCAAATTTTTTCGGGTTTATGGCAGAATTTGGCCTGCTAATCCTTAAATTCTAATTTTACAGAGTATGAAGAGGAACCAATCTATTCCTTTGATCTAAAATTGCATTATAATGGTGGTATGGGGGAATGGGGATACTTTGATGGAGATGTAGAGGTTATTGAGGTTCATTGGGATACAATGTCAATGATAGTCTTAGATAAGAAAATGCAAGAACTTGGAGTTGAAGGCCCTGTTCTGTATAAGTGGAAGTTGGCTTTTGAAGAATTTCATGGTTCACTTAGGACACTGGAAAATGATCAAAGTGTTTATGATATGTGTGTCTTTGGGTCATTTCATAGTGAGATAGACCTATATGTTCACCATTTGACAGTATCTGACCTTCAAAAACTAGCTATTATGCCCAATAAATCATCTGTGGTGATAGAAGAAATTCCTGATACTATTGGGGGTGACTCTAATCAAGTTAAGAGGAAAGGAGAACCCAAGAAGAAATCTAATAGTGGTGAAGTTGTTATTACTGAGGAAGAAAGATTGCTGGGCAAGAGAGGTTGTCTGAGTTGTTAAGTGTAGTTGAGCAAGAAAGGTTGTCCGAAAGTTATCAAGCGGTGAAAGCAAGAAAGGTTGTTTGAAGAAGAAGAGATGATTGAGCTTGAACATGACAGAAGGCCGAAAGGTGAAGGGGTAAAATTTGAACATGATAAGAAGGTTGAAAGCGGGGTGACAGGGTGGCTGAACATTGCAATATGGATCAACAGGACTGGGTGGATGAACATGATAAGAAGGCTAAGCATGATAGTGTTGCTGAACATTGCAGTATGGATCAAGACAGGGTGGCTGAACATTACAGTATGGAAGAGCAGGACAGGATAGTTGAGCAGGATAGGATGGATGAGCATGGAAGGGATGTTGAATTCCCTGATTTTTATGATTCTGATTATGAACTAGTGGATGGAGATGATGATCTCCAGAGGAATATTGAAGAAGCTCAGGTAAATGTTGGAAGTAAGGGAGGAAGACCATCAAAGAAAACTTCTGAACCCATGCCTGCTGCAGATTCTGAAATCAGATTAGAGTTTGATGTTAGTGAGTCAGATCTGGCTCCAAGTGATGAATTGCACACAGGATCTGATTCTGATATTGAAGCAGAATATTCAAAAAGAGTTAGGCTACCAGAGTTTGATATGGAGAGGGACATGGTTGATCGAGTGTTGAAGGTTGGAATGCTATTTACAAAACAAAGATGAGTTTAAGGAGGCAGTTAGGAACTTCAGTATAAAGCATTGATTCCAAACAAAGTTTGTTAAGAATGACAATAGGAGAGTGATTGTTGAATGCAAATCCAAGTGTAGATGGAGGATTCATGCCTCTCCACAAGATTTCAAGGAGAAAGAAAATCCCACATGGATGATCAAGACATGCAATTTGGTACATAATTGTGGAAAGGTGCACAAAAATTACCACTTGACTTATAAGAGGTTGTCAATGAAGTATTTGGAGAGGTTTAGAAGTTGTCCAACTGGACTATTGAAGGACCGATAAATGCGTGAAGGAGGAGATGGGGTATACAATCACTAGGATGAAGGCATGGAGAACCAAGGATTTGGCTTTGAAGACCATATATGGGGATGCGCAGTCAAGAATACAAACAATTGTATAGATACAGAAATGAGTTGATAAAGACAAACCCGGTGGACCCATGATTAACTTCAAATGGGAAGATGGTAGATGGAAGGGGATCTATATTTGCATTAAACCTTTAAAAGATGCCTTTCTGGCTGGTTGTAGACCCTTCATATGTTTGGATGGTGCTTGGTTAAAAGGTGTCTATGCTGGTGAGTTGTTGTCTGTTGTGGGCATAGATCCTAATGACTGTATTTTCCCTATTGCTTGGGCTGTTGTGGAGAAGGAAAATACTGATAATTGGAGGTGGTTTTTAAATAGCTTGCAAGTAGATTTGGAGATTTATGACAGCTCAGAATAGACATTTATGAGTGATAGGCAAAAGGTAGATACAATCTTTCAAACATTTCAATTTGTTTCATATTGTGTTTGTCTTGTTTGTTCTAATAGTGTGTATGTTCTGTGTGTGATTACAGAGATTATCCTATGTGTTTGTCCTGTTTGTCCTGTTAGACCTAATTAGTCCTAATATTGTGTATGTCAATTGTGTGATTGCAGGGATTACTGAACACAGTTAAAGAATTATTTCAAAACTCTGAGCACAAAATGTGTGTCAGACACATGTACCAAAACTTCAGGCAAAAATTCAAAGGAAAGGAGTTGAAAGACCTTGTTTGGAATATTGCTAGAGCTAGCTACCCTGAGAGAATGGAACAATTCTTGAAGGAGATGGAGAAGAAATCAGCAGAGGCAAGACAATGGATAAGAGAAAGACCATGTGAAAATTGGTGCAGAGTTTTATTCACATCAAAGACCAAATGTGACATGTTGTTGAACAACCTATGTGAGTGTTTTAATAAGTATATCCTTGATGCTAGAGAAAAACCCATCATTACTATGTTGGAAATTATTAGAACCAAGATTATGACAAGACTGTGGAAGAAGAAAGAAGAAATGGTCAGGAGAGGAGGTATGATGTCATAAAATTCGTAAGAAACCTGGACAAGTCCAAGGAGTTTTCTACTTTATGGGAACCTAAATTTCGGGAGGTCCCAAGGTACGTGAAAGGGATGTGGTACTCAATTTGTGGTTGATATGGTTGAAAGGACTTGCAGTTGTAGGAGATGGGATCTCACCGGCATCCTAATGTATGCATGCCATCAGCATGTATATATGGTAACAATGAGTTACCCGAATCTTTTGTTGATGAGTTTTACTTGGTGAGCACATATATCAAAAGTGTACAGCCTATGTCATACAACCCTCATCGATGGAATGGACAAGTGGCCTCATCCCCTTGAGAATCCGGTCCCCAATCATTCCACTTTTGACCAAGCAATGAGGAAAAAAGGAAGAAAGCCCCTTGCCAGGAGAAAAGAAGCAGAGGAGATAGAGCTTGCTGCAGCTGCTGCAAAGGGAAGGGTTAGCAAGCATGGGAGGGTGAAAATGACATGCTCTGTTTGTGGACAAACTGGACATAATAAGAGGGGTTGTCAAAGAAAGAAGGCAAGAGTTGGGGAACCATCAAATACCCCCAAAGACAGGTCATTCATGATGTAAGTATTAGCCTAAATTATAATGTGAAGCAATGTAATTGTGATTGCTGACTTTCATCAATTTCCTTTTTTTTTGTTTCAATTTTCAGGGTTCCAGTGGAGCACCAAATTTACTTCTTCATTCCCTTGCCTACCAATTGATGCTACCGTGACATCACGGGATCGCTGACAAGATATCTGCAAGAAAAACTTGGTTTTTGTTTTGGTGTAATTTGTAAATGTTTTTAAGTTGACATGAAGTTGCTGTTGTGGAGAAGAACTTGGTGTTTTGGTGTAATTTGTATATGTTTTAAGTTGATAGAAAATGTTGTTGTGGAGAACTTGGTTTATATTTTGGTGTAATTTGTATATGTTTTTAACTTGATAGAAAGTGGTTGTTGTGGAGAAGAACTTATTTTAACTTGGTGTTGATGAGTTTAATGTTAAATTGGAATACATACTGAAGTATTTTGTGTTAAATTGGATGTTTGTTTGCTCTATTTTAAATTGCACATTTGTTTGTCCTGTTTTGGTCAAGTTGCACATTGTGATTGTCCTGTGACAGGATTTTATAAATTGTTAAATTTGATTATAGATTTGCAAGACTGCACGATTTGATGTTAATTTTGATGTTAAATTTGATTATTTTAAATTGGAAATGCCTTAAAACCCCTACTGAAATGCAGAAATTACCCTTACTGAAATGCAGAAATTTAAGTTTAGGGACTATTAACGTTACTTATTAAAGGGGGACTACAATGGGAATGAAAAATAAGTTTAGGGACTTTGTATGCAATATAGACTAAAATTTGCCACGCCGATTCGGGATGGGTGGAAGTGAGTCGAAGCGTCAAAGATTTCACCGTGGGATCGAAAATCTGTACCGCATCGTCGTGTGACACCATACGGCATATCGAAGCACAAATATCATTTTTGTTTGTTTGTGGGTTCTTTTATTCCTAATAGAGGCAAGCCCTATTATTAATTACCCCAGACAATGTCTTGGGAACCTCCGATTAAGAAACAAAAGTACAAGTAGAGACAATGAGAAAGAATAATTGATTTTATTGTAATATAATATGATTTGTTACATATCAGCATATGTTTATATATATGGATGTATGTTTATTTATTTATTTATGACGCCACCCCCGCCAGTTCCAGTGCATTGCCATATGGGATCCAAGGTTTGCCTTAGCTTGAGACTTGTAACCAGGTTCGGTCGCCAACCGAGCCGCCTTTTAAGAGTCAGCATTAGCCTTTTTCTCTATCAAAATATGTAACCGCCTGAAATGCAAAAGGGCTTGTGCTATATACGAATTATTGAAGATCTTGGTATCTAGTCTTCAGCCGCAAATTTCATTCCCATTGGAGTTTCCATGCAGAATTATGAATTTTTGAAAATGAGTCTTGGCGATTGTCAATCCGCAAGAAAGATCGTTGAAATCGACTATTTTATTCGGTCAAAATTTACACCGACCGAGCCTAACGAGTCCGTGTTGTATATGACTATTGGAGATCCGGATATCTAATTTCCAATGCCACAGATTTCATCTTAATCGGAGTTTTCTGCCGAAAGTTATGAATTTTGAAATTGGGCGATCAACAGCATTAGCTTGGCAGTAAATCTTTGAAGTTTACCCTTCTATTTATCAAAAATCCACACTGATCGGACCGCCGAATGAGTTTGTGTTGTATATGAATGTTGGAGACCCGGATGTTTAATTTCCAACGTCGCAGAGATTATCTCCATCGGTGTTTCCAGGCCAAAGTTGTGAATTTTTGAAATTGGGTGATCAGCATGGCTACACACGTAAGATCAGGCCTAGTGAAGTCAAGGAGGCAATGGGAAAAATGAAGGCTGGAAAAGCTTGTGGCCCAGATGGTATCCCGATTGAAGTTTGGAAGTGTCTTGGAGAAGTGGGGGTGGAGTGGTTAACCAAACTCTTCAACTCTATCTTAAAAGGGGGGAAAATGCCCGACGACTGGAGAAAGAGCATTTTGGTTCCTATTTATAAGAGTAAGGGAGATATTCAAAATTGCACCAACTACCGTGGTATTAAGTTAATGAGTCATACGATGAAACTCTGGGAGAGGATAATAGAGCATCGACTCAGGGATATCACGAAGGTGTCAGAGAACCAATTTGGTTTTATGCCAGGTAGATCCACAACAGAAGCTATTTTCCTATTAAGGAACTTGATGGAGATCTATAGAGAAAAGAAGAAGGATCTCCATATGGTTTTCATTGACCTAGAGAAAGCATATGATAGGGTACCGAGACAAGTCCTTTGGTCGGTATTGGAGAGGAAAAACATTCATGTAAAATATATAAATATTATTAAGGATATGTATGAAGGAGCGGTTACAAGTGTGAGAACAGTAGGAGGCGATACGGAGGAATTCCCTATAACAGTGGGTTTACATCAGGGATCGGCCTTGAGCCCATACTTGTTTACCCTAGTAATGGATGAATTAACTAGTTATATCCAAGATGACATCCCATGGTGTATGTTGTTTTGCGTGATTTATATTATCCTAGTGGATGAGACTAGAGATGGAGTAAATCAAAAGTTAGAATTATGGAGAAACACTTTAGAAAGTAAAGGCTTTAGGTTAAGTAGAAGTAAGACGAAATATATGCACTGTAATTTTAGTCTAAGTAGGAGAGATGAAGGAGAAGTGAAACTAGAGGGGGTGGTAGTGCCTAAGGTTAACCATTTTAAGTATTTAGGTTCCATTTTTCAGGATGATGGGATGATAGATGAAGATGTAACCCATAGAATCAAAAGTCGGATGGTTGAAATGGAGAAGTGCCACGGGGTGTTATGTGATAAAAGATGCCTAACAAAGTAAAAAGGAAAATTCTATGAGACTGGGGTTAGGCAGACCGCCATGCTTATATCTGAGGCGAGTGTTGGGCAACTAAAGTTCAACATATCCATAAGATGAGTGTAGCCGAAATGAGGATGCTAAGGTGGATGAGTGGTCATACAAGATTGGACAAGATCAGAAATGAACATATCCGACAGAAGGTGCATGTTGCACCAATTGAAGATAAAATACGAGAAGGACGTTTAAGATGGTTTGGACACGTACGCCGGAGACCCCCAGGTGCTCCAGTTCGGAAATGTGATAGTTTAGTTGTAGAAGGTAAGAAGAGGGGTAGAGGTAGGCCTAGGATTACGTGGAGAGAGGTAGTGTCAAGGACCCACGATTATGTTGGGATATTGAGCCGATCTTTAACTTTGGACAGAGTTTACTTGTGGAGACAAAGAATCCATATAAATTTAATTCTACTAGTATAGGATTACCGATAAGTCGGCTAATTTTATTTTTATTTTATTTTCCTTCATTAAGCTCTAAATTTTGTCTCTGTGGGAATACTTTTTTGCTTCTAACATTCCATTCTCTTATAAAATTATTTGTTATTAGTATTATTTATTTATTTATGAATTTTTATGTTTCATCTTATTTCAGTTTATTTAATTTTATCTTATTTCATATTTGAGAGCAACATGAAGACAGAGAATCCATATAGCCGACCCCATCTAGTATGGGATTAAGGCTCAGTTGTTGTTGTTGTTGGTGGTGATCAGCATGGCTGTTGGCAGAAATGCTGAAATCTACCCTTTTATTTATCAAAATACACGCTGTTCGGGCCACCGAACGGATCTGCACTGAATATGAATGTTGGAGACCCAGGTGTCTAATTTCCAACGCCACAGAGATCACCTCAATCGGAGTTTCCGAGGCAGAGTTATGAATTTTTGAATATGGGCAATCAGACGAGGTTTCAGGAATTAATTTGTCGAACTATAGGGTTCATCCTTTTTCCCCATCGAAATAAGCACTGATTGGGCTGCCAAAAGGATCCGTGCTGTATATGATTGTTGAAGATGTGGATGTCTAGTTTCCAACGCCGCAGATCTCGCCTCAATCGGAGTTCTTTGGACGGAGTTATGAATTTTTGAATATGACCCTTTATTAGAGTAATCTGCAGCAGCAAAGCGGCCTTTTGTTTCTGCAAAGAATCAATTCGCAACAGTTTTTCAAAGAATGCCGCAGAGGTATCTACGACAATTCACAGCAGACTTTTCAATAATTTTCAGCAGCCATTCTTAAAACACCCATATCAAGCTAGAAAATTCATTGCTCTATCTTGACAATCATCATTTGTGAATAATGTGATCATCGACAACAGCAACCATTTACTTGACTTTAGCCTCAAGCATATGAACACCCTCAGTAGACCAAAATTGTGGAATTCATAAAACCGGGGATCTTGACAATCTTCTTCGGCTTCACTGGTTCATTCTGAGCCAATATTCACATAAGTCTTCAAAATTTAGTTATAATAATGTTTTCCTCTTTTATAACTCCAGATTGAAAGATATTCCATTGAGGTATTCCCTCCTTTAACAAATTTCTGCAGCTTCTCTTTCTCATGAATCTTCCATTTTAATATCTCCTTCTCAGCCTCTTCATTATCATTTCAGCATTTTGTTTCTGGAAATGGTGCCTGGAGCTTGCAATGCTCCTAGAGAACTCTCTGCAGTGCATACATATAAGAGAATCTGAACCTTACAGCAACTTCTTTTCCTTTATTTTCTTCATCTTTTTCATCATTTTCGTAATGACACCTTTTATTTCAAGTTTATGATTGCTGGACTATTTCATCTTGACTTAAAACATCCTTTACAACAGCATCATCTTTAGTAGTGTAGTAAGAAAACTTTGAAAATTCTGGCAGAACCTCCCCTATACTTGGGCTTTTATTTATTGTACAAACATTCACATCTTCAAACATATCAGTTCTACACATCCAAAATAAATCTCTTTCGGCGACAATTTCAGCAACTCAGCATCCTCATACAGCTTCAAGTCAGTACGGCCACGGCTTTGGCTTTGGTAGCACCACAAATTGGACTGACAGCAACTTAATGGCGGTGAGGTGCCGTAGGGGTATTGTTGCAGGATGTTGATGATGAACAGATGGAATCACATGCTAATTTGTTGATGACAAACAGCGATTGTCCCCGAGGTGCCATTGTAGACGAACAGGTTGATGCCAAGGTGCTGTTGCAGACGAACAGGTTGATGCCGAGATGATGTCGACGTTATTGCTGCCGATGCTGAAGTTGGTGCCGATATTGATACAGGGGCAGTATTGATGTCGTTTGTTGATGCAGAAGCTGTGGGGGCGCTGGTGCTGGTGCTGATGCTGATGGCGAACAGGTTGCTGCAGACGCCGGAGCAGATGCTGATGGCGAACAGGTGTTGATGGCGAACAGGTGTTGATGTCGCTGTTGTTGATGGCGCCGATGTTGATGCCGCTGACCGGAGTTGCTGCAGATGGATGCTGATGCGCGGACAGGGCTGATGCCGGAGGTGCTGCACTGCTCAGAGAGGAGGTGCTACCGGAGTTTGTTGCAGATGGGAGAGTTGATGCCGGCGAGCTGCAGGAGTTGATGCAGGGCTGCTGGCCGGAGTCGGTGGCGGTGCAGCTGCAGGCTGCAGGGGCGCTGAGGCGTGACTGGGGGCTGCCTGGGCGCTGGGGCGCGGCTGGAGAAGAGCTGGGCGCAAGCTGCAGGAACCGCGCGCGGACGCGCGCGCAGGTGCGCCAGTGCGCAGGTGCGCGCGGACTCGCGCGCGCAGGTGCAGGAGCGCGCGCGCGCAGGTGCGCAGGCGCGCGCGCAGGTGCAGGACGCGCGCGCAGGTGCGCGCGGACTCGCGCGCGCAGGTGCAGGAGCCCGCGCGCGCAGGTGCACAGGTGCGCGCGGACTCGCGCGCGCAGGTGCAGGAGAGCGCGCGCGCAGGTGCACAGGCGTGCGCGCGGGTGCGCAAGTGCGCAGGTGCGCGCGGATGCGCGCGCGCAGGTGCGCGCGGACGAGCGCGCAGGTGCGCAGGTGCGCGCGGACGCGTGCTTAGGCGTGCGCTTCTTCTTCTTTGGGCTGTCTCCCTTTCTCTTGATTTCTCCTCTCTTTGATTTCTCCTCTTTTTTTTTTATTGCTGGCTGCCCTTTTTATATATATTTTTTTTATTTTATCTTTTTTTTTTTATTTGATCTTATCTCTTTACCAGCTTTTTTGCTTTGACTTTTTTTTGTTGTTTTGATTTTGATTTTTTTTTTTATTTCTTCAAAACCTCCCTGATTTCTTATCCCCGTTTTTTTTTACTTTATCTTTTTCTTTGGGAATTATCCGTTTTATTTATTTTTTTTAAATTAATTAATTAATTAATTAATTTAAAATTTGCCTCGGGATCAACATTCTTTAAATTGCCCCTTGGAATTTGCCTTGGGATCCGTGCCCAAAGATTGTCTTCATATTTACCTCGAGATTTGCATTTTCCCTCAGATCGCCTCGGGATATGTTCTCGGGCTATTTGAAATTTTAGGATCGCCTCGGGATATGTATTCCCGGACCATCTTAAGATTTAAAATTGTCTCGTTTCTTGGACAATCTTAAAATTTATTTTCAGGATATACTTCATGAAAATTTTTCATTTCGGCCCTTGTTTATTTATTTATTTTATATATATATATATATATATATATATATATATATATATACTTTTGGGTATAAACAACCGCCACGTCGGATTCTCTGTAACCGGCAACCGGCCCGAGGGACCATCAAGTTACAGTTTAAAAGTTGACGGGATTTTGTGTTACAAATTGAAGATTAGGGACCAAAGTGGGAAGAAGTTTAAGTTGAGGGACTATCTGTGTAATTTACCCGACAAGTAAACCTAAAAGAATGGAAGAACATTTCTAGCACATTCTTGACCCAGATCCACGTGGTCGAATGCTTTTAGAGTTATTATTGGCTGGGACCACTGGAGGATCAACTTGAGGTGTGTCAATGTCACCAATCAATATTGTTACTCTAATGGTTGTGGGGCACATGTTTCTCCGTTAAATCCTTTATATGAGTCTCCTCGTCGATGGTGGCCTCCGATACCCTATATACCTATTACGATTCTCGGGGTATAGCTTGCCCAACTAAGGTCAAGCTTATTTGCATACTAGCCTTGGATAACAAACCGCTAACAATTTGGACAATCCCAAAGCAAAAGGGGGATGGCAAGGGATAGAACTCTATGCTACTACCCATGAATTCAAAGTACTGAGGAAGCGGTTGAACATCTTCTCATTACATGCTCGTAAAACACTGGAGAATCTCGGGAACACTATCGCCTAGCTATTTGGGCTCATTTCCTCGACTCCCCATAACATACAAGATTTATGGGGAGCAAGGAGGAGGAACCTTGGGACTCAACTTCACAAAGAAGCTAGGGTAGGATGGAAGCTAGCAATCATGGCTATTACTTGGAGCATTTTGCTCGAAAGAAACCAAAGATGCTTTCGGGAGAAACAACGCGTTTTTTCCGGAATTATTCGTGGGATAGACTTTCTATCGCTTCTTGGTTTGATGCAATGAGAAGCTGGCCAAGCATTAGTGCTGCCACTTAATGGAAGGCCCATTGTCGGGTTAAGCCTTGCCCAATGCTTCAATGAAGAGGAAGAACCTGGGGTAGGGAGGATGATTTTGAGGAAGAAGATCCGTAAATCGGAGAAAATTGAAAGGAGTAAGTTTACCCTTACTCTAAATGGGTCATGCGGCCCGCAATAAAAGAATGTAACATTTGGTGATGTATTGACCCGATTTCCATAGTCATTACGATCCTACTATCATACCTAAATATCTTTTATAAATAAATGAATGTGGTTTATCCACTTTTTTCAAAAAAAAAAAAAAATATATTGTTACTCTAATAATAGAAATGACCAATATTCCAATGCTGCTATATTTAACCAGAAGCACGTAAGTCTACTCCATGCCACAATTTGGTAATTTGTATGATGTCGTGGTACGATAGCCACCACATCATTCCTGAGATAAGGTATAGATATGCGGTATATAAATGCTCAATCTTGATTTTTTTTTATCATAAACAACTGTCTTTTGCTACCATACGCCTCTTTTTGAAGACATTGATTATATTCATAATTGCAAACAAGGAGTCCTTGAATGTCCCAACCTCCATTATTTATGACTAGTAATGGGACACCTACATTGATTCTGTTTTTTAAAAATAGTATTAAAACACGTAATGGCACACCTGAAATATTTATAAGGAAACTGATGTTTTCACGATAAATGTATTTTTTTTTAAATTATTTAAGATATTACTTTCTTCATCTTTTTTTAGTTGAATGCAACTCTAATGGTGAAAAAGTCAAAACTGAAGGCTGCAACAAACTTAATGAAGCATAGCTTGGAATTCACATCAGCCTCGATAGGAAGGACCGACCAAAGAAGGAACTCTTTCGGAGAAGATTCTGCCCAAACCTAAAAAGGGACGAACATGAGATTGCTTGACGTCAGAATGGAATGGGCTATTAATTATGTATTTTTAATTCCGTTATGACCAAACAATATACTGAAACTTATTATCATAATTAAATAAAATATGATTTATTTATTTATTTGAAAAATAATAATATTAAATTGAAACAACGACTTGTCCCTACTATCATTGGGTTGGCGGTGATGGAGGATCCTCCAGCAGCACTACAAACCTGCCAAATGTTCCTTATATATCGTTACAGCAGAAAAGACGAGATGATTCATGATTCATGTCCCACTTACTTTCTAATTCTAGATACATATTTTTTTATTTATTATTAAAAAAAAGTAAATAAACTATATTTATTAATCTGATGATAAAACGATTACATGCATGATAGAGGTTTTGAGGGGCTCTCTCTACCTCAAAATATCTTATTATTATTATTGCAGAAATGAAGATCATAAAATAAGCAGACGATCGACTTATGTCACACTTATATTCTAATTCCGTAGATAAAACCAAACCTTAGACATGAGATTCTAAATCACTGTAAAAAATCTCTTTGAAACGAGCCATCTTCTCAGTCTCAAACGCCAGAGCAAGCTTGACACCTCCACTGTCTCTGTCCCCAGGAGTACGCATAACGTAAGCTTGACCTACATATCTCATGGACGCCCTCCCCATGAACCATGGCTTCCCCCATCCAAAATCAGCTTCATATATTGGCAAAGCCAACCAGCTAATGATAAAGAAATCCGTCCTCTTGAACGTCCTTGACCCCTGCGCTATCTTCTTGTCAACCATGAGTTTCTCCAACAAATCCACAAATGAACGCAGGTATTCATTGTCAATCCTGTTGGTTGTTTCTTCAATCTTGGAAACTCCCAACTCGAACGGCTTTGAGACCAACTCCCCAACTAGCAAATTTGCCGATACTGTGACTATGGCATTGCCGAGGTATCCCTTCGGCAGTGGCGGCTTGAGCCGCGCACGAGCATCCGCACCCATGAAAAGCCTTGTATCCTACTCCTCAGCCAGCTCTCGGGCCTTACACGCCGTGCGCCATAGATGCACTGCCACTGCTTTGAATGTCGATAGATTTCTCTCCCCATTGAAGCCGTGTTTGAGTGTGTTGAGATGATCTTTAGATATTATGAGTATCGCCGTCTCGCATGCCTGGTCTAACTCTTCATGGCTAATGCCGCCATTAGAGTTGTAGAGTTCATCACAAGTTAATTCCTTATGGTCGAAACAAACGGTCGGCGGTGACCGAGCTCGAAGCAGAGTGTGATCAAGAAAAGGAGGAACTTTGATATCCGTCCCACGGGCGAAATCCGACCATGCACTGATGAAATGGAGTGCGGTGACGCCGTCGATGACCGAGTGGTGCAAAGCGCATCCCAGAGACACTCCACCGCACTCGAAGAATGTCAGCTGCATGCCATCATATATGTATATATATGTCATCACAGACTCCAAATTACAAACAACTACAATAAGGGATGCAATGAAAATGACCTGAAATAACATCAAGATGGATGATCTCTCGGGTTCAGTAACCGATGGGACAAGCAGCTGCCGCAACGCCGGTGAAGGGTGGAAGCCACCGAAGCCTTCAACAGTGCAGTGCGCACGCGCCACGGAGAAGAGAGCACCCTCGGCGTTGCAGTCCACCTCCAGGCGGCCATCTTCATCGAACGCAAGCCTTCCGGCCAGTGGATAGAAGGTGACCAAGGTCTTGCCCAAGGCCTTCTTGAGAGTCTCTACTGAGAAGAAGTCATTAGTGTTTCCATGGGGCTTGTAGAGATAAAAGGTTGGTGCGTGATCCTTGTGGTTGTAGAGATCAAGGTTAGAGAGCCAGAGCCTGTGCTTTGGTGTCTCCCTTATCAGGAACCACCATGCATGTCTCTATGATCTCAACCTTGTTCGTCTCCTCTCCCATCTCTTTTGCTTGCTGTGCAATTGGTGGCATACAGAGTCTATATATAAAATGCTTGGAGGTGTTCAAAGAGTAAATGAATTATTCATCTATTTCTTTTACTTCACCATTCCAAGTATATATATATACAACCTTTCTAAACACTTTCAAACTATCAATTTTATATCAAATAATTCAACAATGATGCATCTAAACTATTAATTGTTGAAAGTTATCTCTGAATTCATCATGTTGGGTTCATCAATTTTAGTTTTACTCTAATTATCTCTAGATTGTTACAAATAATACTATAGATCATAAGTTCTCCTTATAGCGGTGATCTGTGGTTGTGGGATGGAGAGAATGAGAGATATGGAGGAGACAACCTCTTATCGCATATCGATTAAAGTGGATCGATCCTTGACGCCGTTCATGGACTGCATGCAATTTACCGAACCATGTAAATCTGCCTCTCTCTCTTCCGTTTTCTTGTGATTGTTTGTTTTATACTTGATTGCTCTATTCTATATTGGTAGTTGGTTCATCTATTTTTCCACAATTCGATCTATTTATTAAATCAAATTCTTAAGAAAAATTGAGGATTTTTACACAACATTAATTGTAGGTTTAATCCCCCAAATAGTTCCTCTATTATGGTCGACTCGCCCATTTAGTCCCTTTATTATTAATCATGTCTTTTTTGTCCCTCTATTTCTTAATCTAGGCTTATTCATGTCTTCGCACTTCAACTTCCATCCTGACACCGTTTGAATGCTTTGATGTGGCTTAAAAATTATAAAAACCCAAAACGAGGGCCGCGTCATCTGGATTCGGTGTGGAATAACTCACATCTGAACCTCGCTTTTTATCTCTCTCTCTCTCTGACTCTGTAGTGGCCATTTGGTTCCAAATCTAATCCTAGAAACCCTAAACCTAACTCCTAGCCGCCATGGACGTGCTTCTCCTTCTCCTCTTCTCCTACACCCCCTACAGCCTTAGCTTGATTGCTCCACAACCAAACCTCAAGCTTGATCTCCTTCAAGAGCTTCGCTCCCAAATCCTCAAGCTCTCTCGAAGCTAGGCCTCGAAGCAGGACTCTGCCTCCTTCTCTCACGCATCTTTTTGTGTTTCCGGCCATGTCGCCGAAGTGGACCTTCGGCGTCATCTGCTTAGGCTCCTCACTTCAGCCATTTCCTGCCCTTCGTCTTTGCCGAGAGC
This sequence comes from Dioscorea zingiberensis, assembly GCA_026586065.1. Taxonomy (NCBI): domain Eukaryota; kingdom Viridiplantae; phylum Streptophyta; class Magnoliopsida; order Dioscoreales; family Dioscoreaceae; genus Dioscorea; species Dioscorea zingiberensis. The sequence goes on along the minus strand of CM048825.1, from coordinate 38,046,803 downwards.
CTTGAGAGCTTGCCCTCAAATCGCTGGAACCTCATCGGGACCCTCGTGAAACGGCTCTGCTTCTGGCAGAGCCAGGCTCGCCACTCTTAATCTCTCTGGGAATTGCTCACGAAGGGCTCTTCGCCATGCGCATCGCGTTTCTCTTCGTTGCCTCTGCTCGGCTTGACCTTCACGGTTGGGAATTTGGGTTTTGCAAAGGAAAGCATTGATCTTGATGCTTATGTTTAATTTTTTTAATTTATCAGGGTGAGTTCTCATTTAGGAGTTCTTAGCGTAAATGCCCCGGATATTGAATTTGAAGGTGGTCATCGCTTACTTCTCTTTGTTTCGGTTGGGGTCTTTGATTTGGATTAGAAAAGCATTTGTTTTGATCCTAGTTGTGAGTTCTATAAGCATGTATATCATGGCCCTGGTGGCGTCTGAAGCTTCCACGACCACACGGGCCGACAGGTGACAAGTGAATCTGGCGGTGACGTCTAAGCTTCAGTCGGTGATGGTGCTGAGTGAGGATAGGGGGGAGAAGAAGGGTGATGGTCGGGGTTCGGGTTGAGGCAGAGAGTTAAAAAAACAAGTTTGGATATGGGTCATATCACGCCAGAATCCGAGATGACGTGGCCCTGTTTTTTGGGTTATTTTATCACTTTTTTAAGCCACATCAGCATTAAAACGGTAATCCAGATGGAAGTTGGGCGGAAAGACCTGAATAGGCGAGATTAAGAAATAGAGAGACAAAAAATACATGATTAATAATAGAAGGATTAAATGGATGAGTCGACTATAATAGATGGACTATATAAAGTGATTGTTCTAGAGGCTTGGAAGTTGATATGACATAGTAAAAATTGTTTGTACGAAGTCAAGCCACGTGTATCCGTCTGTACCATTAGTCCTTGATCCAACATCTGGATTTGTACAGGCCAAAATATCTTTTATTAATTGATGCTGTCCGTGGCAATTAATAATGATAAAATTTAGTTGAAAAGAAAAATACTTGGAAATTAAAGTTATAGTACTTAAATTACAGAGTAATTTATGAGTGAGTAAAGGTAGTGGTTGTATGGGGCTTGGAAGTAGGCGCGGCAGAGTAAAGTTGTTTGTACAAAGAATTTTATCTATTCTTAATCAATGTCTTCAAAAGGGCTCATGTGGAATGTTCTTGTACACGTTAACAACTTTTACTCTATCATACCTACTTCCAAGGGAAAAAGGTTAAGTGCCCCAGTAATAAAAGAAAAAGCTAATTATCTTAACAACAAAGTAGCAGTAATAAAAGAAAAGGCTAATTATCTTAACAACAAAGTATGAAATCTATAAAACTCTCACAAATGCTTGGAGGTAAGCCTCTTCATCTAAATGACCTCAATGCTAAATTTTTTTAGCAAACCTGGATTTGAAATCAGATTGAATAAAAAAACAATACATCACAAGTAAAAAACTTTTTTTTTAAATAATAAAAGTGGATAAATCATATTTATTGAGTTATCAAAAAAGAGGTTCCTACTTGAGCCTCAGGTACATTTGGTTTTTTTTTTTTTGTTCATATTGACCCAAATAGACACCGACCAATTAGTCTTGAAGCCGAGTACAATGCAAGAGTAATGTGTGTAGGAGGCGCGGTCGAAAGCATCCCTCATGCCGGTACTTATCAATGAAGATTGTGTACGCTTGTGTCGCAGGATGTAGGCAATAGAGTTAATTTCCCAGGGGTATTTTTATGGCATATGGGTAGGTGTATGCAAGGGGGATAGGAATAGAGCATGAACATTCCAAATCTGGTCTTTCAAAACCTTCAACTAGTAGGATACCCAAATCATTGGGACAGACTATTGCTCCCACCTTTTTGACTATCTCTTGGCTTTATTAGCTTCTCTTTTTTTGGCACAAAGAATCATCCTGATTTTTAAAGATCTCACCTTTACCCCCAATAGTTGTGATCTCCCCTATGAATCCAATTCTACTTGACCTCCAGGCGGTTCATACTCTGTTTTTATTCCCAGTGCATACACATTTCCGATAAGGCATACAAATCCGAGCGAGAGTTAACTCTAAGTCTACAATCATAGCTACAAGGGTACATACAACACACAACTTTCCAGAGCATGGTGGAGCCGTATTTATAACTCCTTTTGGGGTCGTTTCGGCCATTTCTCCATCATGAGTCATTGTTGCTCCTCCCTCTGCTGATAGAGTGCGGTGTAGTACTTACGCGGCTCTGGTGAGTGCCATACCCTTGATGGATGACCTCACCGATCCCAAGTTCACGTCAGGATTGCCTCGTCCTCAAAGTCTGCACCCGCATGTTGTTGGGGGCCGACTTGGTCCCTTGTAAGCTCCAGGCTTCGTTTGGCCACGTTCTCCGCAGTAAGTAGCTTTTGCCGTTGGGTTGGGTGTGATGCGTCAATCCAAGAGAGCATGAGGAAGGTGATGTTGCGGATTAACTTCTTGAAAACGATATGTTTATCTTGAACACATCTCCTGTTCCTTTCCAGCCATATGCTCCAAATGATTGTCATTACCGCAGTGTTCCAGCACGGTCTATTTTCCTTGTTTACTTGTTTGGAGAAGGATGATGCACCCCATTTGTCCACAGGCGGTCTTGGGATTCCCTGCATGTGAAATAAACAACAAAAATGTGACCATATTTGAGTTGTGTATGGGCATTGAAAGAGTAGGTGTGTTGTTGTTTCATCTTCCTCCTCGCATAGATAAGAACTTGTTTTTGTCTCCATTCCACTTTCATTTGGCGAGGTTCTCGAGCGTGAGAATTTTTTCTTCCTATACCAGCCAAGCAAAATATTTGGTTTTTTTTTTTTGTGTGGGGGGGGGGGGGGGCATGGAGTTCCTATATATAGAGGGATTTCACAGTAAACTTGTCATTCGTCATTAGTTTCCATGTTCTGTCCTCCTCTTGGTGACCGTCACTCTCCTGTTAATAGCGGAGCAGGGTGCTTAGCTATTGTTCGCCTTCTGGCGTGAGGGTTCTCTGTTTGAGGATTGTCGTCTTTGTGTAAATACACCGTTTCGCCTCTTGTACGGTCATGTTCTCATCTCTAATCATTTGCCTAAGGTCAGGGAACCTTTAATGGGAACTTGTCCTTGCATCCAATTTTCTTTCCACCAGTTGACTTGAGAGTCACCTCCCACCTTCATCACTATGTTCAGTAAGGTACACTCTCCTTGTTTCGCAATGTCCCTCCAAAAGAGTGATTTGTACCTTCCATGTTCACGGAAAGGGTCAATTTTCCCATTCATGTGGTAGGATGCTACGAGTACTCTTTGACATAGGCCATATTCCCCAATCAATATTCGCCACCACCATTTTCCCAATAGTGCCTCGTTGAAGGTCTTCAAGTATTCAATAGGCAGAGCTCCTGTTTTGCATCCCATAATGCCTTCAAGAGTTTCCGCAACGTATCCAACTGTGTGTAATGAAGTAAAAACTGTGAGTCATAAAATCAATGAATGTCCGAGTTTTTAAATCAATATTCTCGAACAGATAATTAATATGGTTTTAGGCTATAAATACTAATAATCAGAGATTTCTTTAGTGATGTGAAAAAAAAGCACCAAAATAAATTGCAGAAACCCTGATCCATCGATCATTTATTATCCTCCAATAATTGAGTGTCTCGTTGAACAGTTCAACATTATATAATTGAGGGTTTGTCCATATATCCAACAAGTGTGTCGATCTATATATATTCCAATCTTACAATTGATCCATCATTTTCATTATCAGCCCAAAATATCTTTTATTTATTATCATAATTTTAATAATATCCCAATTCTATTAAATATATTTTAAATGTTAATTTATTATTATATATTTATATACGATTTTATGTATTAAATTTATTAATAATTTTTATATTTTAAAAAATATAAAAGTAATTTTATGATTGGCTATTTATAAAAACCTTTGAAGATAATATTATATAATTAATTAAAAATATTATATATTATTCCCTAGATTTTTTGGATGTTTTTAAAAAATTTCATTCCCCTAGAATTAAAATGAGAATCTAAATCACCATAGAAAATTACATCATACAAAGATAAGATCCTCTGATGGAACAGATGGTATAGTGACCTTTGCTGCACACACTTCTTCATTTCTAGGTATTGTTAAATTCTGTCCCAGATGATACGGTGGTGGGTCCTCTCATGTGAACATCATGCTGCACTTTATGATGGATTCCACTATAATCAGCTTTGGCCTTTTGAAAGCATGAACTACATCAACACCAAGAAAGAGTTAGAAAGTCAATATCTCGAATAGTTTTCATGAAACCGCATTCTTTGTGATGAAAACATTTCTGTTATGCTCCAATTACACATTCCGAACCATGGTCATAGTGAGAAAGTTCCACCCCTTGTGAGCTTCCTTAGGGAGTTGATTAGTGGTGATATTGCTCCCTATAGATCTCGTATCCTTTTGAGGGTGTTAGCCAAGTGGAAGAGTTGGGTGAAGTGTTACAATTATGTTTGTCGTATAGCTACAGTGGATGAGAAGGTGTTCTATATATCGTTCCTCCATTTCTTCGAAGAGGTAGTAGAATGTGCGAGCTCCACTCCATCTACGTTTTCGCAGAATGTCCAATATGAGGATCTTGTTGATTATCGCAAGTCAGATGAATAGTTTAACTTTGATAAGGCACGACTACTTCCAAAAACCCATAGTGATTATTAATTTGGTGTCACCATCCATTAGGTAGCGATACAGTGACTTGACTAAGAATGTTCTAAGGCCGTAGCTCGTAAGCCTCCAACTCCTTGTGTCCCTCATCCCTAGGCCCTCCCATAAATATACTAATAAGAAAAGGGTGATTACATTTAAACTATCACGTATGGTTTTCCAGTATATCGATTAAGGACTTGTAGTTTAAGTTATTCTGAATTTAAGCACTTATAGTTTAATCAGGTGAAAGCAAAAGGTGCCAAAATCTTAACCCAGTAATATTTACTGACATGGCATAAAAAAGGCAGAAGAATTAAAAAAATTCAGAAAACACTATAAAAAAATATAAAAAAAAGGAAACATTTTCTGAAAAAAAAAGAAAATCCCATATATTAAAAACATCATAAATAAAATCAGGAAATTTAGAAAAAAAAACATAAAATTTTTAAAAATGAAAAAAATGATAAACTTATAAACCCCCCAAAAAATCACTTGAATTCGAAATAATAAAATAAAAATATTTAGAATCCCAAAAAATAGAAAAACTTCTAAAACAATCGGTAATACATGAAATTCGTGAAAAATTAAATAAAATTAGAAATTTCCCAAAATATCAAAAAAAAAACACCCACAAAACTCTTTTAAAAAAAGAAAAATCTGAAAAATATGTAACAAGTGTAGAAAATCCCAAAAAAATCCACAAAATCCCCCAAAAAACTAAAACAACCTAGAAAAATTTGTAAAATAAATATAAAATTCCCAAAAAATCCAAAAAAAATCACAGATTTTGCCAAAAATTTCATAAATTTCCCAAAAATCCCAAAATATCAAAAAATAAAGATATAAATTAGAACAAAAAATATGTATATAAAATTCAGATTTTTTGATATTTTGGGATTTTTGGGAAATTTATGAAATTTTCAGGAATTTTTGGCACAATCTGATTTTTTTTGTGAATTTTCTCACTATTTTACTAAATTTTCTAAGTTTTTTTTTTAGTTTTTTAGGGTATTTTGTAGTTTTTTTGTGGATTTTCTGCACCTTTTACAATTTTTCTGTTTTTTAAAAGAGTTTTGTGGGGTTTTTTTTTGGGAAATTTCTAAGTTTATTTTATTTTTATTTTTTAAAAATTTCATGGATTATAGATTTTTTTAGAAGTTTTTCTAATTTTTTGGGGTTTTTAAAGATTTTATTTTATTAATTTATTTTGAAATTTAAATGATTTTCTTTGGTTTTTATAAGTTTTTCTATTTTTTGGTTTTTTAAAGATTTTGTGTTTTTTGATAATTTTCTTATTTTATTTATGATGTTTTTAGTATATGGGATTTTCTGTTTTTCAAATTTTTTTTTAGAATTTTTCCTTTTTTCCAATTTTTTAGTATTTTTTAAATTTTTTTTTTATCTGAATTTTTATGCAACATGAGCAAAAATTATCATGCTTAAAGTGTTTTGGCACCTTTTTACTGACAGATTAGATTGCAAAGTACTTAATTGTAATAACTTAAATCATAAGTCCCGAATTGATATAGAGGTAAGCCACAAAATAGTTTAGTGTAATTTCCCCTAAGAAAATTATCAAGCATCAAATTTACAAGCCGAGTTGGCTTATCTGTCCCATCACCCTAAGCTAGCATGCAAGACAAAGCTAGCATGGGATTGAATCTTTGCATTTATTCTCTTGATACCACAAGTGGGGTTTAGCACAAGGACCTCATAAATTCTCAACTAAATTCCCAAAATAATAAAGAAAAAATATCTTACATTCTTTGAGAAATTTTTCCAATAATAAAACATTTAGAGCAAACTAAAGTAATAAATATATACTCACATATCAAGATATAACCTATTGAAATGCACATTTTAAATTACAAAGAACAATTCATAAACCTTATAAATTATAAATTTTATAATTTAATCAATATGTTAAAAATGAAGATTTTAATTTGATTTTTAAAGTGCAACCCAGTAATATTCATTCCTATTCTACTCTTAAAAAAAACATACTGTAACTCTTAAAATCATCAATGTATATGGTTAAAAGGATGTAAAATCCGATGATTTTAGGGACGTAAATATTTTTCTTGTTATTTCCCTTAATTAGTTGATTACTAAATTAAAGTTCTCAAGTTGGATTAAATTGAATTTAGTGTGAATAAAAAGTGTTTCTAAATTTTTTAATTAATGCGTTAATTAAAAAACTTCTCATAATTAGATGTATTTGGATTTTAAGTGGAAGAATGATTAAATTGGTTGATTGCTTAATTAGGGTTAGTTGGGGACATTAAGGACAGTTTGGTAATTTCAAAAAAAGTCGAATTATTTTAGTTAGTTAATGGGACTCCTTGAAATTGAATTTAATTAATATAAGGGTTAGGTAAAAATAAAATAAAATAATATATATATGTTAAAGATGATGGATAAGATGGGTATTTATATATAAATGAGATGATGATTCGCTTAAGGGGCTGTTTGGTTACCTGTAAGTAGCAGTGAAATAACTTGTTTTACATGTAAATTTTACTTTTTGGTGTTTGGTTTGCTGTAAAAGGCCCACTTACATGTAACTTGTTTTACATCTCAGTTCCACTTTTTCAGATTTCAACTTACTACCAAATTGGGTGCGGAGTTGAAATGTCAGAAAAGCATTTGGTTAAAATAACCCCTCAATTTACCAAATTTACTATAGGGGTCTTTTTGCAAAATTATCGAACTTTGTAATATTTTTGCAGAAAAAACCCAAAAAAATAAAAATAATATTTATTTTTTTGAAGGGTGTATGTGCATTGCAGACTTCCCAAAATTGATGTCATTTTACAGAAAACCCCCTCAATTTATCAAAATTATTAAAAGGACCTTTAAGCAAAATTACATAACTTTGTGTTTTTTTAAACCAAAAATTTTCAAAATCAAAGTGTCTTTTGCATAAAACCCCTAGATTTACCAATATATATAAAAAATGGATAATAGGGGTAACACACTTATTCCAAACGGGTTCCTCAGGTAACACTCCTTATCCCATTGTCAATTATATTACTTGTGATAATTTCTCTTTTGGCCATAGAAAATTCATAGCTGCAGTCACCAAAGATGTGGAACCCAAGAATTATGGAGAAGCAGTGAAGGACCCACGTTGGAGAGAGGCTATGTCCAAAGAAATTGCAGCATTGGAGGCTAACAAGACTTGGAAAGTTACAAGTTTACCACCAGGCAAGAGGCCTATCACTTGCAAATGGGTGTACAAAATCAAGTATTGGGCTGATGGAACTGTGGAACGTTTCAAAGCACGTTTGGTTGCTCGAGGATATTCCCAAATAGAAGGCATCGACTACCACGAAACCATTGCCCCGGTTGCCAAAATGGTCAGCGTTCGTTGTTTCCTAGCTGTCGCAGTGATACAGGGTTGGGAACTTCACCAACTAGATGTTAATAATGCCTTCCTACATGGTGATCTTAAAGAAGAGGTATACATGCAGCTTCCCCTTGGTTTACACTCCAGCAAGCCAGGTCAAGTATGCAAGTTGCAGAAGTCTTTATATGGTTTGAGACAAGCTTCAAGGAATTGGTTTGCTAAATTATCATCAGCTCTACAAGCGTATGGGTTTGTCCAATCTTTAGCTGATTACTCTCTATTCACATACAGGACAACAGATGTCTTTTTGGGTGTGTTAGTATATGTTGATGACTTGGTGTTGGCTGGGAACAATTCGGAGGCTTGTATAAGGTTCAAGGCGTACCTTGATAGTTGTTTTCAAATCAAGGACTTGGGACCTTTGAAATTTTTCCTTGGGATCGAAGTTGGTCAAAGTGCGAAGGGTCTATTCTTGTGTCGAAGGAAATATGTTTTGGATATTCATTCGAAGTGTGGACTTCTAGGTGCGAAGCTGGTGGATTTTCCCATGGAGCCGAATCACAAGCTTCCTCTTGCGAGTGGTGTTTTTTTTTCCAGAATTCAGGTCAATACCGTCGCCTTGTGGGTCGGTTAATCTACTTGACCGTTACTCGACCAGAGCTCTCTTATTCTGTTCACATGCTCTCTCAGTTCATGCAGGAGCCACGGCAGGAACATTATGATGCAGCCGTTCGTGTGTTAAGATATTTGAAGGGTCACCCAGGACAAGGTCTCCTCATGTCCACTGCTTCTGATTTGCAATTATATGGGTATTCTGACTCCGATTGGGCAACATGTCCACTTACCCGACGATCCATCGCCGAAGCAGAGTATCGAGCCCTGGCTAGCACTACAAGTGAGTTATTGTGGCTCAAGTCATTCTTGGCTTCTTTGGGGATTTTTCATTCATCGCCTATGCGACTATACTGTGACAGTCAGGCTGCTTTACATATTGCATCAAACCCAGTCTTCCATGAACGGACAAAGCATATTGAGGTCGATTGTCATTTTGTTCGGGAGCGGTTGATGAACGGTGATATTGCTACCTCCTACATTTCCACCAAACATCAACTAGCTGACATTTTTACCAAGGCCCTTGGGAAGCGACAATTTCAATTTCTCCTTTCCAAGTTCGGGATCGCGGATCCATACGCTCCAACTTGAGGGGGGAGTATTAGAATGTATTGACTGTCATTAGAATATGTTGACTGTCCTTAACGGGTCGGGTTTAGACTATACCCGACTCCAAAGTGAATTGTATATATATGTGTTTATAAGTTAGGGTTAAACAAAATGAAGAAATACAGAAGAAAGAGTCCACCACTTTAGCTCTGTTTGCTCATATCTTCACCACATTGTCGCTCAACCTTGTCTAATTCTCAAGTAGCCCTGTGTTGTCTCCACCACGCATACGCACCAACGCCTTTTCTACATTTAATTCCCCTTCTCTCTCTATTGGCCTTTCCCTCCCTCCTCTCTCCTTACCAGACAAGCGCTGGCGCGATCCACGAGAATGGAGATCATCTCTGCACCTACTATGGAGAGACGGGGAAGGATCTTGGCTCTTCGTGAGTTGCCTTCTTATCGACCTCCGCTTCCTTTCCGGGACTGGAAGCACGGACGAAATTGGAGAAGGGAAAGCTGATGCCGGCTTTGGAGGAGAAGTGTTCGGAGGAGCGCTGGGAGAAGAAGCCAAGGCCTTGCTTGAACCTTGTGGTGCAACAGGAGAGGACGAGAGACGGAGAAAAACCCGTGTTATTTTCCTTAGAATTTCCACCCGTTTGGAAGAAAATAGGTCACGTGATTTGTTTTGCGGAAAATTTTGGATAATCAAATAGTCCAAAATGATGAAAAATAAGTTTGTGAAAATATATATATTTTTTTTTGATAAAGGCGACAAGCACCTACCCGTCAGGGATGGGCACATGACGAACGCACGTGCCCACACCTTGCAAGAGGAGAGGCTCGATCCCTCAACCAATTGCGGGGATCGAGGTCAACCTCTTCTGCAAGGAACCTCGATACTTAATGTAATCTAAGGTGCGTTGGTGTGGAAATATTTTTTATGGAAAAAAAAATCAATCAAACACAGTCTATTAAATGAAACTTGGGATAACAATAGATAGTTTGCTTGTGAAATGGATGGTTGAGAAACACTCCATTTTTATTTTTATTTTTTCTATTTTTTAATTTAATAACAATGCTAATGGAGGAGGGCTATAGGGGAAAAATCGAGCTAATATAACAAAGTTTTTTTTATTAGGTTATTATTTATATTTATCAAATGATAACAATTCCAGCAAGTCCAAAAAAGATTTGTGATTTATAATTGATGAAATTTATAATAAATAAACACATATTGGAGTTAAAACCTTCACCCCCTTCTTATCTCACATTCTCTCTTATATCCTTTCCTATTCTTTTATGTTATATATCTCGGTTATATTCTTTTTAATTTATTATAAAAACAATAGCCTAGTCAAATGGGTCATTTCCATGTGACCGATGATCACTAAAAAAGAAATAAATAAATAGGTCACATGGGCCGTGCCCCTCGGCCTAGGGGTGGCCTGTGTCAGACATGGCTTGTGGTGTGTTGGGCCATGCCATGCCTGGGCCGGTGAACGAAGCCAAAGATGGTTGCCTTGAGTTTTTCTGAAACATGTACTTACAGATTGGTTTTGGGCAATCAACATGACCTAACCTTTGATGGGTTGTGTTACCCATGGCCCATCCTCCTGTGTCGGGTTGAGGTCGAGGAAGCAGACTCACGAGCTGGTACACTTTGTGACACGACACTGACTGGCACAACCAATAAGCATATGAGAATGTTATTTGCCACGATGAAATGGCATGAAACAATGACACGAAATCGTTGGATATTCCCCGCGATGGATGTGTTGATCCCGAGACATATCCAATAGTTCATGCCAATACCACTGCTTCGTGTTGTTTTCATCGGACTGTATAGCATCACTCTAATCATATAGTGTAGCTCAACAATCACATAGGCTTGTTGAGCTGTCTAAATGGATGATGGGCTTAACCAAACAACCAATTTTTTAAAAATAATTTTTAATAATTTTTCAATATTATGTAAGTTGCCAATCCGATATGGCTTGGTATAGTGGGCTGTGTCTTATGCTTAAACTTGAGCATATTTAAAAGTTGCGCCGGTTGTTAAAATGATATCTATTTGGTTTGTTCTTAGTCTTGTTGCTAGGAATGACTTGGAACTTAAGCAATTGGATGTACAAAACGACATTCTTACTTGGAGATCTTAAAGAGGAGGTCTATATGCAACAACTTTAAGGTTTTGTTAAAATATGCAAGGAAAATATTATGTGTAAATTCAAGAGATCAATACATAGACTCAAGCAAGCATCAAGACGTACAATGGTTTAAAAAGTTGGATACTTTTATATTGAGTCATGGCCAAGTGGGAGAATGCAAAAACATTTGCATATACAAAATACATATAAAAAGAAAACTATGTATGCATGGCCAATATATTACATTAAATATATTAATTTGCATTAATGATCATTTTCATTTATGTCTAGCAAAAAATTGGAATTACTCAAAATAGTCCATAATATTCTCATTACTAGAAATCAATTTAAAAAACTCTGTAATGGACAAGAGTTTATAAATAGGATTAAGGTTGGGTCCCTAATGCCTTTTGAGTGTTCCAGAGAATTACATTAGAAGCTCTCAACGACTCAACTTCTCTCGGCAGTACATATAATCCAGTTTTAGACATTTCAGACTCAACGTCAAGGCAAGAACATATTTCGATCACTCGTTCTTCCATTATTTATTGTATTTATAATTTTATATTCTTAAACACATTAATAACACTTATATATCTATCTCAGACTCAAGCTCAAAAGGGTCGACTGGTTATAGTTCAGAGAGAAAATCAAATCTAAGATAATACAATGGCATGTTCCTTGTTGTCATTTATAGTCACTACAAAAAATTGCATCTTTTGTGGAAGCAAAATACGTGACTAAAAGTATAATAAATAGCCACTATAAATTATAGTGACAATTTTTCCATTTCGTCACTTGACGTCACAAATAACGCCGTCACTATTTCATTAGTGACCATATTTAAAAATTGGCACAATTATGTAACACTTTTGTGATAAATATGTTGATACTAAAAAGTGAAATATTGGTGATGAAATTGGTGTAGTCACAATAACTCCAACCAATTATGACAATTTTATTGTAACAAAAAAGTCTAAATTGTGACCGAAAAAATCGTGACAATAGCGTATATTGTTGTAACTACTATATTGACACGAAAATTATTGAGAACTTTGACGATAAAATTTGTCACTAATATTATTTTCATTAGTGAAAGTTATATCGTCACTAATGTTCAAAACAATGGTGTCCAACGAAATTGGTGCAGTCACAATAACTCCAACCAATTTTGTCAATTTAATTGTCATAAAAAATTATAAATTGTGATAATAGCATATATTCACTACAAGAAAATACAAATTTTGTAGTGGTTTTTAAGGTCATTTAGTGGTTTTTTTTAATAATAATCCAAATATTTACCATTGAATTCCATCCATTTTAAATATAAAAATAATACAAAATTTATTGATAATTCAAAAATAATTAAAACAAAATTATATTTAAAGAAATTATACAATTATTCTGAAATACAAAAATTCAACAAAACATTATTTACAGATATTGTTTCCAAACATTCAACACAAATGATATCGGATGGGAGATGGAGGAAGCTAGGAGAAACTTCGATCACGAGTCATTGGTGAGGTACTAGTAGTAATCCATCTATAAAAACATCTCCTAGACATACTCCTTCGACTTGAAGCTCTACATCAGTTTTATGACCTGCAGGTTGCACACGCCAATCAATGGGTGATTCGGAAGGTTGTAGTCCTTTTTCGCATATAGTACCCCCTCTACAATGCTACACCAGAGAAACTAGTCTCAAAACCAAACCCTAGCTCCAATCGAACGGAAAACAAAGGAAAAGAGGAGGAGAAGCATGATACCATGGAAGAATTACTTGCAAATCTCATGACGATTCTTCTTCGAGATGATCTATAAAAAAAAACGTATAGATAAATCGAGAAAGAGAAAAAGTGAAAACCATAACCCTAGTTTTGAAGAGGTGAAGAAAGTTCTCAAATTTACCCAAGCTGAAACAAACACCATGGTATCCCTTCCTCCGATTGGCGTAAAGGTGGAGGCAAAGGTGTGCGTAATAGAATAGAAACAAACATGAATTTATTATACTTTTTAAGATTGAAAAATTTTAAATTTTGAGAAAATTTCAAAATCTCAATCTAATTTTTTTTTAATTTTTAAAATTAAAATTATCTATAATCATATACTTATAGATAATTTTAAAAATTAAACATACTTCGCTTAGTAATATAGATATACCGTTTAAATTTAAAACATCCAAAGAAAAAATTATGAAATCCCACTCTAGTTTTTTTTAAATTCAAAATTAAAATTATATCTAACCAATGACTCTTATAAATATATAGATAGAGACATTTTAATAATAAAAATACTCTTCCTTAGTAATGTGATAAACTTTTTAAAATTTAAAAATCCAAAATTGTGATAAAATTTCAAAACCCCAATCTAATATCTTTTTGAATTTTTTAAAACTAAAATTATGTCTGATAGACTCCTATATATATATATATATATATATATATATATATATATATATATATATATATATATATATATATATAGACATATGGATACTTTTTAAATTAAAAGTATTCTCGTTTAGTATTATAGATAAATTTTTAAAATTAAAAAAAATTCTAAAATTCTGAGAAAATTTCACAATACTACCCTAATTTTCCTTTTTTTTGAATTTCTAAAAATTTAAATTATCCTCACTTTTGCTTAAATAGATGTGTAAAATTCTATAGTTTGGCCCCTTAACTTTTTATAAATTAGTATATAATATAAAAATATATATTTTTCAGAAAATATTAGTAAAAATCTTTAGTTTGGTTTAGTTTTTTACAAATTAGTATGTATAGTATAAAAAAATTATAAATTTAGAAAAATATTAGTAAAAAATCTATTGTTTGACCCCAAAAATAATTCTTTTTTAAAAATAATGTTAGTTAGTGATATTTTTATTGATGACAAGGTTAGTCACAAAAAGTAATGGATTAAGTGACGAATAACTTTCCTGTGAAAACAATTGAAAATAATAGTGATTAAAATATGATTGGTCACAATTATATTTCATTTCGAAAATTTTTGTCACAAAAGATTATTAGATTGAGTTATAGGAAACTTTCTCATCACAATAAATAAAAATAATAGTGTCAAAAATATGGTTTGTCACAAATATACTTCATTCACGCCAATAGTGACAATGTTATTGTAACAAAATAGTTTTCAACACTATTAATATATTAATTGTGATAATTCATTTGTGAAAGACTTTAAATCGTCACAATTATTAATATATTAGTGACATAGAAATAAGTCATCACAATTAAATCTAACAATTGTGACACATAATTATTTTGTCACTATATACTTGATATTTGTGACAAAATGATTGGGAGTCACAAACAAATCGTCACTATATGTCTTCATTCTTGTAGTGAGTGCCTTGCAGGCACCGGTGTCGTGGGCTGCCCCAACACCCAATTATTATACAATCTGTACCTACACCCTACCTTAGGGGTACTCCACGGTATGGTGTTATGGCTGTTGTAGCACGACACCATAGAATTTATGTTTTCCTCTTCTTTTACTCAATTTATATTATATATATAATATAATATAAGTTAACAATTCATCTTCTATATATGCCAAGTGTTTGAACAGCGAGACTGACGCGTGCAAGTTGCACTGACTTTAAGAACAATTTCGTCTCCTCTCTCGGTGCAACAGGACTTCTATGGCGATGTTCTCCTAGGATACAGCAGTCCTTTCCCTCGGATTCGTGCACCCGAATTGAGGTTAGCGAGTGCTCTTGATTTGCTCCGACAAAAGAAGAGATTTAAGAAGGTTGCAGAAGGAGGATGAAGAAGAAAGAATATGAAATAAAAGTCCTGTAAAAAGAAGAGGCAGGATTGGGGTCTTTTTATAGGCATGGGATGTAGAGGGATACATTAATTGGTGAATGGAAGCATCAATTCAATAGCATCAATTCAACCCAAAATAATGAAGTGAAGCACCAGTTTAGAACCAATTGTTGGGAAGCACCGTTGACAAATAGCACGGAGAAATAGTTGGGAAGAGGAATGGTCAAGTTAGTTGGAATCTCAACAACCATGATAAATAAAAAAAGAAATAAAACATGCACGCACAGGGCCAACAAAGAAATCGGTGCATTCGTGTGCGCACCATGCGCCCACATGAGTTAGAATTTTTCAAGCCAAACTGGACCCGGATTTGCACCCCTTTCGCACGTGCGTGTAAGAGAGCATGTCCACTAAACAAGGCTACCATGATACTAGTGTGGAACATATAAAAAAAGGGTGCATGTTTTGTGAATAGGCAATGTGGTACTAAACTTATTCTGGTGTATATGAATGTTTTGAAAACACTTAAGAAGGCTCAAACTCTATATGGGCTTCTAACACAAGTGGGAACAATTCGAAACTCTTCTCTGAAGACTCTCGTCTCTTGCCAAGCATGGCAAACAAAAGAATGGAAGAGAAGAAGAATAAGGTTGAGATCATAGAGTTATGCATGGTGGTTCCTAATGAGGATACACACTGTGAGGAGATGTACCTGTATGACCCAGTGAACTCCCATACGAGGCGATAACCCGAACGCGGGCGGTGAACGGGCGCATGCTGAAGGCGCATGCAGCATCCGGTAGTGAGCCGTGAAGGCCGTTGAGTGTCGATGACACGAGCGAGCGCCGCATGTATGCGGGCGTTCTGAAGGCCCGGTGACACGAGCGAACGGTGTATGGGCCGTACACGTGCCCGTTTACGAGAGGGTACATATGCCCTTCTGTTGCTGCTGAAGACCAAATTTGAAATCATCTCAAATTTGGGGTTTTCTTGAAGAGGTCTTGAGGGCTTGTGGAGAAGAAGGCTGGTGGAGAGGCTTTGAGCAACCATTAGAAGGGATCTTGGGAGATCAACTTGAAAGCCCTAAGGTGATTAGGGTGCATAGTGAGTTTGTTCTTGTACTTCCTCTTCTTTGGTGTTGTATTCTTGTGATTGCTTTCTTCTTGATCCGAGCTTGAGACTTGTTCAAGCCTCGAATGTACTCATACTAGTGGATTCCTTGTTCCCCGCCCCCGTGGAGACGTAGGCAAGGTGCCGAACTCCACGTATATCCTTGTGTTTGTGTTTGTGGTTATTTCTCTATCTTTGCCCTAGTTGTGGATGTGTGTTTGGAGATAATCTTTGACAGGGGTTCGAGCTTGGTTGTGTGTGTGATTGGGCTTCCGCCGATGGTTGAATTGTAGGTTCTACCCCAACAATTGGTATCAGAGCTGTTGGTCGTGGCTTGGGCAATTTGTGCACACAAGGTGTTCGACGAAATCCTTAAGAGATGTCTTCAACCGGTAATGCCAAGGTTGGGAAGTATGAGATTGAGAAGTTCAATGGGAAGAATGATTTCTCTTATTGGAAGATGCAAATGAAGAATTTTTTGATATCACAAAGGCTACACAAGGCTCTTTTGGGGAAGGAGAAGAAGCCGAAGGATATGAGCGATGATGATTGGGAGGATCTTGACATGGAGGCACGCGCGGCTATCATGCTATGCTTGGATAGGGATGTCGCTTTCTTGGTGAATGACGAGGAGGCAGTGGCGTGTGGTTGAAATTGGAGTCCAATTTCATGACCAAGACTTTGACAAATCGCATCTACTTGAAGACCAAGTTGTATACTTGCAAGATGGAGGAAGGCACCTCAATTCGAGACCACATAAACAAGTTTGAGAGGATAATTTCGAGCTTGAAGGATGTGGATGTCAAAGTAGATGACGAGGATCAAGCCATATTATTGTTACTTTCTTTGCCGCATTCATTTGAGAATTTGGTACAAACATTGATGCTTGTGGGTGACACACTTTCCATGGATGAAGTCCAGACATCTTTGTTATCCGATGATCTTCGGAAGTTGGCTACTAGTGGAAGAGGTGACAAGGAGCAAGCACAAGGGTTGATTGTACGAGGAAGATCAAATGAAAGGGGAAAGGGGCAAAGAGGCAAGTCAAGATCAAAATCAAGACCTACAGCAAAGGTTATATGTAACAATTGCGGAGAGCAAGGGCATTTCAAGGCCAATTGTACCAACAAGAAAATAAATTGGAGAAAGAAGAACAACAACAAGGTGTAGTCAATCAAGCAAGAAGAAGCAAGTTTTGCTTGGGGAGGGGAAACAGAAACTGATGAGTGCTACAATGTGAGTCAAGGTGGAGAGATCTCCGGAAAGTGGATACTTGATTCGGGTTGTTCACATTACATGTGTCCAAATAGGAAGTGGTTTGCTACCTATGAGAGCATTGATGGTGGTACTGTGTTGATTGGCAATGATCATGCTTGCAAGACAGTTGGCCTAGGTTCAATCAAGATCAAGATGCATGATGAGATGATCAGGACCTTGACAGATGTACGGCATGTCCCGACTTGAGGAAGAATTTGATTTCTCTTGGTGCTTGGATTCCGGCGATTGCAAGATAGTAGCCGAGAAGGGAGTTCTGAAGGTTGTTCGTGGCTCCATGGTGGTGATGAAGGGTATTCGTCATGGTAACCTGTATGCTTTGTTGGGTACGACAGTCACCGATAATACTTCAGTTGGGATCTCAGGAAGCAGAAGCCCATCAGATTGCACTAAACTTTGGCATTTGCCGCTAGGGCACATGTCAGAAAAGGGTTTATCTTTGCTTGGGAAAGTAGGTTTGCTGAAGAACATGAAGAAGCCTTGCATGGAATTTTGTGAGCATTGTGTGTATGGAAAAGCATACATAGTCAAGTTCGCCACAAGCAAACACAGAAGCAGAGGAGCATTAGACTATGTGCATACAGATGTATGGGGACCAGCTAAGGTTGCTTCAAAGGGAGGTTCCAGATATTTTGTCTCATTTGTTGATGATTATTCTAGATATGCTTGGGTGTATTTTCTTAAGCATAAGAATGAAGTGTTTGAGACATTCAAGCGGTGGAGAGCAATGGTTGAAAACAGGACTGGGAGGAAGGTGAAGACAGTGAGATCAGATAATGGTACTGAGTACACTGAGGGGGCCTTCAAGGAGTTCTGTGATCAAGAGGGCATTGTTCGACACTGGACAGTCAGAGATACACCACATTAAAATGCGGTCGCAGAGAGACTGAACCGCACATTGCTTGAGAGAGCAAGATGTATGAGATCCAATTCTGGTATGGGCAGAGAATGGTGGGCAGAGTCAGTTGCTACAGCTTGCTACATAGTGAACAGGGCTCCACATTCTACCTTGGATGGTGATACGCCTTATCGGCGATGGTCAGGAGAACATGCAGATTATGATGTGTTGAGAATCTTCGGTTGCACAGCTTATTACCATGTTAAGGAAAATAAGCTTGATCCTAGAGCCAAGAAGGCACTTTTCTTGGGGTATGCTAAGGGTGTGAAAGGCTACCGCCTTTGGTGCTTGGAAGATTCAAAGTTTGTAATCAGCAGGGATGTTACTTTTGATGAGAATTCCATATTAGCCTTGCCAAAGGCTATGATGCCCAGTGATGGTGTTGATGATGAGTTGACCACCAATACTCAAGTGGTGGAGATTGATGGATCTGTAGACCAACCAGGTCCTAGTCATGCTCAAGAGGAAGCTCAGGGAGATACTCATGATGAGGATGATGATGAGCTTGAACTTGAGGAGGTTCAGGAAGACAGTACACAGTCACTACAGCAGCAGCAGTCAGAGTCTTTGGCTACCACTAGGCCAAAGAGACAAATTAAACAAGTTCAGAAGTTCGGGTTTGACGAACCTTTGAGACATTATGGGCAAGCAAATTTGGTTGAGTATGCTCTCTCGGTGGAGGATGATGAGCCGGTCACCTTCAAGCAAGCTATTAGAGATTCAAATAGCGAGAGATGGTTGGTTGCAATGGAGGAGGAGATGGAGTCTCTTCGGAAGAACCAAACATGGGAAGTTGTCCCATTACCCAAGGGGAAGCATGCTATAGGCTGTAAGTGGGTGTACAAGAAGAAGGAAGATTTATCTGAGTCAAGTGGTACAAGGTACAAGGCAAGGTTAGTGGATAAAGGCTTTGCACAGAAAGAAGGGGTGGACTACAATGAGATTTTCTCGCCGGTGGTGAAGCACACTTCTATCCGTGCATTGTTGAGTTTGGTAGCTCATGGTGATCTTTAGCTAGAACAACTTGATGTCAAGATGGCCTTCTTGCACGGTGACTTGGATGAAGAAATTTATATGCATCAACCAGAGGGGTATAAGATTGAGGGAAAGGAAAATCATGTTTGTCGCTTGAGGAAGTCACTTTATGGTTTGAAGCAGTAGCCTCGACAGTGGTACAAGTGCTTTGATTCCTTTATGCTCAAGAATGGCTACTCCAGAAGCAAGTACGATTGTTGTGTTTATTTTCGCAAACTCCATGGGGGTGCATTTATCTATCTCTTGTTGTATGTGGATGACATACTCACTGCTTGTAAGAGTAAGGTGGAGATAGATAAGTTGAAGTCTCAACTTGGCAAGGAGTTTGAGATGAAAGATATGGGGTGCAAAGAAGATCCTTGGCATGGAGATCAGGAGAGAGAGGTCAAACCGTATTTTATTCTTGAATCAGAAGGGTTATCTTGAGAGGGTAATAGCTAGGTTTGGAATGCAAGATGCAAAGCCAATGGTGACTCCATTGGCTCCACACTTCAGACTCTCTGGTCAGTCATCACTTACTACAGCTGAGGAAAAGGAGCAGATGGCTCGAGTTCCGTATTCTTGTGCAGTAGGGAGTTTGATGTATGCGATATGGTGCATGCAGCGCCCGACATTTCACAGTGCGATTAGTGTGGTGTGATTTATGGCAAATCCAGGACGACCTCATTGGGAAGCTGTGAAATGGATATTGAGGTACTTGAAGGGTACCACTGACATTGGTTTGTGCTTTGGTGGAGGATCATGTCAGTTCAGTGGGTTTGTGGACTCAGATTATGCTAGTGATCTAAACAGACGGAGATCTACTACTGGTTATGTATTCAAGATATATGGTGCACCAGTTAGTTGGAGATCGATGCTACAGGCTATAGTTGCACTATCCACTACTGAGGCCGAGTATATGGCTCTAGTAGAGGGAGTGAAGGAAGCTTTGTGGTTATGGGGTCTGTTGGACGATCTGGGAATTGAGCAAGATGCAGTGGACTTGGGATGTGATAGTCAGAGTGCGATTCACTTAGCTAGGAATCAGGTTCACCATGCTCGTACCAAGCATATTGATGTCCGCCATCACTTTGTGCGAGATGTCATAGAGGAAGGTTCCATTTCTTTAATGAAGGTGCACACAAGTGACAATCCTGCAGACATGTTCACTAAGGTAGTACCAAGAGGCAAGTTCCAATATTGCTTGGACTTGCACAATGTTAGCCAATGCTAATGAGGCGAATTTTGGGGTTGGGAATCAACTATATGAGTACAGTGGAGATGTTCTATCTTGTTGGTCTCTCTCAGAATGAGGTAACCATGTTCGTTCCACATTTGGGGTCAAATGAGAAACGAGGTGGAGAATTGTGAGGAGATGTACCTGTATGACCCAGTGAACTCCCATACAGAGGCAAGCATGTAACCCGAACGCCAAACCGAACGGGCGCATAAAAAGGCAAAGATAGAGCATCCAAAGAGTGAACGGCCGCATGAAGCCGCTGAAAGGCCCGCCGACCTAAACGAGCCAGCTGTACGGGCCGCATGTAAGGCCGCTCAGAGCGCCCAGCCGACTGAACGAAGCCAAAGGTACGGCCGCATGTAAGGCCGTTCAGAGTGTCCAGTGACCTGAATGGGCCAGTGTACGGGCCCGTTTATGAGAGGGTACATATGCCCTTCTGTTGCTGCTGAAGACCAAATTTGAAATCATCTCAAATTTGGGGTTTTCTTGAAGAGGTCTTAAGGACTTGTGGAGAAGAAGGCTGGTGGAGAGGCTTTGAGCAACCATTAGAAGGGATCTTGGGAGATCAACTTGAAAGCCCTAAGGTGATTAGGGTGCATAGTGAGTTTGTTCTTGTACTTCCTCTTCTTTGGTGTTGTATTCTTGTGATTGCTTTCTTCTTGATCCGAGCTTGAGACTTGTTCAAGCCTCGAATGTACTCATACTAGTGGATTCCTTGTTCCCCGCCCCCGTGGAGACGTAGGCAAGGTGCCGAACTCCACGTATATCCTTGTGTTTGTGTTTGTGGTTATTTCTCTATCTTTGCCCTAGTTGTGGATGTGTGTTTGGAGATAATCTTTGACAGGGGTTCGAGCTTGGTTGTGTGTGTGATTGGGCTTCCGCCGAGGGTTGAATTGTAAGTTCTACCCCAACACACACCAAATTAAGCACATGCTTTGGCTATCTAACCTTGATCTCTACAACCACAAGGATCACACACGAACCTTCTATCTCTACAAACCCAACGAAAACCCTAATGACTTTCTGTTGTGTATTGTGTGGCAAAAAAGCAAAGAAAACAAGAAGAAAAAGAAAAACACACGGGATTTACGTGGTTCAGTAATGTGCCTACATCCAAGGGAGCAAATGGCGGAATTTCATTATATAAAATTAGGGTTGCAAAATAGGTATTTATATTAAACCCTAATGTACAGAAATTATAAAATTATCCTTTCCGTACCATACCGTACCGATAATATTATGTCTCATTCATTGAGATGGTGCAGATGACATTGTTCCCGTGCGCGGTGGAGTGTGTTTGGGTCATACCGCACACACCATTCGACATCTGACAATTACGTGTTGTAATTCAACAAATTAGATAAGAATCAAACTCACCGACCGCCTCGAAGTCTTCAGGTGAAAGCAGTAGATCTAGACTACCTTCTTGTGAAATCACTCTAAACCTTACAGCAACAATGGAGAAAGAAGTAATTATTTAAGAAAAAGAAAGAATGGAGAGGAAAGAATGAGGGAAAAAAAGAAGCCAATATCTAAAACTTTCGTTGAATTGTAAATTGAGATCGTGAGTACAAATTAAGAGCATTTGAATTGGTATTTATACACTGCTAGAAGAATAACAACGTACTTAACTTCCATGCTGATGTGGCATAACTAACTGCCAACTCATTGATTTTCATGCTGATGTGGGACATTGCTGACCTATCAAGTAATATAACGGCTAAGACAGGAGGATATGTAGCTTCACATTCACAGTCTCCTGCTTCTCTTCTTTTCTTTCATTCAATTAATGGGCTTTAACAAAATCTCTTTTCTCTTTTATTTAAGGGTAAATTATCTTTTAGTCTTTGATACTATTTGATACTATTCCCCATCCAAAACACTCACATCCAAAATACTAAAATTACTGTAGCATCCCTGACTGTTTCATTTCTGACTTTTTAGTCCCTCTGACTAAACACTATACTATTCAGTCCCTCCTTTTCAACCTACTTACTCTTTAGTCCCTGCCGTGACCTGCTAACGTTAGGTTTTGAAAAAAAACCCCAAAATACCCATTGAATTCCCGCCAAAAACAACCTTTCTGCTGAAAAGACAGGTTGTGTACTTCTATGCTTGTAAGATAAGCTAGTCCTCTTATACTCCTCTTTGTCTCCTTCCCTCTGTTCTTTTGCAGAGAAGAGTCCAATTCTACTCCTTCTCTTCGTCTCCTTTCCTTTGTTCTTTTACGGAGAGCTTTTGTTGAGTTTTTAGTCTTGTGTTGAGCTTTTAGTCTTGTTGAGAAGCTACCACGTAGTGAGTCTGCGGCGGCAAACGAAAAAGGTAATAGATTACCCATTGTTTTTTCATAACGTGCGTAGTATAATTCTCTCATTTTTGCAATGACATTCGTCTTGCAGGATTTTGATGGAAACCCTTTTCGCCGTCGCGCAATATGGGGGAGAAGGTCTAGCATTGGAGCTCACAGTGCTCACTTGTTGGGATTCAGTGATAGGCGATATATGTGAACGGTGGGACCTTGACCCCTCTGGCGTGAGAGTGAGTTATATCGCGCCAGATCAACGTAGAACAGCTTGTCCCATTGATAATTCTACGGACTTTGTGCATATGTGCAACATTTTTCACTCGTTCAACAAAAATATTGTCGAACTTATTGTGGACACAGGTGAAGTGACCGTGGACGACGAGTGCGTCTCTTCGCTTCCAACGTAAGCCTTTTGTATGTGTTTATTATTTCCCGCAACCGTGTATTACAAACATGTAAGACTTCAGGATTTTTGTATAAAGTCTTTAGTATCGACTTAACCCTTTAGTATCAACTTAAAGTCTTTAGTATTCTGCTTATCGCTTTAGTATCTACTGAAAGTCTTTAGTATTCTGCTTATCGCTTTAGTATCTACTGAAAATTTTTAAAATCCGCCGTAACTAATTAGTATTAAGTCGTTCTATTTCGTATTGTCTCACTTAAAAGAGTACCTTATCAATCAACAGGGATCCCCGAGCCGAGAGCATGTCCTTGGACATTGTGGGTTCTTCTCAAACTCACGATATTGCAGTGCTCAAAATTGGCGATCGATTTCAGAACGTGGAACACTTGAGGAATGCGCTCCGTGCCTTTGCTATCAAAAGGAAATTTGACTTTACCTTCATAAAAAATGATAGAGAAAGGGTGACTGCCAGATGCGCCCAGGCAGATTGCAATTGGAGGGTTCATGCTTCTCGGGAGGGAAATCTCCACACCTTTAGAATAAAGACATTGCAGTCCACACATGTGTGTGGTGGCGGTATCGGGACGAGCTCCCACCCGAAAGCATCCAAAAAATGGGTTTGCGATCGTGTGATCCAGAAGCTCAAGGATCGTCCCTTGTATCGGGCCGTCGACATTCAACGGGATATTTTGCGAGAGCACGGCGTGGCTCTTCCTTACAAGCAAGCATGGATGGGAAAAGAGGTTGCCCGAACCGTTCTCCACGGGAGTGAGGTACAGAGCTACGATTTGCTATTATGGTACGTTGAAAAGGTGATGGAGACAAATCCCGGTAGCGTTGCCACAATTGAAAGTGATGGCGGGCGATTCGTGACGTGGTTTTTTGTTTTCGTGTTTGTGTCGCCGCTTCAAGTTGGGTTGCAGTGTCACGTTGTTCGTCGATGGAACACATCCGCTTGGAAAATAATGGTGGCATCTTGTTAGGAGCGACGGGCAAAGACAATGAATGAGGGATTCTTCCACGTCGCATTTGCAATAGTAGACAATGAAACTGACGACAATTGGACTTGGTTCCTCACCACTCTCAGGAATACAATATATGGAGATGAGGATTATGACAAGTGCATTACATTCATATCCGACAGATCGAAAGGTCTAGTTAATGCAATCGCAAGGGTGTTCCCTTCATCGCCCCATGCATATTGTTTGCGACACCTAGAGGCGAACTTCATGAAGGGAAATACTAGTCTTGGGAAAGCATTGAAGGAGGAGTGTTGGGCCCTCTTTACCCGCATCGCATACGCATGTACTTCTAAAGAATTTGATGACGCGGTGAAGGACCTCCCGCCGCGATTCCAAGACAAGCCGCATCACTGGCTAATCCAAAAGTCTGATGTGGCACATTGGTCGAACTATTTGTTTAAGGGGCAAAGATGGGGTGAGATGTACTCGAACGTCGCCGAGTCATTCAATGCGTGGATCAAGGAAGCGCGCCACCTCCCTGTGACCGAAATGGTCGACTTAATCAGGTAATATTCACCCGCGATTAAAAAACTTTACTATTTACCTTAACTCTTTAGTATCGTCCATAAAGCTTTAGTATCAGGGGTAACCCTTTAGTATCAGGTGTAAGTCTTTAGTATCAGGCGTAACTCTTTAGTATCAGCGGTAACGCTTTAGTATCAGGGATACCCCTTTAGTATCAGGCGTAAGTCTTTAGTATCAGGTGTAAACTGTTTAGTATCTTTTGTAAGGCTTTAGTATATTATATAAAACATCTTTGCAGGTACAAGCTCATGAATATGATGTACGCCCGACGCGAAAGCATGTCCGTATTTGGGGAACACATATTTGCCCAAAGAATACATCGGAAACTAGAGGACGCCATCGAAGTCAAGCCGCTTGCTCAGCTGTAGGCCGTTCGGATGGTGAGCAATTGAAGTTATCGACAGTACGCGACTGCAGGTCAATCTGCAGTAGACAAGGACATGCTCATGTAGACGTTGGCAAGTCTATGGAATACCCTCGCATGCATGCGTGTCGTCAATCGCGACTTGGAGGCAAGTGTACATCGCCGTGGATGACTACTTCACGGTACAAATGTACTCTAAATGCATATGCGCACTCATATTTCTCCGAGCCCCTACCATGATAAACCGGACAGATGCATCCCGCTGGCCCTTCGTGATACGTTTCACCTATTACGAAGAGAAGGCCTGGGCGGCCGAGGCGGACAAGAATTGAGTCGCAGGCTTTAGACGTGAGAGAGTTGAGGTGCAGCCGCTGCAAAAACACTGGCCACAACCGCAGGACTTGCAACGCTGTAATAGCTGATTAGCTTGATCCGTCTTGGCCATAAGGTTTACATTTTGCCCAATGTAAATAATGTGATTTTACGAAGTTTTGACATTATACGTTTATAAAATGTTTACATGAGTAATCAGAGATGGTAAGAATACTAAGCAGATAAGAGAAATACTAATCGAATAAGAGAAATACTAAAGAGTTTAGTGAAATACTAAGCGGATAAGAAAAATACTAAACAGTTAAGTAAAATACTAAACAATTAAGTAAAATACTAAACAGTTCAGTCAAATACTAAACAGTTAAGAAAAATATTAAATAGTTACTGGAAACCGTATTGCGACTTTAATGAAGCGCCGGGTGGTTATTGGGAACCGAAGCGACGCATTTAGAACTGAGATCTCCGAAATCGCTTCTCTCTCTCTTTGAGATTTGGCTTTAAATAGGTGCTGTGGGAAAGAAACACTAAACAGTTAAGGAAGGTACTAAACAGTTGAGAAAAATACTAAACAGTTAAGTAAAATATTAAATAGTTATTGGAAACCGAAGCGTCTTTAAAGAAGCGCCGGGTGCTTATTGGGAACCGAAGCGACGCATTTAGAACTGAGATCTCCGAGATCGCTTCTCTCTCTCTGAGACTTGGCTTTAAATAGGTGTGGTGGGAATGAGGGATTCTACCATTGCTTCACCATCATGAGTTGCAACAGTCGCCCCTCCTTCTACCGGTTCATCTCTCCTACTGACGTGCCTCGTCGATTGTGGATTCCTCAGTCATTCCACCGCTTTATGCACCACGTTCCGAATGGACCGGTGCAGCTGTGGGGACCGAGCGGGAACCCTTGGCCGGTGATGGTGGCTGGAGCGAGGGAGTACGGAGAGGCTATCTTCCATCACGGGTGGCCGGCCTTTTGGGCTGACCATCATCTCGGTGAGGGACACGTTGATCTTCACTCTCCGCGAGGATAAAGATTTTGATGTTCACATTTTCGGACGCAACAGTTGTTTGAAAATGTCTTCTGTTTCTGCTCGCCCAAGTGTAACTACGGACGGTAGTCTGTAGCTATTTGTCTTGCAAATAAAATCATAATATTTAAATAGTTGTCTTTGATGTTACTGTGTGTGTGATTGAACTTGTTGATTGTGAACGTCTTTGCTTGAAACTGTTCTCCTTCTTGTAATACTAAACACTGAACACTTAGTAGACAATGAGTACTAAACAGTTTCGAAAAATACTAAATAGGTAATGCAAATACTAAACGGTTAAGGTAAATACTAAACAGTTAGTACTGATATTATACACGTAGAATATGATTGTAAAGTCTTTAGAGTTCCTTCGACATTGGTTCATCAATTTTTGGGTCATTCCCTTTACCCGGAGGACTTGTTCGATGGAATCCGTCCGAAAGTATGCGACATACATACTCTAGGCGTAGACGAGGAACTTCGGATCGATTGAGGTGAAGCTTCTCACCACCCAATATCTGCTCCATAAACCGCAAGATCACTTAACAGGGCCAGTCCCACAATCGCCCTCTCTCTTTGTTAATGGCGGCCACGGTCATGTGAGAATCGTATAGCTCTATTTCAAAGCAATGCCCACGCCTAGATGGTAAGTGCGTTTTCGAAAATAACCCTCTGCATTTAGAACAAAGATGGTTAAGCTGGTGCGAAGGGGAGAACACGAAATATGGAGGTGATAGGTGTTTGGCTTACCATTTCCTCAGCGGCCTTGTCATACACCCGGCCGTTGAGAGATGAGTAATGAGTGTAGTGTCTGGATTCTTTATCCAAAACGAGTAGGTGGAAGTGTTTGTTCAGAATGATTGGCATTAGAACAACTTCCAACTTTTGAAAAGATGTTACTGCATCGGTCATTAGTTTGAGAGAATCATCGGGTTGTGTGGTCTTTGCCGGCAAGATGCAGTCAAGAAAAGGCACAGTGATGGATCCACGCCTCTTGTACTTCGACGGTGTCTTCTTCAACTCCTCCAGCAAGATCATGACAAAGACGTCCATGACGTCAAGCCACCACCTTAGATCTCTTCCCTCACCAATGGGTATAATTGCCGCCATGAAGTTGTAAACGCCCCACTCATTCTTCCAAACAATTGTACTAGAAGATAAAATAAACAGTTCAGATAAATACTAAGAATATAAGAGAAATAATAAGCGGTGAAGATACATACTAAACCAATACGGGAAATACTAAACAGTTAAGAAAGATACTAAAGAGTTAAGGTAAATACTAAACAGTTAAGATAAATACTAAGCGTAACAGGAATACTAAACATTTAATAGAAATACTAAACAGTTAAGCTAAATACTAAGCAGTTAAGAGAAATATTAAGCGGTTTAGTGCAATACTAAGCACTTACGAGAAATACTATGAAGATTGTTCTCACCTGTCAATCAGACAGTTCAGGAAGAATGAAATGAGTGCCTGCTTCTCCTTGTTCAGCTGCCCGAACCCTGTAGGACGCTTGTTCTTAGGAATGAAATTTGTCCTCACAGGTTGTACATTTTCTCCCGCGTACACGGACGCCTCTGCATCAATCACAGTTGCAGAGGCGTGGGCTTCAATAAGGACGGGGAGGGGGCCTGCTTCTTCAACTGGGGCTTTTTCGGTGAAATTTTGCTTCAAATGGGGCTTCCGCGTGAAATGCATTTGGGGGGCTTCTTCAGGGAGCTTCTTCACGGGGCTTCTTGATGGGGGCTTAGGTGGGTGGGAACCATTGAAACGATGATGCTGGGGGGCTTCTATGGGCCCTTCCGCTGCCAAATGGGAATCAACATCCTTGCATCACTTAAGCGACGCTGGCCCTTCCAATATCTCACAAGTTTCAATTAGTGCGTCGACGATGCGCACTGGTTCCTCGCCTTCCTTCTCCGATGCCGGCGGTTCCTTCTCCGATGCCGGCGGGCTTCCCTCAACAACTTCGGGAGCTATCCTCTTCCGAGAGCGATTCTAGTCCGCGCATTATGCGCAAATCGCTTCGCCAAATGATATCCGCCAATGGGATTGTGGAAGTATCAGGAGCTTGCTGTCGTTTGGAGACAAGTGCCTTACGGCGTTTGGCTGGCGGGGCTTGGTGGGCAGATTCCCTGGCAAGCAACCTATCAATTTGCCCGCGCATTGTAACGACCTCGTTCATCAGTACATCGTACGAGGTCTGCAAGCGCTGAATAAAGTCGTCATTGTTTGCGCTTGGGGTCCTCCGTATGGACGGAGTTGGACTAACTGTAGGCAGCTGCTCGGCCCTGCGGTGCCGGGATTTCTTGTCAATCCTCTTCAGGCTGCGCTTGCCCTCACCTTCTGCCACGCTTGGACCTGCATCCGTACTAGGTCTCTCCTCCATGGCCGTGCTATGTAGTAGTCGGTTATTGGTGAGGGTAGCCTCTTCCGCGTTTTCTGGGACGAGGTGGTGGAACTGTGAGACAATATTGCAAAATCTTTAGTAACGTTATAAATAGTTTAAACAAGTAAAGCATGTAGTGAATACTAAAAACTTTAGAAGAATACTGAAGACTCTAGCCTAATACTAAAGAGTTTAGAATAATACTAAAGACTTTAGCCTAATTTTAAATACTTTATCAGAATACTAAAGACTTTATCCTAATCCTAAAGGCTTTAGTGAATTCTAAAGACTTTAGCATAATACTAAAGCCTTGGGCATAAAACTAAAGAAGTAAGAGATGAAAGGACTAAGTAAGCATACCGGGATTTCCCATTGAATGATTCGATAATTGCCTTGACAAGAGGTAACCTTCTTGCGTGTGGTCTCACCAGTAGCCCAAAATTCTTGGAGTCCGCCGAACTCCACCTTCTTTCCCGCAGGTGACTTCATAGAACCATATTATCAAGACTATGGAGCACCCCTAAGATAACTTTGTTTTCGTCTTTTTCTCCCAGAACACCTCTCACGTACTTTCGGCGGTATGTCAGTTGGATGTCGTCCATGAGCCATTTATGCACGGCCTGTGCCCATGCATATGTCCCTAGGTTCTTCAGGCATAATGCGCACTCCAACTTGGGGCCGTGCAGTTTGTGGTCGGAAACAGGAAGGTACCCATCAAATACACTATCAGAAGTTTCACAAGGTTTTCCTCCTCGCCTCTCTTATGAACAAGATCCAACAGGGCGTTCTTAATGCAATCTCGATTCCTTGAGTAGGCTTTGTCGAGATATCTGTCCTCAAATGTGGATCGGGCGGTGGGCCGTTTGAATTCCACGGCAGTTCCACTGCAGGGGAGTCCAAGGATTATGGCGACGTCCTCCGGACGAAAGCTCAGCAAACTTTCCCCGATTTTAAATTTCTGCAAGCCAACGTCATAAGCTTGCGTGGTCGCAAGGCCGAGCACGCCTCTCGTGTAGTATTCGCTTGATTCCGAGCAGGGGAGCAAATGGCGTGCTTTTGGTGGATTGCCTGTGTTGTTTGTTCATGTGTTTGTTCAATTCATCGAGATACCAACAAGGGGACCCGTGTAGCATCGCCCATTAACCAAATTCCGAGCCATTGTAGATTAACTACAACGAAAACGTGAAAAGAGATAGAAACAATTAAGCCCTTTGAATTGTACTAAATAGTTACTCTGGATTTTAAACACAATGAGGCTTAATATCAAGCAGATTTCCAATATACTCAAATAAATTGTAGCTTCGATTTTAAACACTTTTTACCGATTTTAAAACCACAACCCACAATGAAACACATTCCAAGAAATTACACACCAAAAGCACATGAACAACACCACCGGTGTACATGGCTAGTGGTCTCTGATTACAAGTGAGAAAAGAACAAATCCTTGCACATGAACAAAACCCTAAACCCTATATCTCCACAATGAGTTTACAATCCACATGCACAAATTGCATTCTACCATGGAGGATAGAAAAATAGCAAGAAAAAGAAAAAAAAGAGAGATCGAAGTTCTACGCATGTACAAGCCCCGATCTCAAAAGGTTTAGAGTTGGGTTTCGGTTGCTACCTCGTTTGCAAACTTCCAATCGGCTTTGGAAGAGAAGATGAAGGATGACTGGCCGGAGCTGACGGTGTCTTATTTGTCTTCTTAGGTGTGGAGAGGGGAGTGTCACGTTTTAGTTAATTTGGAGCAAAGAATGTGATTCAAGGGGAGAAGACGATCTCAAAGGGCATTTTAGTCTTTTCACGAAATGGTGTCTTTAATGCAGAAATTGGTCCGAGAACCACTGGCTTCTCCAAAGGGCATCGTCACTGCCTTTTCACAAACCCCCGCTTAACACCGCTTGCTACCAAGTAGGATCAAAAAGTAAATCCCTGTATAAAGGAGGGACTGCATATAGATACCCAAAGTTGCAGGGACTATATATGAAATTCAAAACTTTTGGGGGGCTTTTCATTACTTCTCTCTAAATTCTTACAGACCCCTTAAGGGATTTATAGGTAATTTGGATACTATTTAAAAGACTAAAAGTTAAATAACTATTTATTTAATAAGTTTAACCTTTAACACCTCGTGGCCGCTCTCCATTTCATGCATGGTCGGACATTGGCTGTGGGTTGTGGCGTAGATATTTTCTATAGTGATTTAGTTTCTCAAGTTAATTTTAGGGGATGAAATTTTATGCAAACTTCCACAAAATCTAGGAATAAAATAGGACATTTTAATTAAGTATATAAAATTATCTTCAAAGGTTTTTATAAAATAGCTACCATAAAATTACTTTATATTTTGAAAATATAGAATTATTAATAAATTTAATACTATGCTATCATATATAAATATGTAATGGTAATTAATATTTATAATATATTTAATAGAATTAGGATATTATTAAAATTATGATAATTAATAAAAGATATTTTGACCTGCACACATCCAAATGTTGGGCCACCGATTAGTGAGAACGATGTGCCAACTAATTTTATGATTATAATAGATAGATATATGCACAAGGGGACACATGATAGATATATGGACAAACACTCAATTACATAATGTTGAATTGTTGGACCCACATTCAATTAATTTTTTTTTCGACAACAAGCACCACTCCGAAGTGAGGGATGGGCAAGGTTGCTCCCTATCTACCTTATGATTGTGAGGATGTAAGCATGGGTTTACTCCCAACCAATCAAGTCCTATTGAAAGGAATCAATACCAATAAGCTAATTAAGAGGCCATTTAATACCGACACTCAATAATTATTGGAGGATAACAAATGATCAACACTCAATTATATCTTTGGAATGGTCA
The DNA here is from genome assembly GCA_026586065.1 of Dioscorea zingiberensis. Lineage (NCBI taxonomy): Eukaryota > Viridiplantae > Streptophyta > Magnoliopsida > Dioscoreales > Dioscoreaceae > Dioscorea > Dioscorea zingiberensis. Next base: position 38,014,892 of record CM048825.1, on the reverse strand, counting down.
AGTAAAACTGTAAAAGAAGTAGATGAATAATTCATTTAATCTTTGAACACCTCCAAGCACTTTATATATAGACGATCTGTATGCCACCAAGCACACAACAAGGGAAAGAGATTATATGGGAGACGAGAAGATTAAGGTTGAGATCATAGAGTCATGCATGGTGGTTCCTGATAAGGAGACGCCAAAGCACAGGCTCTGGCTCTCTAACCTTGATCTCTACAACCACAAGGATCACGCACCAATCTTTTATCTCTACAAGCCCCATGGAAATTCTAATGACTTCTTTTCAGTAGACACTCTCAAGAAGGCCATGGGCAAGGCCTTGGTCACCTTCTATCCACTGGCCGGAAGGCTTGTATTTGATGAAAAGGGCCGCCCGGAGGTGGACTGCAACGCCGAGGGCGCTCTCTTCTCCGTGGCACGCGCGCACTGCACTGTTGAAGGCTTCGGTGGCTTCCACCCTTCACCGGCGGTGCGGCAGTTGCTTGTCCCATCAGTTACTGAACCTGAGAGATCATCCATCTTGATGTTATTTCAGGTCACTTCACTGCATGCATCCCTTTTTGCATTGAAATGTGGTTTGTATAATTTGATGTTTGATCCTTTGAGATATATTTGATGGCATGCGCGCAGCTGACATTCTTCGAGTGCGGTGGAGTGTGTCTGGGCTGCGCTGTGCACCACTCGGTCCTCGACGGTGTCACCACTTTCCATTTCATCAATGCATGGTCTGATATTGCCCCTGGTGCAGATATCAAAGTTGCTCCTTTTCTCGATCGCACTGTGCTTCGCTCTCGATCACCCCCAACAGTCCTTTTCAACCATATAGAATTAACTCATGATGAACTCTACTCTAAACATATGATCAGCCCTGAAGACTTAGACAAGACATGCGAGACAACGATACTTACAATATCTAAAGATCAGCTCAACACACTCAAACACGCCTTCAATGGGGAGAGAAAACTATCGACATTCCAAGCGGTGGCGGTGCATCTATGGCGTACGGCGTGTAAGGCCCGAGAGCTGGCCGACGAGCAGGATACAAGGCTTTTCTTGGTTGCAGATGCTCGTGCACGGCTCAAGCCTCCACTGCCGAAGGGATATCTGGGCAATGCTATAGTCATGGTATCGGCGAATTTGCAAGTTGGGGAGTTGGTCTCAAAGCCATTAGAGTTGGGAGCTGCCAAGATTGAAGAAACAACCAACATGATTGACGATGAATACCTGCGTTCATTTGTGGATTTGTTGGAGAAACTCATGAAGGGTGACGAGAAGATAGTGATGGGGAATATGTCGTTCAAGAGTACGGATTTCTATATCATTGTTGGTTGGCTTTGCCAATATATGAAGCTGATTTTGGATGGGGGAAGCCGTGGTTCATGGGAAGGGCGTCCATGAGATTTGTAGGTCAAGCTTACGTGATGCGTACTCCCGGGGACAGTGGAGGTGTCAAGCTTGCTCTAGCTTTTGAGACTGAGAATATGACTCGTTTCAAAGAGATTTTCTACAAAGATTTAGATTCTTACCTTGGAATTAAAAATACCCGTATGAGATCATGTTTGTGAAGAGATATCATGTATTATATTTGGTTGAACGAGGATCCTCCATCACGGCTAACCCAACGAAACTGGGGACAAGCCGTTGTTTCGTTTTAATACTATTTCTAAAATATAGAATCAAATTCAGTATCCCATTACTGCTCATAATATTTTTTACTATAATCAAAATTAGGGTTACATCATATATATTTATACTAACTCTAGATGTACAAAAATTATAAAAATACCTTATAACGTATTAATGGACGCGTTGCACCATACCCCAACCCTTTATATCTATATTTTCAATGATCAAAAACGCTACCCCAGCGATATTTTAAGCTGCACGCTTTAACCCCCTAAAGTTGACGAAGAGACGAACTGATATTTCTTATTCGTGAAAATATAGGGACCTAAAGTTATAAATCAGTATAATAAATTGACAAAATTGAATATTACACCTAAAATAATTGAATAATGATACATTGATACACCTAAAAAACTAATTTACACTACAAGAAAATAACGATTTACCCATGGACAATTCCGTGGGTAAAACTGCCAAAATCCCTGGGTAATACATCTTACCCAGGGATTACCCACGGATGGCGGTCCCTAGCTAAATCGCTCATAGGTAAACCATTACCCACGGAATTTTTCATCCGTGGGTAAGTTACCCGCGGACAATGCCGTGGGTAAATAATTTATATCCCTGGGTAATTATTTCCAAAGATTCGATAAAAAACCAGGAATTACCAATGGATATGCCCTACGAAATCCCTGGGTAAATTATTTACAATACCCAGAATAAATCCCTGGGTAAATCTACTATACTCCTGGATAATCACTGGGTAATCCCTGGGTAAAGCTATGAAATCCTAGATAATCCCTGGTAAATCTCATGTTAATAATATATAATCCCTGGGTAATCCCTGGGTAAATCTCTTGTTAATAATATGAAATCTCTAGGTAATTACTGAGTAATTATAATATGAAATTAAAAAAAAATTGGGCATTTCATGGATAATTTATTGAACCTATAACCATCAAATCACAAATTCAAATATATTTTAAAAATGACAATATCTCACATTTTAATAAAAATAACACTCCATAAGTGTTTAAGACATCAACAAATTCCATTCATGTGTAAGCAAAACAACAGTACTTAAGTATTTAGGGCATCACCATAATAATACATAAGTATTTAGACAAGCAAAATAAAATAGTACAACTATAAATGTTTAAGACACCCTCAATAAATTTAAAATAGAATTATAACAAATTAAGAACCCTAGCTTCAATCAAGTGCATGCTTCAATTCCATAGAGTTCATTTGCTCATCCATCACCTTAAATATAAGTACACCATCAAACGAAAATCTGCAAGCTGACAGTGAAGTCAGTACAATAGCACCTAGATCAAGTAAATAGTGCTTACCTAGAAAGCTCAAAGCAAGGTCAGTACAACAGCCCGCCACACCTGTAAGAAGCAGGCAACAAGACTATCAGCTCCAGAAAAATAGAAGTCAGTACAACAGATTAAACAAATACTATGAGGAATCAAAAATAGAAGTTGAGAACAATTCATGTTTTCAACTTTAAGTACCGAGTCCATTCGAACTTCATACACCAAGTACTACTGATAATTTCAGAACCACTACTAGAGCAACCAAAACAGAAACAATACTCCATAGAATTCCATTTAACTGTATTTGTTGCGACCAAAGTTCATTCCAAGTGGCAGCTGAATTTCTCAGTTCACCCCAGAACTAGGGATGCAGTTCCACGAGAGCACATAAAAATACACATTCTATAACACCCTACAGACAATAGACATGGATCTTTCAGTAACAAAGAATCTGGATACTAGAACTAAATGAACCTTAAGTAGCACGTAAAAAGAAACACATTGGAAGACCTTTAGTTCAATATAATTTAGTCTACATAAGCATCAAAATATATTTTAATACCCAGTCTATACAAATCATTTCATGTAAAAACTAGATACCCTGTGAATTAGAAATTCAAGTGTCCAACTGCAACTATAAATCCTGCTGTACTTTCAGCCTGTAATAAACATAGCTCAGGAGACCTCTAAAAGCTACACCAAGGTTTGAAGGTGCATCTCTCATTTATGTGCAACCCCATTTTGTTTTTTGATTTTTTTTCCCTGCACTATATATGTTTTTAGATAACACAAAATGTCCAATGGCCACCTGAAATTAGCTGCCATAATATAAAAGATCAAGCAACCTTTCCAACTTGAAAGTTGTTTGCACAATTCTGGTCCAGGAGTGTCAACCAAAAACCTCCGGTGATCGAAATTGCTCATCATAAATTACTGATGAATAACTTTGGTAAATATGAAAACCCTCATGTTTTTAAAAATAAAAAGAGGCCCTGAATAATCACAAAAAAATACACAAAGCCTTTTTGAAATTCCTTTCCAAAATTTTTTATTTTTCCGGCCTATGAACTCCCACATTAATTTGAACAGTTAATATGAATTTTGAATGGTTAAATGATCCTTTCAAGCTGTTAAGCAATATATTTGACCTATTAAGAAACAATTTTTTAATGGTTATCTAATGCTTTTATATGGTTAATCCAAATGTGTGCAATGCTAAAAAAAGACATTTGAATTACTAATATAAAGAAGAAAAAATAGAATGTCCTATCCTCACCATAATAATTAATTAATTATTTAGATTTTATTAATAAAAACATATAAACAACCAAATTTAATATAATCACATAAAGAGAGTTTTTTTTTTGGCGGATCTTACGTTGGACAAGAGTTATCAAATCAATGAATGTGAAAAGGCTTTAAATCAAATTTTCAGAACTTATGGTTGGAAAAAACGTAAGATGTTTCAATAACTACCGGCGCGTTTGTAAGTGACTCATCCGAGATATCGATTTCCTCTTCCTCTTCTGGTTGGATAGTGCCCAGGCCAGCCAACAGACACAACTACAACCTATGGTCACCCTCATCAGACACAACCTCACCCTGATATGAGAAGACCAAAGGCCGAGCCTTCCAGGAGACGACTTCGAGGACGAAGACCCCGTTAGGTCGAGCCAGGCAGAGACTCTGGCGCCCCCCATGTAAAACAGGGCCCAATAAGGGACCCATGTAAGGCTGTATCACTGTCTGACTGACTGTCTATCTTTTATTTTCTATTCTCAATAAAAGAATATGGTTTATCCACTTTTTCAAAAAAAAAAATCCTAAAACATATAATTAATATTATTTGAAGCTCTAAATACTAATGATTAAAGATTTTTTAGTGATATAAAAAACATAAAAATAAATTGTAGAAACCTTGGTCCATCATTTATGATCATCCAGTAATTGGAACAATTCAACATTATACTTTTTCTTTGTACAAGGTTCAACATTATACAATTGATCAATCTATCAATATATCTATGACAACCCAATAATTGATTGTTGGTTCAACAGTTCAACATGTGTCCGTATCCTTGGTCAAACATATATATGGATATGTGCTGATCAAAATATCTTTTATTAGTTGTGTAATATTCAATTTAGTCCCTCTATTATACCGATTTATGATTTTAGGTCTCTCTATTATAATTTGAGTCATGGGGGTCCCTCTATTTTTCATAATTGGGAAATGTCAATACCTCTCCTCGTTAACTTTAGGAGCTAAACAGACTTTTAAATATGTCTTTAGGGGCTGACATTTTTAAATCATGAAAGCGTAGTGACTAAAATGCTCAAATTATAATAGAGAAACTTAAAATCACAAATCAGTATAATAGAGGGACTAAATTGGATATTATATCTTTATTAATTGCTACTATCCATTGAATGATAAAATTTACTTGAAATGAAAATTAGATGGAAAAGTATACTTAAATTACAAAGTAATTTATGAGTGAGTAAAATGGTTGTCGTAAAAGGCTTGATAGAGTTATACAAACACATGCCACATATGAGTCCTTTTGAATATAATGAATAAAAATAGAGGTTGGTAAATAATGTCTTTCAAAGGACACATGTAGTCTCCTCCAAAGCTAAGTTCCACCTCAACGGACGGCCTATAGGATATGTATGATACCAAAAAAAATTTGCAACAAAGAGACCCATTTCACTTAAAAATATTGGTTACTGTCATCCTCAACAACATGCTAGCAAATGCCATGAGGGCGAGCTCAAAGGCATCTGATGTGGAGATATAATGAAAAAGGAGATATCATCTCTACAATATGCATAATCTACTAATTTTATGTTATGGAGATCTAAATCACTTTAGAACCATCAAATTAATATTTTATTTATACGCAGGTCTATTTGGGCTTCAGATTAACAGCCACAAAAGCGTGATCATGCCAATCAAAACAATACTCACCCATACCCCCCACGACCTCGGGTAAATGATAGGATGTAACATAAGCAGTTTACCCATCAGATATCTAGGATTTACAATCTCAAGCACCAAACCAAGGAAGGAAAATTGGAGGACACTCATCAATAAAAAAAAAAAGACCAAAATTACCACTTGGAAAGGAAAGCTCCTGTCACTCGGAGAACGAATCACGCTACTTGACTTAGTGAAATCAGCGGTCCTAAATTACTAGCTCTCATTAAAGGATTAATTACACTTTTCGTCATTGAAAATGGTGTCATTGTTCACTTTTATCCTTGTATTTTAAAAATGTTCAATACAGTCCTTATGTATTGTGTATTCTGTTCTATTTTGGTCCCTGATGCTGATGTGGCGGCCAAGTGGCATACCAATGAAATACAATTTTTTATTTTCTTTTTCTTTTTTTCCAGATGCTGACATGGCATGCCACGTCAGCATTTTTTTTAATTTTTAAAAAAATGGAATTTTGTATTTAAATGCAAAATCCATTTTTTCAAAAATCGACGCGGCATCCGACATGGCATGCTACGCCAAAGATTTTTTATAATATATATAAAAAATGGATTTTTAAAAAATACAAAAATATTTTTTTTAAACTGACGTGGCATGCCACATCAGCATTTATATATATATATATATATATATATATATATATATAAATGGATTTTAAAAAGAAACAAAAATCCATTTTTCCAAAAAAAAAAATGAATATATATATGTATAAATGGATTTAAAAAAAATACAAAAATCCATTTTAAAAAATGCTTACATGGCATGCCACGTTAGCATTTTTTATATATATTTAAAAAATACAAAAATCCATTTTTTCAAAAAAAAAATTTGACGTGGCATGCTGACACTATATATATATATATATATATATATATATATATATATATATATATATATATATATATATATAATGGATTAAAAAAAATGCAAAAATCTATTTTTTTTAAAAATGCTGACATGGCACATAGTAATGCCACGTCATCATATACAGGTAGCTATCATGACACACAAGCAAAAATACGTCCACCTGGAAAAAAAGAAAAAAAAAACTGTATTTGATTTGTATGCCACTTGGCTGCCACATCAGCGTCATGGACCAAAATAGAATAGAATACGCAATACACAAGGACTGTATTGAACATTTTTAAAATACAAGGATAAAAGTGAACAATGACACCATTTTCAGGGACGAAAAGTGTAATTAATCCCTCATTACATCGTCTATCAAGTGGGCGATCCACCAAATTGATCAGATTAGACGAGACTTTCTATGAAAGGGAGTAGAGAGGTAAGCCAAAAAATATAGACTAGTATGTTGGGAATGATTATGCAAACCCAAAGAATATGGGGGATGAGGATTAATCAACATCCGCAGTTTCAACATAACTATGATGGCCAAATGGTGGTAAAGACTACTGACAGGGCAAGTGGGCACGTGTTCTTAGATACTAAAAAGCCGATACTTCAGGAATAATGAAATAGACCCTTTCTTTAAAGCGCCACCCAAGGCCTTTTGTCTTTTGGAAAAGAAATCACCTAGCCGCAGGAAGCTCTCTTGCATAATATGACAACTACAATAGGGATAGGTGTTAGCTCTCCAATGACAGCTAATTTACAGTGCATGTGTTTCATGTTTAGAGCTAAATGTGTGTATTAATAGATAAGATTTGTGTATGTTTAGCTCTAATTCTTATAAATTGAAAAACTTGTGTCGCTCACTCAGATTATGCATGTTTTGTAGAATTGTGAGAATTATAGGCACTAATACGAGATTTTCATGATTGTCTGGGGAAAGGCTAATTTTCAGCCTACTTTAATTAGGGGCTACACAAGGAGAAGAAGACCCGAAACAAAGTAGAATGAGTCGTGATTAGAATGAGTCTTCAACGAGCAGAATAAAAAATGTGTGACGCTTATCTGATCAGGAGCGACGCTTTGCTAATCATGTTGCATGCGACTGACAGATACTGAGATTTTGCGACGTGTTGCCTGATTTCGTGCGACGCGTCGCTAACACTGTAACTTAGAAGATGGTGTTTTGCTTGCTCATCTTTGGGCAACGCGTCATAGTTCACGGCTATATAAAGAAATGTCGCTCGCTAGGGTTTTCTCATCTCGATATTCACACATTTTCTTTCCAATTAATCTTGGTCTTGAGGTGGCAATTCTTGCTAGGTGGCGACTAAGGCATGAGGAAGGCTTCATCAAGAGCACTACCAACGATTCGAAGAGCCTCGAGCACACCTTGAGGAAGGGGAGTCTTCAATAAGGGCAAAATTCCGCACCATCTTATCCTTATTTGTTTGTTTGTTTGTTTGTTTTCTTTTTTTTTGTCCTTATCTTGTGTCATGGATATTTATTTGTATGAGTGCTTTGAACACCTTGTTACAAACTCCATGATTTTGGGCTAGAACATTGTTCTAAGGTTGTATGACATTCTTAGACATGAAAATCTAAATTATTTTTTTATTATGTGGTTTGTTAGTTGACCATGGTGTGCTTGTGACATGGTTCTTCATTAACCGTTAGTCGGAAGACAACGACAAACATTTAGCTATACTTGCATTTGTGTGTATCTAGTTAATCATCGATCCGAAAGGCGATGGTATATCTTAGGCTTAATGACATATGAATGTTAGTATAGACTGACCATGCATCACAAGATGGAAGAATTTGGTGTGATAGACTGGCATTTGTCGCTGACATAGGAATATGGTGCGGGTCATCTATGGTCAGCTCATTGTCTAGGTCCAGTAATGCCTCACTCCATTCATAGAAATATGTGTTGGAGACCGTAGGCATATTCCTTAGGAATAGGGAATCAACATCTATGCTTCATGTGCACTAAGTCGCCTTGCGTGCCATTGAATAGCCCTTGCCATCTAGCTTGATAAACTACCTCTAATTAGAAGAGAGAATCTATCTCATGTCTAAACGTCATGCAACCCTAGACTCTTATCACTGATATATAGTCTCCCCTGAACTCTTTGTTATTTTATTTGCTTTTTCTTAGGAGTAACGTAGATCAACTCTCCCTTGAATCAAATGTTGAGGTTTCAAAGTACCTTAGTAGGTTCTTGTTTAATTAGATTTCCACAACCTATGGATTAGACCCGGTACTTATCGGAATTATTACTTTGACGACACATGCACTTGTGTGAGTGTGTGTAGGCGCTCAACAACAAGGAACACCATCAACCTATGGTCCGATAAATAGATTGACAGGTATGCACCAAGCATGACCTACCCTATACTGTATGGAATGACTCGGAGAACGGGACTCATAATACAGGAAGCAAGACAACAAATTGTACTAGGAATATTGCTACTTAAGGATGACCCACTCCCCAAGGAAGATGCAAAATTTTGCCGAATAATCAACCAGAAGATTTAAGAAGGCCTTGCATGGCTGCATGTAAATACTAAGCTTGGCCAAAACTCACTACCCAAGGAGCTTTCACAGCCTAGTCCTACTATACGCCCTAAAAAAATTTGGCATCATGAACTTTTCCCGATTGATAGAAACCTCATTAGAAGCTAAGAACATTTTTTTTTGTGTATGTGTAGGTGTGTGTCTTGTAGCGCTCCAATGGACTATTTGGAATGCCCAAGACCTCTAAAACTAAGGTTTAATACATGACCAAATCCCTTTTACATCTTACAATATTGTAACTCAGCCCTCAACAATTTATGGGCTTTGTAGTCATAAGGTGGAAATTTATGGGCTTTGAAATATATATTTTGGAGTAGCTCCTTCCGTGGAACAAGTTTTTAATGAGAACCAACCAGGGCTTAATGTTGGTGAATGCAACATCCAGACGAACTCTTAAATGGAAACAACCTGGACTACCCCAGTTCCTACGTTTGACAACATGTATTATTTCAAACACTATGATTGGTGGTGCCAAAGACCTCTTGGTCTAGCGACATATAGGTCCCTTGTATAAGAGATTTGGCCCACTAAGTCCCGGATCGAATCCCCTCTAAAGAAGCGAGTAAGGCCAAGAGGCAGTGGTAGTCACCCAATGAGTAGAGCTCATGCAAACACACATGAGTCTTCTCCATGTTGGCTCATAATAGACCGGGCTGTAAAATAGGTACATGATGTGTGTAACCTTCGGACGATAAAATTAGCTAAGGCCAGTGTGAAAGCTTCTGGATGAATCAAGCCCAGATATCTTCGTTGGAAATATGCTGGGGACAACAAAGGATCTTTGTAGTTTAGATACCACTTTGTTGTAAATAGATACCACTTTGTTGGTAGAATAAAGGATCTTTCTAGGAGATAGGAGGAAGAGGGGTACTCTCAAAACATAATATTTCTATTAAACTTCACCCACACTTCACTCTTAGAAAACATTATCAAATAAGCCTGATATATATAGGCATTACAAATTAAACCTTTCACATACCTTCATTAATTCTAACTTTTCATATTCCAAGATAACCTTTCCATTCTTCAAAACACCTCTTCCTTTTTCCAAGGCAACTCCTTGTTTTCCACTTGCATGTCAAGTAATTAACTCATTAATTTACCAACTTATTAATTAACTCATTAATTTACCAATTAAGTTTACTTTTCAACATGTACGCCCTATTCGACTTATCTTTTGGAGGCTGCTTGTTACCCATATATATATTAAAAACAAAAAACAAAAAAACATATGATTGGTGGTCAGTGATTTGGTTCTCAAAAACTTTCGCTTCACTTTAACCGGCATATACAACTATTAACAACATCTGATGACTTCATACTTGAAACTGAAATGTCTGGACTTAGCTTTGGTTCTGCAGTAATTGAAGATAGTTCTACTGCTCCAAATGCCAAGATTGGAGGATCTTCATCCTTGATCCCTTCTTCACCATCATCATTTGCATCATTGAGAGGAACAACATCTCTAATGATCCTCTTAACTTCAATGTCCTAAATACTGAAATCATTATGAGAATGGAATTCATAGCTAGCTAGTTATAGCTGCAAAAGGAAATTGAAACCTGATTCAAATTGTATGAACTCATGGGCTGGATTCTCAAGGAGATCGACCAACAAAGGAAAGCTCATTCTTATCGATCATGCTCTTTGGTAGGCTCAAGAAGTTCCACATGCATGATCGTAAAGCTTAGAAATTTGACTAGTCTTCATCAAACCATTCATCTCACTAAGTTCAAATTGTATACAGTTGAATGTATTTAAGACAAGTGGATGATAAGTAAAAAAATTCTGAATTGGAGCCCAGAATACATGATTTTGAAGAAGAGCCCCTAGATCGTCTGCTAAAAATTCTGCACTCTCAAGTTTTCTTTAAGGATGTGCAAACGAACTGATCATATGAAAAAGAAATAAATTCTTCGAAGTATGAACATCATATCTCCCCAAAAGAGTTCAAAATTTACAATGAAGAAAAGAACATGAGCATAAGAACAATAAGAACAACATGCAAAATGTCAAAGGTTACAAAAATCTTATTTGGAAAAAATTGTCTGAACCGGTTGCATTAGCTCAAATGAAGTTGACAGTTGAGAACTTGGACCATGATCACAATGCTATAGATGTATCAAGTTTTCGAAGTACATAAAATTCAATCGGTTGAATTGGGATTCGCAGCGTGTTACATAAATAAATAAATAATATATATACAAATATATAATATAAAAAGATAGATAACAAAAAGTTATGATATACAATATATAAATCACTATTATTCATCTTCTCTACTCATATTTAAGCCGTAATTAATATAAGGTTCTTAAAACTATGTCTGTTTGCATCTATTAGAAATGAAAGACCCTACAAAATTAAAAACAAATATAATACATGATATTTCTTCAAAAGCCGATCTCATCCGGGTATTTTAATCCCACAATGAGAATCTAAATCATCTGTAGAAATCTTTTTATAATCGAACCATATGGGAGTGCATCACGTAAGCATGACCTATATATCCGCTGTCCCCATCCAAAATCAGCTTCATATATTGGCAAAGCGAACCAGCTAATAATAAAGAAATCCGTCCTCTTGAACGTCCTTGACCCCTGCGCTATCTTCTTGTCAACCATGAGTTTCTCCAACAAATCCACAAATGAACGCAGGTATTCATCCTCAACCATGTTGACTGTTTCTTCAATCTTGGCAACTCCCAACTCGAATGGCTTTGAGACCAACGCCCTTAACTTGCAAATTTGCCGATACTCTGACTACAGCATTGCCAATATATCCCTTTGGCAGTGGTGGCTGGAGCCGCGCACGAGCATCCGCACCAAAGAAAAGCCTTGTATCCTGCTCATCGGCCAGCTCTCTAGGACCACCATCTATTTGACAAGTGTTCAAAAAAATAAGATAACTTCGAGCAAAAGCAGCACAATAAAATTCAAGCATGGAAAAATCTACAACAAAATGCTAGTGCAGATTCTTGAATCAGTTGATTGAAAAGTAATCTAATCACAATAATCCAAACAACTTCAAACCTCACCAGTTTTGTCAAAAATTACTGTTTGTTGAGACCTTCTAGAGCAGTGAATGCAACTTCAAGTTCATGTGAGAGATAAGCTACAACCCTGACTAGATGATAACCAACAAAATAATACATTAGCATGATGCCATGTTGGTGTATGCCCCAACATAAGATAGCAAAAAAAAATAATATATTAGCATGATGCCATGTTGCTAATTTGATAAGATTTATAGACATTATTACATCAAAGCAAACAAGGCACAATTTTTGAAAACACAATGAAAATTCATGGGCAAAAAACCAAATCCTAATGATGGAATGATCAAGAATACAGGCTTCCATGATGTTCAGATTGAACAAAACTAACATGCAATTTGGACTGATCAATTTTCATCGTAGAAATGTACTTCAACTTTGTGAACTGCATGCATAACTTAATTAAGCAAATAAACCGATTCCGCACACACAAAAGAGAATCAATAATCAACAGAGAAATCAAAAGAAGTAGATACGAGATAGAAATGATAGGTTTGTCAATGCAAGTACTGGAGATCTCTTTTAACAATTCAATTCAACAGAATTGGGTTCATCTTCTGAATGAAAATTTTAGATGTAAATCTGATTACATAGAGTTCAAATGTCATTTGTACCTGCCATCCCATAAAATATTATTTCTTACTGTAATAAAACATGCCCTTAGTTCCTTATATAATCCAAAATCATTTTTAAGCCAATAGAAAGAAATGCCTGTGACTTCACTGGTTCTAAATTTCGATTTAGACCTTGATCAGGAAAGTCAAACCACCAAGTCACAAACCAATCATACGGTACTTATGTTTTTGTTTTTCAATATATTAGCTCTTTGTTTTGATTATAAACCTTTTCAAGCGGCTTATGAAGGAAATTCCCTTGAATCTGAAACAAATGTTCTATATATATACAGCACAACTATCTCCAATTTACCCAGGCATATCAAAATGATAGACATCCCAGACTGGATTAGAAATATATATATATATATATATGATTTTGATAGTATAAGATCGGCCGAATACTATTCATATTAGGTCGCCTACTATTTCGGCCCCTGGAGTACGTTTGAAGAATTTCCAACCGTACAGATGGGAAGATCATAGAAAAAATAAGCTAGCATGCCCATTTTCATACAATTTGGTTATCGTTTGGTCCTCCCACTTAACAGTTCTTATTTTAAAAAAAATTTAACAGTTCAGAATTTCAAGTTAACGGCCAAACTTATTTTTCTATGATCTTCCCATTCGTACGGTTGGAAATCCTTCAAACACGCCTCTTCGAAATGAAATGGTCGATCAAAAATAAAATGATTCTACGGCCTATTTCACACTAATAGATCTCTCTCTATTTCTGATCCAGATTTGAGGAGGGTTTTGTTATTATATATATATATATATATATATATACAAATCTGTGATGAATGTGTTAAAGCTCGATCAGACAGGCAAATGGAGTATCAAAGTATACAATGGATGGTGAGGAAAGCAAAGAACACAACTCCCAAATGGTAACAAATGTTTCAAATGTTCTGATGTAGATTAACTGTAGATAAAAGCAAAATACAACAAATAGTAATGATCTAAGAATCAATTAAAGCAACAGATAGAAGGATCAAGAATACCTGGAGTCGAGGAGGAAGAGGAGGGCCTCCTGACGAGAATGTCAGCGAGGTATCCGACTGAAGCGGTTAGGGATGGCAACCCCCGACCCGATCCGTTGTTTCCGACCTGATCCGCCCCGATCTGCCCCGAAAAATACGGGGCGGGGCGGGGCGTGGTAAAGGTCCTTTAAAATCCGCCCGCCTACCTCGCTAAAAATACAAAATTACCCTTATATATATATTAGATTATATAGTTTTAGGGTTTATAATGAAGTTTTGTTTGAAGTCTTTGAAATTTAGCGGCTGCTTTCCCAGTTTAATCGGTAAATTTCTCTTCATTCTATGGTCTAAATGCAGTATTGGGTGCTCGCTTCGCTTCAGCGCGGTGCCCCGCCCCGCTACTATTGGGTGGGGCGGTGGTAGAGGCTCCCGCCTCACTACCCCCATTGCCATCCCTAGAAGCTGTCTTTTTCGGTGGCCAAATTTCGACCTACAACAATAACATCAATCAATGAGAAGGCGAACAAGAAGAGCACAAGAGAAAGGATGATGGACTCGGCGGGAGCTGACGATTCTGTGCACTTGCACACACTGAAGGATGGGATCAAAGCCCTCGATACTATCGGAGAAGGTGGTGATCTTTTCAATTGGTTGCAAGGAGAATCTCTCCTTCGCCGGAGCGGCGCTTGCCAAGGACGAAGGGGGCGAATGGAGACGGAAAGGAGAGTCTCGTATCCAAACATCCCACTGAAATAATAAACCCACCAGTGTTTTGGTAACTGAACTTTTTTTTTTTTTTTAGTTTTTAGTTTTTTACTTGCCAAAAGGAGAAATAACTAAATCACTTTATCATCCCCTCTGTTTTTTTTCAATAATACCTCATAACTCTATTTTTCAGTTTTATTTTAATTATCACCTCTGGACCAAAATTTTATATTTTAACTTAGATTAAAATATAAAATCTGTGGTTATAATATATGTAAAATGACAAATTCATCTTTTTATATATATAATATCATTTTTAATAATTTTTCGCATATTTTCTATTTTCTAAATCTCAAAAAACTTCAATTTAGCAACCTAAAGGTTTACAATGTACTCACAAAATTTTTTGATGTATTTTATATTCTGTTTTTAATGAAGATTGAATTATTTTGTTTTACTTTGAATATCTTACAAATAATTTTTTTAATATATATTATTAAAACTTAAATAAAAATATAAGTTAATTATATTTTTATTATAAATTTAATATAAATTTATTTGTAGCCCTTTTATAAATTTAATATAACCCTTTCATAATTTTTTAATTGCTTATTAGTCATAGGTAAATATCAATTATGAAATAAGAGGGTATTTTTCTCTTTTACTTTGTTTTTTAAATGGTTTTTAAAACTATTTAAAACCTTTGATTGGAATAACTAACTTAGGGGATAGCAAGTAAAATAAAAATAAAGGAAGGAGTCATAGGGTATTATTGAAAAATAAGGGGTGATAAGTGATATAACTATTTTTCAGGGGGTAGCAAATAAAAAACTCTTTTTTTTTCTTCAGAAGTTTTACAGCTTCCGAAAAAACTTTTACTTCTCCGGAGAAGTCAATCCAAACAAATTTTTTTAGTGCCTAACTTATAAAAAGACGCTTCTAAACTTTCCAGAAGCTGATCCAAACAACCCCTATTAATAAGCTCTTCAAGAACTTTAAAAATTTGTCAAATAGTTCGCCAATTGGAACACTTATTTGAGACAATTAAGAGAAGCTTTAATCCAACTATCAAGAAAAAGAGCAAACCTAGAAGAAAAGGAGAGTAGTTTGGTAATGCAACAACTTTTTTAGGGATCTAGAATTAATTGGAAAAAAGACCCTACAATTACTCCTTATGATTTATTTAATTATTTTTTACTATGTTACATCTTTGGAATTATTTTCTTTTGATCAATTTTTTTGAAATGTAGCCTGATTTAGATAAATCTAGATAGACACATGGTCTTATCCGGGGTGCATGCGTGGTTCTATCCCAAATGTTGATGTAAGTGGCACAAGTCCCTAATTCAGACACCCCTTTTGCCAAATGAAGGTTGTGAAAGTCAAGGAAGAGAATAAGATGATAGAAAAGGTATAGAGGTAAAAGAAATGAAATGTCAGAGATATATAAGTATGACCAAAAAGTCTGACAGGGAGAAAACAACAGCCGACCCCAAAGACGGGAAATAAGAGGAAAGAAAGGAGGACAAACAAGGTATCTAATATCTGATTTTTGAACTCTTGAACCATCTTCCTCCACCTTTGAGATCTTGTTCTCACTAACTTTAGCATCACAGCTACCTTAGGGCAAAAAGATTTGCCCTCTCTCAGCTCTATTTTGTGTATAGGATCACCGACGGACAAGAGAAGCTCTCGGATGTTCACTCTAACTATTGCTAGCATTTTTCACAACTACAAATCTTAACTGTTGATCAAAGATAGAAAAAAGACCGATTTTTACACCAATATAACCTATAATTTGGTCAGGATAGAAGACCAATAACTATACCACTTAAATATTATTCCTTAAAAATGACAAGACTAGAAGTTCTCAGGGTATTCCACTAATTGGTGGAAATTAATTTATCCATAATAAACTCTAGACCCATTTTCAAAAACAATTTAAATAACTTATTTCACCCTAGAATATTCACCAAAACTCCTCACCTCTTGGACCCTTCTCCCACCTTCGATACAATCCACGTGTCCCTCAAATCACCCTCCACGTCCCAAACATCAGTTCCTCAACGTGTCCCTGGTCCCTCCCTCTTCACCACATTAGCATAAGCCCTCAAACGAGTCAAACCCCAGGCTGCGTTTGGTTGGGGGTTATCCCACTTGGGGATAAGAATAAGTTTTGAAAATTTTCAAATTTTTTTGGAGGAAATTTTAAACTAAAGGTATTCATGATAAGATAGTGATGTGTCTACCATATATTGGTGGGTTATATTTTTAAATCTTAGTTAAAGGTTTTGGCTGGAAAAACTTTTTTATGGGGAATTGTGTTGGGGTTATCCCCCAACCAAACATGGCGCAAGCGTCCGGAACTCTCTCAATCCCCATTCTACCCCTCCACTCCCTTCTCCTCCTCCCTCCCTCCATAACCATTATCATCCATCCAACTTCATCCCTCTCCTACTATAACTATAAAGCAAGCCCTTCTCTAACCAAAGAGACAAAGAAGCAAGAAGTCCCAATCTCGAGGAAGAGCAAGAAACCAAAGCCGTCAGATAGAAGAACAAAGATGGCGGGATAGACGAAGAAGAAGGCTATCGGCATCGACTTGGGAACAACCTACTCCTGCGTCAACGTATGGCTATACGACCGCGTCGAGATCGTCCCCAACAAGCAAGGCAACCACACCACTCCCTCCTACGTTGCCTTACCAACACTGAGCGTCTCGTCTGCGATGCCACCAAAAACCAAGTACATCCGTATATACATACATATATTCACATGATCATATCCATGTATGCATGTTTATTAAATCAATTCGTGTCACAGGTTTGTTGGGGATGAGAAGCAAACAACAACAGGAACAGTGATAAATAAGTAAAACAAACTAATTGTATTGGATTGGATTATCACATACTACAACAATTACATGCTTATATAGGCAAAACCATCATGTTCATGAAGTGATACAACTTATCACATATTAGAAATACAACTCTTCATAGAAGAGTGACATCCTTTCATACACCCTATCATAGAACACTGCATCCTTTCACACAATAATTCATTTTAATACCAGCTTTGTTCATCCTTCAACATCCCCCCTTGAACAAAGGAACAAAGCTGCAATACTTCAACATCACCACAAACCTTCACTTCATCCTCAATATCTGACTTAGAATTTTCACCTAACCACCTCAAACACCAACGTTTCTTCAGTGTCAGTTGAGATTGCTTTTCAGTTTGTTGCTTTTCAGATCCCTGATCCATTGATGTATATGCCAAAAATAAATTGGTTTCTCTGCTACCTTCTGCCATTACTTTGTTGCCTTCTTCTGCCATTTCTTTGTTGCCTTCTGCCATGTTGACATCTTTATTATTATACGAACATTCATTTTTAAAATGCCCAAATTTCTTGCAATTGTGACACTGAACACTTCCTTTGTAATTTGTTTGACCATACATACTTCTTTGGTCTGTGCTACTTCCACGCCCTCTTCCTCTACTTCTTGCACTTGTGAAGCCTCTTCCTCGTCCTCTACTAGACATATTCTCAAATTCTTTTGAATGAGATACCTCCATCTTCACTTGAAAAGCGTTTGCCTCCAGCTTTTCTGTAGACCTATTCATCCTTGCTTCATGTGCCTGAAGAGAGCCACTTAGTTCATCAATTGATAGGATAGTCAAATCCTTTGCTTCTTCAATAGCAGCCACAACATGATCAAACCTTGGTGTCAAGCTCCGCAACACCTTTGCAACAATGATTTGATCTGAAATAGTGTCTCCATAAGTCTTCATTTGGTTGACAATTCCAAGTACTCTTGTGAGAAAGTCTTGGATAGATTCATTTGCCTTCATGTGAAGTGTCTCGAACTCATGCCGGAGAGTTTGCAACTTCACTGTGATTACTCTAGATGACCCCTGAAATTAAGTTTGAAGTATTGTCCATGCTTTTCTGGACGTAATGGCTTCTGCAATCCTTGAGAACACCGTTTCATGCACTGCCTGTTGGATGCAAAACAAAGCTTTGCAGTCTCTTTTTCGGTTTTCCTTCAATCTATTCTCATCTTCATCAAGGTCTGCATATCTATTCGCGACCAAATCCCACAGATCTTAGGATTTAAAAAGAGTCTTCATCCTTATACTCCAATATTCATAACTTTCACCTTTGAAGATTGGAAGTGTTGGATGTGAAACACTCATGCCATTTGAAGCCATAGTAATCTTCTAATTCAGAGGAAAGAACCTGGCTCTGATACCACAATGTTGGGGATGAGAAGCAAACAACAACAGGAACAGTGATAAATAGCTAAAACAAACTAATTGTATTGGATTGGATTATCACATACTACAACAATTACATGCTTATATAGGCAAAACCAACATGTTCATGAAGTGATACAACTTATCACATATTAGAAATATAACTCTTCATAGAAGAGTGACATCCTTTCATATACCCTATCATAGAACACTGCATCCTTTCACACAATAATTCATTTTAATACCATCTTTGTTCATCCTTCAACAAGGTTGCCATGAATCCTAACAACACCGTCTTCGACGCGAAGCGGCTCATCGGACGGCGCTTCTCCGACCCCTCCGTGCGAGCAGACATCAAGCTCTTGCCTTTCAAGGTCGTCCCCGGCCCTGGGGAGAAGCCGCCCATCATCGTCGCCTACAAGGGAGAGGAGAAACACTTCACTCCTGAAGAGATCTCATCTATGGTGCTCTCGCACATGCGTCATATAGCTGAGACGTTCCTTGGCCAAACCATCAACCATGCCATAGTCATCGTGCTGGCGTACTTCAACGACTCGCAGCGCCAGGCCAATAAGGACGTCGGCGTCATCGCGGGTCTTAACGTTCTCTGCATGATCAACGAGCTTACCGCGGCTGCCATAGCTTACTAAATCAATTGTAAGCTATGGAAGACGGGTTAAACTTTGCGTTGCTGAGTTTCAAAGGAAGTACAAGAAGGACGTTAGTGGCAACGCGAGAGCTCTCCGGCGGCTGCACACCGCTTGTGAACGAGCCAAGCGGATGCTGTGTCACTGTCATCCACCGGTCAGACCACCATTGAGGTTGATTCTTTGCATGAAAGTACTGATTTCTAAATGACAATAACTCGAGTGTGGTTTGAAGAGCTTGCTTGGATCTGTTCCTCGAATGCATGGAGCCGGTGGAGAACGAAGTGTTTGAGAGATGCTAAGATTGACAAAGGTTCTGTGGATAAGATCGTGCTCATCGGAGGATCAACGAGAGTGCCCAAGATACAGCAGTTGTTACAGGACTTGTTTAACGGGAAAGAGCTCTGCAAGAGCATTAACCCTGATTAAGCGGTGGCGTACAGCACGACGGTGCAAGCGGCCATTTTGACCGGTGAGGGGAGTGAGAAGGTGCAGGACTTGTTGCTTCTTGATGTTGCGCCGCTGAGTCTTGGATTGGAGACTGCTGGGGGAGTCATGACTACATTGATACCAAGAAACACTACGATTTCGACCAAGAAGGAATAGATCTTCTCCACCTACTCAGACAACCAGCAAGGGGTTTTGATCCAGGTTTATGAGGGAGAAGAGCGAGGACCAAGGATAACAATCTATTAGGAAACTTTGAGCTCACCGGCATCCCACTGGCACCGCGGGGCGTGCCGTAGATCAAAGTGACCTTCGACATTGATGCAAATGGGATCTTGAATGTGTCGGCAGAGGACAAGACAACCGAAGTGAAGAACAGGATCACGATAACAAATGACAAGGGGAGGCTGAGCAAAGAGGAAATAGAGAAGATGGTGCGTGACGCCGAGAGGTATAAGGCTGAGGATGAGGAGGTGAAGAAGAAGGTGAAGGCCAAGAATGTTGGTTTTTGATCTTGGAAAAAATAATTTTCAAGATATGCGGAAGTGTGAATAAACACGTATAAAACCAAGATCTTAGATCAGTATTCATCAAAAACACGTTTTATGAATACTTTGTAAATTAAAATAATTAATTCTACTTATGAATTAATAATATTAGATCGAGAATAATAATTGCGACGGAAAATTTTCCCTCGCTATTCCCTCGCTGAATTATTTTAGCGACGGAAATTCATGATTTAGCGAGAGATATTTTCCCTAGCTATTTTTCAGTTTTCTTCGCATACCTTGAAATTGTAGAAGTTTGAATGCTACGAAATCGGTAGATCTTCTTTTCCCAAAACCATGGTCTTCCTTCCGACAACAAAGATCCGAGATGGAGTTGTGTGTGGGCACAACTCAAAAATAATAAGATTACTTAACTGATTATTGTTTTTCTCTAAAACTCATCTAATCAGCAATTGAGACTCGGACTTTTGAGAAAGAACTTTTCTCTCTCTCCTCTCAATGAGTTCCTCCATAGTTTTCAGACCCGGACCGGCCCGGCGGTCCGACCGGTCAACAAGGTGACCCGGTGCCTAAACCGGTCCGGGTCACTAAATAACCGAGTTATGCAAGCTCATGGTGGACTCTACCGACCTTGGCCCTGAACCGGCTTAAACTCCTAGGGACCCTACAGTAGGTTTCTATGACCCGGCGGAGTCAATGTTGTTTTTTGACATGACATTTTCATCCTCAAGTTTTTTCAATTTTTTTATTTATTAAGGGGCAAATATGTAATTTTATTATTAAAAAAAAAACATAAACCATCCCAAACCTAAATTTAATTTGAAGTTTTCTTATGTATTGGACTAAATTTGACTTGATGTTAATTTTAAACTTGTGTTATGTGTTGATTAAATGTTATGTTAAGTGTGTTTTGAAACTTTGATAGTTTGATGTGTAATTTGAAGTTTTGTTATGTATTGG
Organism: Dioscorea zingiberensis; assembly: GCA_026586065.1. Classification (NCBI taxonomy): domain Eukaryota; kingdom Viridiplantae; phylum Streptophyta; class Magnoliopsida; order Dioscoreales; family Dioscoreaceae; genus Dioscorea; species Dioscorea zingiberensis. The sequence continues at coordinate 37,993,330 of CM048825.1, read as the reverse complement.
ATTAAGGTTGGTTTGATGTTAAGTTTAAAGTTTAAACTTTTAATGTGGATTGGTTTGATGTGTGTTTGAAGTTTTCTTATGTATTATATTGAGTTTGGCTTGATGTTAATTTTAAACTTTTATTGTGGATTGGTTTGATCAAGTTTTGAATTTGAACTTTGAAATTTTGTTATATATTAGATTGAGTTAGGTTTGAAGTTAAATTTAAAATTTTATTGTTATTAGTTTGATGTGGAGATTGAAATTTTGAAGTTTTTGTTATCTATTGGTTTGAACTTTTAAGTTATGTTAGGCTTGCATTTTTTTTTCAAGTTATTTATTTGATAATTATTATTATTACATATTAAAAAATAATTTATAATTTTAAAAATAATATTTAAATTTTTTTTTATTAACCCAAAGATTGGACCGACCGACTGACGGTTGAACTGGTTGACTGTGACCCGAGCCTCATTTGGAGTCAATAATGACCGGCCGGGTCTGAAAACTATGGGTTCCTCAATGGGTTCCTAACTTCCTATCTCACACACGAAAAAGCCTACTCCTTTTGAAGAGAAAATAACTCTCCCTTTTAAGATAAGATTTTGATTTGAATACAAATACCTTTTTGAATTCAAAATCAAATTTTGTCGTACAAAATTGAGAGAGATTTTAGGCCAAACTTAAAAATAAGATATCTCTTATCTTTATCTTTTTCGATGTGTTTAATTATTTGATTTTAAATTCAAAATTCAAAATCAAATCTAGCAACCAACTTGCTACATCCATTGAATTTAGACATATGTTTCACAAGCTTATCTAAATTCAAATTAATTTGAGTATATCTTAATTTTAACTCAAATTTAAACACGTGTCTTGGCTCACATTATCCAATAAGTCCATAAATAAATATATAATCAAATTATGTATTTATTTATTTTATTTATAAATAATCTTATTATTCATAAATACTACAAATTAATTCTCAATTAATTTGTAATAAAGTGATCAACACAAAATCAATTAAACTTGTCCAATCGGAGTAACTTGTCCAGAGGGGGACTTATGAACCTATAATCCCGGGCTCCAATAAAACTTTATATTAATCAATTAAACTCTTCAATTAATCAATATATATTTTATTTAATCCAAAGTTACTCCACTAAAAACTTGGAATTGCACCCCCGAAATTATAGATATAAAATTACTCGGGATTCGAGTCGTCCATATGATATAGTCATCTCCTATATATTGATCCTCCATAAATAATTCATAATTAGAGCTAGGTAAATATCCGTTAACCTCTCTAATTACATCTTTATCCTCAAGTACTAATGATTCTCTAATGAATGATAAGATTCAAGAACAAATATAGAATCTGAGTACTCATACCATTCAAGCCCCAAATCATCACTCAAGGGAATTATTTATTCTCATAAAGAAGGAATGGATTCCATCTCATAATGTTAACATTCTCTGCTGTTTATTTTGTTACACCTTCAAAATACAAAGTTTAAGGATTATGATCTTATAATCCGTACCGAGTAAATCAAAAAATGTAACGCAACAAATAGGAGTTTGCTAACCACTCAGGATTAAGATCATTATATATCTGACCATCAGTGACATGATTTGAATGCATTATATTTTAACAGAAATTATCAATGATTCAAATACATCGTGTTCCAGTCCCACATAATCTCATTATGTATAGTGCCCTCGTTAGATGCCCCTCTACATCAATGGTTTGGATAAAACCATTTCATTCTTAATGATAATGAGCTGCACTAGTGAAAGTCAATTAAAGATTCCATACTTTAATTGTTAAGTCAACTTACTAGTTTTCACGGACTTATTTAAATTATCAGCCTTAAATAATATCCTCCCATATATATATAACACTTATATATATTTATTCAAGGTTACGTAGATAATTATGGAATTATGTGATATTCATAAAGTATTTAAACAATACATGCACTTGTAATAATGATATTATTTTATTTATAATTAAATAATGTTCATAATATCATATGCTTTAGGGCATACATCCCAACAAAGAATGCATTGGAGAATTATGCTTATAATATGTGGAACACTGTAAAGGATGAGAAGATAAAGGGAAAGTTATCGGACAGTGATATGGAGAGGATTGAGAAGGTAGTGGAGGAAACTATACATTGGTTGAAAGGGAACCAATTGGTTGAGGTTGATGAGTTTGAGCACAAGTTGAATGATTTGGAGGAGACTTGTAACCCTATTATCTCAAGGATGTACCAAGAAGGCGCCGGAGCGGCAGAGGGGATGGACCGAGGGACTGGAGGAGAGTATCGGTCTGGCTGAGGTAGTGGAGGAGCTGGGCCAAAGATTGAAGAGGTAGATTGAGACAAGCTATATATAGTCTAGTAGTTTGTATTTCATCAGCGCTAGTTTGCATGCATGCTTTGGTTGTGTTTGGTTATTAGTGTATTAGCGACAAGTGAGTGAGGTTTGTCTAGGGTTTTTGTTTGCCAGTTTACATGCAAGTTTGTTTATTAGGTGGCCATGCAGATGTAAAGAAATGTGTGTTATGTACGGTTGAATGCTTAGCATGAAATGCATGCTTCCATGCATAGTCAATGAGGGTTTGTCTATAAACAATCATGCACTTGTTTATATGGTGTGTGGTGGAGATTATGGCTGCCAAAAGCTCTTTGTCAACAATTGGAGATCAATTCGGTAAAAACTTGAGGTCGATTTGGTATTTTAAGCTTTCATGCCAAGTCGAGCTCGATCAAGATCAGTTTGAAAGTTTGAAATTTAATATTAATATATTAATATATAATATAAATATTAATTATAGTATAATTATTGATATATAAATACATTTTTACTTTCAAGCTAAATTGAACCGAGTTCGAGCTTTCGAAACTAAAATCGAACCAAGCTTGAGTATACTTATTTGATCTAATTTCTAGCTTGAGCCAAACTTGTGCCCTATATATATAATTTCAAGCCGAACTCAAGCTAGGCTCAACTTGATCAAATTCAACCCGTTTACAACCCTTGGAGATATATGCAGAGCTAAAGCTCTCGTCATGGAATGGAGTGCAATGAAATGCTTGTTTGTGATATGTTAAATATATATTTTCATGGCAGTTATATTCAATAGGCATATCATATGTCATGTAAGACTTTAATAACACTCAATAATTGAACACAAGATGAGGCCATTGCCAACAACATAAATAGATTAGAAGAAAGTGATAGTGAATACACATATATGGTCTATGCTTTTGTGATTGTGGATGATGATGAAGAGAATGAATATCTAAAGTAGTACCTTGAAATTAGACCTTACACATTGAGGGCAATAAATAAAAACATCCTGTCTCCACTTTGTCATTTTCTTGTATTAATTACTTTTATGTTGTTTTAGTGTATGTGTGTGTGTTTTGAGTTTATCTTATTATACATGGCTAATTACAAGTGAATTTGAAACATAAATTTAACGTGTGTCTAAAAGTGTTTGATTAATTATGATGGAGATGGAGATGTTGGAAACAATATACAGAAGGGAGATAGACAAATTATAATCTATATTGATCACACTAAATTAGGATCCTTATTTATAATATTATAAAACATCTTTTAATAAATAAATGAATATAATTTAGAATAATTATAAAGATAATCATGAGCTTTTAATTCATTAATAAATCTTAAAATTCCAAACCTTCGAATGTATAAATGTCTTTCTAAATCAGGATTTTGGTATATGTTTAGTTTGAAATAAGTTAAAATCTATAAAAAAAAATCACAAAGCAATTTAGGAACTCCTATGAAAGATCAGTGGCTCCAAGAATTTGTGAGAGAAGCAGGAAAAAATAGAGAAGGAGGCCCAATCTGATGAAGTTCACAAGGTGATGCTCGCGGTATTTGGGGTGATTGTTATTTTTCTTTTTCACATTTTCCGAATCTTTCTATCTCAGGTTCTCAATCTTAAAATTTGGATTTTTTTTTCTAAAATAGATGAATGAACCACATTTATTTATGATAAAATTGTTATGATACAAACATTCATGTGATTATAAAGACTTTGTGAAAAAACAAGGATACATTGTATCTTCTACAATCTCAACCATTATCCTCCCTCCTGAACCTCTATCTCCCTTAGTCCTTGGGATCTTCTTTTAACCAATCATATGGACTTTTAATTACCTTCAACTAAACAGATGAAGAGCTCAACCATAGAATAGATTTTAAAATATCATAAATTTTAATATTTTATCTAAAGTAGAAATAAAACTGAAAAATTAATTATATATCTTTTGTCTTTCCAATGTCTGAATGTCTAAATCTCACCGGATGGTGAGTTTAACCCACGGCCCAAATTAGAAAGGAAGCGAGCCGAACTTGAACGAAATTTGAACCCAAACTCGAGTTCGCCTCGAATTCAATTGTTCGCTCGAAGTTCGCCTCGAGTTCGAAATTATAATATCTGATTCGAGTTCGGTTCGAAGTTGAATTATAATTTTGGGCTCGAAGTTCTACTGAAGTTCTGGCCTCGATAATATTTATAAAAAATCAACTTCAATTCAAAAAAACTCAAAATTTTTTAAAAAAATATACAAAATTATAATAAAATTCACATTACAAATGCTAAACATGATTATTAAAATTCTTTATCAAAATTCTTGAATGAAAGTTCATCAGAAACAAAGTTGAAGACTCTGTCCAGCAAAAGCTCATCATCTTTCCCATATCTGATATCTGTCCATCTTAAATATTACCTAAAACAACAAAAAACTTCAAACTTTCTGTTTATAAAAATAAAACCATGAAATCAATGTGGAACTGAACTCACAGCTGACACCCTAAGCTATCAGATCAACATCTTACGTGATCACAAAGATCAATACCACCTTTATCAATGCCTGACAAAACTTGCTCACAGCTCTCTAGTAACACAAAATAAAAATAAAAAAAAGAGTACAAATATACATTTTAAAAGGGACAAACTTCACTTTCAGAAGAGTTTGAACCAACCACCAACTGGAAAAATTAATCAACGAGGTCCAAAGACTCTTCATTCATGATGGTGGAACCGAATAGTGTCCTAGTCCCTCTTGTCCTTCATGTTGACATCACAATGGCGGCCCTTTTAAGAGGAAAAACATAATATACCAATTAAGAACATATGTCAAAATCTGGAAATAAAGTAAGAGTTCATTGCGATTGGTTGGAATTAGGTTTTAATTTGTCTTGATCAAACAAAAATTTCAACCAAAAATCCACAATTAGCGTAACTTCGTAAGAAGGTTAGTGAATCAAATCAAACATACCTTCCTGTGGTATTAGTATTATTCATTTAGATTCTTGAACTTAAGGAATGCGGGGCCCAATTCGCGACTCGGCGAGAATATGTATCCGGTTTTAATGTCTTGAGAAAGGATTTGTGAAGCTTGAGGGTCGATATTGCATCCGGGACACGGGAGTAGAATAGGCGGACTTCGCTGCGTCGGGATTGTTTTTCCAAGTGCGCATTGCTCAAGAGTTGTTGGATCAAATTTCACAAAGAGCGGTGAGATGTTTCTTCAAAAACTTGGGTTGGAGCATCTTTCTTTGCCATCTCTTTTGTTCTTGAAATCCATGACTTGATAAATGCGTACCACCAAATTTCAAGAGATTTAACTTGTAATCAAGTGATGGAAAGGTAAATTAGGGTCTTAATCTCACCTCAGAGCAACATAGCAAGGACTTACGCAAGTTGTATGCAACAATCCATCGCTTACAGTTCAATATATGTAATGTAAGTAAGGAAATGCATGCACCAAATGGAATATGATTATAAACTATAAACATGCAAGGAGAGGACTACATGGCACACAAACCGCAACATGTTCATCTAATGCGACCGAAAATTTGAAATCAGGATAACTTTATGTTCCCTTTTGCATAGAAAAGAATGTTCTCTGCTGAGAGCGTAAACAATCACAACAAAAGCCTTTTATTTGTAGATATCATCTTGACGGAAACAAGAATAAGAAGCAATAAATAAAAGCCCAACAAACCTTCAAGTCCTACATGGAAAACTCCTCTATCACTTATGACAATAACTTACGGCATCAATCAACTACTGAAAAAGCTTTCTACCTTCATTTTACGAAGTTTCAAGCTCTCTTCTCTTCTTTGAAGCATCCAATAAGCAGCATGTAGCTGATATGGTCTAAGTTGTGCAAGCAAATCAGGAAGTCTATCTTCTAACACTGGTTCCTCTCTATGAGGAAGACCATAAGAAAAAGCAAACAAGAATATCAGTTATGAAACAGAAGATTTATTAACCGTAATTGCATACATAAATCATCATATCAAAGTACTTTCCAAATCAAATTTTTCATACCTTTCCAAATCAAAGAAAAAAAAAAGATAATGATAGATAGGAAAAGAGAACTCATCCCAGCTTGTAGAACAAAACCACCTTCACTATAATCAAGAGATACACTAGATCCAGATGGACCAAGTCCCCCTATTACTCCAGTTCCTCCAGTTCCTCCAGTGCTTGGTGTCAAGGTACCTCCTGTTCCTGGTGTTGATGTTGAACCCTGGTTTCCAGTTGATGGTGTAGTGCTTGAACCAGCAGCAGTACTGTTCAAACACAATCAAAACCTTCAATTACTTTTCTGTTATATATAAACAAGGTCAACTGATATACCTGCAACATGTTCTCTCAGTGGAATGCTTGCATCCATCAATGCCATACTCCCTACAGAGTTCACAATATAGACATATTAAAGGCAGCTTGATCCTACACACAACAAAAGTTTGAATCTCAAACAAAGCCCACAAATTGCAGTACCTCCGCATACAGATGCCATTGGTGTCGATCCATCAAAGGACATGACTTCTGAATTGACACAAACAGTATAGGGGAATTCATCTTCTGGAGGCAATACAACAAGCAAAGCCTTCTCCGCAAGAGTGTCGACCATATAGGAATACACAAATTGCCAGCAAATCTTAATACAAAAAATCAGGAGATAGTTATACTTTGTCTAACACCAAGGCATGAAAACCTTGTTTATAAAGTTATCATAGATATGTGGACCCAAGTGGGCCGATTACATAAAACCTACATTATGATTTCAAAATATTTAAAATAAATTGACTATTCAAAATATTTAAAACAGTTGACTATTAAAACAGTCAATTATATTGAAAAGAACAAGGAATTAAACAAAGATTTCCATTTTTGAATATTCCCTTCCTCTTCTGCAGCCAATAAATTTCAGTAACATATATTTCCATGGCCTGCACAACAGAAAAAATAAAAAATAAAAAACATTGTCAATCAATTACTCATTAATCATAAAATATAATGCATTAAAGATCATTTATACCTTTTCCAATCCTTCTAATGTTTAAAGAGCAAAGAAAGCCCTAGGAATGTCCAATTTCCCGCTTTTCTTCCTCTTCTCCAACTGCATACAACATGAATGAATTAGATTGAAGTTAAAAATGCTGAATTAATCTAGAGCTGCAAATTCATATAAATTATAAGCACACTTACTTGGGTTTTGTGTTTTTGAGTGGCTTTAAGCCAACTGCTGCATTACCAAAGCCTCAGCAGCTTTTGGAGAAAGAGAGGCTGCGATACTTATCTAATACCCTACCACCGCATCTAAAGGCTGATTCTGAAGCAACTGTAGTCATTGGAATAGTTAACAAATCACGAGCCATTCTGGACAAAGTTCGAAATTTAAGTGAATTCAACTTCCACCACACCAAAACATCAAAAGTAGACTCATCTTCATTCCATTCTACTGCCCCTTCCTCTAAGTAGATCTCCAAATCGATTTCACTGGTTGTGTTAGATCATTTCTCCGTTTGAATTCATCAAATTCAGATCTACCTCTACTTTTTGATTTTCTTGACGAAGATGCAACATTATTTGATGATTCTGAAAAACAACTAGCAAAGCCTGAAGACTGTTGTTCATTGGCATTTTCCCTTGCATATGCTTCAAATATATCCGTCATAATTTGTTTCACTTCAACTATTTTCTCAATATGTGCAAAATCAGGATAAATGCGAGGAAAACAGAAGTCTATCAACACCATTTTGTACCTTGGATCTAAAATAGCAAAGAATTACCATAAGTATGTTGCAATCTTTCCAATACTTGTCAAATTTTGCACCCATTACTAATGCTATATTTCTCAAAAACTGATCCGAAGAATTTGAATGATTATCTAGAACTTCTTTAACCTTCCAAACCTCAGGAAGAAATCTATTTGCAGTAGGATACAAACAACCGGAGAATATATGTGTAACATCATAAAAAATTTCCAAAAAATCAGCAACTTTTTTGGCCTTTTCCCAATCTTCATAAGTAGGCAGCCATTTATAATTTGCATCTCTAATAGCATATTGATCAAAAACAGTTCTGAAATTAAAAGTAGCATCCAACATTTCATAAGTTGAATTCCAACGTGTAGGGACATCAATACGCAATCCCCTTTTTGTACACACATTCAATTGTCTTGCAACTTCACCAAATTTGAATAATCTAGATGGTGATTTTTTCAAATACTTAACAGTCTCTCTTATATTGTGAATTACACCATCTATTTCTTTGAGGCCATCTTGGACCATCAAGTTTAAAATGTGCGCACAACAACGGATATGGAAAATATAACCATTAAAATGCAACATGCCTCTTGATTCAAAATTAGATTTTAAACTTCTTGCAACTACATCATTAGTTGTTGCATTATCCAATGTAATTGTGGAAACTTTATCTTGGATCCCCCAATCTAAAAGACATTCAGAAATAGCATCGGATACAACAATGCCCGTGTGAAGGCGGTTCAAGCTCATAAAAACTAATTATGCTTTTGCAATTTAATCCAAATCAATAAAATGTACAAAGGAGGCACATGTACCCTATAGTGATTTGAAGTCCAAGTGTCGGATGTAAGACAAACTCTTTCAACATTTTTCAGAATTTTTTTCAGCTTTTCTTTCTCAATTCCATGCAATTTCAAGCAATCTGATTTTATTGTCTTTCTACCAACTCTTTCATATTGAGAGTTCATGGACTTCATTAACACATTAAACCATAAATGTTCTACCATACTAAATGGATACTCATGTACTGTAATCATTTTGGCCATAACTTCTCTAATTTTGCTCATGTCAAAAGATTGTGAAGAGAAAGATAAAACTGTATCACCATCCCCTACCGGCCCACAAAAGTGTAAAATCATAATTTTTGATCTTTATAATCGCTTTTAAAGTATAAACAATCATCTAAATGCCTCTTAAGATGTGTGGTTGTTCACGACTTAGAAGCGCATATTTCTTCTTGCAATGACGACATTCATATTCTGTACTACTTCATTTCTTTCCTTAATACTTATAATCTGAAATTCTGTCCAAACTTTGGAAATTTTTTTCCGACCTCTTTTAATTTCATTATCCTCTATTTCATGTGGGATTGTATCTACTTCTTCACTATGAGTACCAATTTGTATAGGAATTTCATCAGCATTAGCCATTGATTGTTGTGTGTCAGGTTCAGACATTTCTAGATATAGAAATATAGAAAGAAAAACTTGAAAGCAAGAAAGAAAAAGAAGCAAATGTAAATTATATAAAAAATAACTATACAAGTATACAACTATGACTAATAATTGTTTAATGAAAACTAATAGAATAAAGAAAAAACATTAGAAACAATGGTAAATAACTAATAAAACAACAATAACTAATAGTAAATAACAACTTTAAAAACAATAAAGAAAAGAAAAGTGAACAAAAATTATAGAAGAACTATAGTGAATAAATAAAAATACTAAATAACACATGTTAATCAAAGGAATACCAATAATTTAGACATCAACCACATAATAACTGCGACTAATAGTTGTTTACTCAAAACTAATAGAATGAAGAAAAGAATTTTTGGAAATAATAGTAAATCAACCATTGTTTGTTGAAAACTAATAGAATAAAGGAAAAAAAAAAGAAAACAATACTAAATAACTAGTAAAATGTACTATAAACAAGAAGTTAATAAGAAATTTACAAACTAATAAAAGAATAGAAAGCATTCATATCATGTTTCTTGCCCTAATTAACCCCTCCCCTTTCTGCATTCATATTATGTGTGCATGCATGAGAGAAGATATACACATATACAAGAACTCATGAACATTTATTAAGAAAAATCATTACCAAAATTAAGAAAAAATTGAAAAATAAGAGCAAGATACATTGAGTACTCACCGTCTTGGAAAATTGTATCTTGGGAGAGAGCAAAGAATCAATCTGCTTGTTTCGCATGTCAGTTACATGGTGAGCAATCGACCGGTGGTCGAGGAAAGCCACTCGGGGAGACAATGCTTAAACCTCAGTCTTTTTATAAATAAAAACGACATTTAATTAGTTAAAATGTCCAAAATGAGAGTTTAAAGATTACTTTTCCAAATTTATCAACCCACTCTTTTTTTTTTCAATTTACTGGGCACGGTTAGATAGAATGAATAAAGATCCGCATTTGCCCAATCGAATTCTAATATTAAGTTGAAGTGGAAAAAAAATGATGATGCATGATTGACCGACCTGAATGGAATGCAACACTTCTTAGTTTAGTGGCGATGATGATGTAGCGGAGATCCCTGTGTTTGGAGAACACCACAATGCAACAGCTTCATATTCAATGAAAACATCTTTTTTAGTATGACACATTGACATAGCAGCATACACTACTGATTGACTGTAAATGAAAACTAAAGGATCCAACTTGATGTAAATAACTTAGGAATCTAAGTTATGTTGTGATAGGTTTCTGCCCTAGTTTGACATGGGAAATAACTTAGGAATCTAGGATCATTAGAAGCTGGCTGAGTAGTAGTAGTTGTTAGGAGGGGCTCACCATGATGGCGGCGTCGCGTGGTGCTCGTCGGTTGGGGCTGGCTGGGAGCGAGATAGAGAGAGCCAGAGCGAGAGCAAGAGAGAGGAGAGGACAAGTAGGCTTCACTTAATGATGGCTGCCGCGTGGTGCTGTCAGTTAAGAATTTGGTGGCCTTGAGATCGAGAGAGCGAGAGAGCGAGAGGGCGAGAGCGTGAGAGAGGTGAGGCAGTATGAGACTTCATGCATGAGCACGCAGAGTATCACAAGGGTTAGGGTTTGGATAGGGCTGGTCCGGCTGGATATATATTCGAATGTTGATCCGTTGGATCATTTGATCCAACGGTTTCGAATTTAAAATTTAAAAAATTATTAGTTTAAATGTTAAAAAATATAAAGGGTTTCTACTTTCTACCTAAAACTAATGAATAACTATATTATAATTATATTTTATAAAATAAAAATTAAGAATAAATTATACAACCCAAATAAATAAATAAATAAATAAATATATATATATATATATATATATATATATATATATTCGAACTTCGAACCGAACTCGAACGAATGAATTCTTGGCCAGCTCAATTTCGACTCATTTATTTTCGAGCCAAATTTGAGATCAAGTTTCAGCCATATTAAAATAATCGAATCGAACTCGGTACCTAATATCGAATCGAACTCTAGGAGCTTCGCCAAGCATGGGTTTGATTGCTTGCCAAATTGCCCAATCCATCAAAATCATCGAGCCAAGCCCACATGTACCAACCCTCTTGACACGAACCGTTCGCACGTGTCAACACTAACGTCATAGCAAACGCACTCCCACCGCCCAATGGCATTCATCCGTAATTTCCCCTACTTCCTAAGTCCAATTCCGTCCATAAACTCCGCCCAATAGCACCATTATTCGCATCTAGGGTTAATGTTCCCTCGCGTTACATATTAAAAACTAATGTAAATTGACTTAAATACCCTCAAGTTTAGTTAGAATATCGAATCGAGGACGAAAGAAAGAGAGCTCTATTTCTCCCCTTCGCTCGCCTTTCTCGCCTCTTCTTGGAAGACCGGGCTTCGCCGCGAGCTCGTCTTCGATCATCATCGGCGCGTTTTCCGGTAGATCGGACGGCTGAGGGTTGAGAATCTGAGGTTAGGAGAGGTATGCAGGCAGATCAGACGGTCATTAGCTTGAGGCCTGGAGGTGGAGGCAACCGAGGCAGCAGGCTCCTTGTCCCGCGCTTCGACTCCGCCGCCTTGGCCGCCGCTGCAACTGGAGGATCAGCGGCTGATGCCCTCCGACCTCATGGCGCCGCCGCCGCTCTCAAGGTTTGGGCACTCCTGATACTGGATCTAGGGTTTCACGCTCTTATCGATAAAAAGATGTTTCTTTTCTTGTTTTTATTTGGAGTTGGGGCTTGATGCGGTTTATTCCGATCTTTGGTGATGTTTTTTTTTTTATTTATATACTTTTTTCTTTTAGAATTATGGTTTATTATCTTTTATTTGGGTTGCTTTTTGTTAATTTTTATTGTATATTTGCCGTTTGCGGTTTTTGTATTGCTTTGGTTTGAATTCTTGATGGTCTCCTATTTTTTAAAATTTTTATTTTTGTGGAAAGGCGTTGATTATATATGTTCTTATGTTGATTTGTGTTGTTTTTTTTTTTTTTTTTTTTTTTTTTTAGTTTTTTTTATATTGGCTATGTTTTCACAGGTGATGAGTTTATTGTGTTTTCTCTCTGTCCGAATTGTGTACCACACTGTTTAGATTTATTGCAGGGAGCCTTGGCGTAACGGTAAAGTTGTCGCATGCGACCTCCAGGTCACGGTTCGAGTCATGGAAACAGTCTTTTGTTAAAAAATGCAGGATTATGCTGTGCACAATAGACCCGAGTGGTCCGACCCAGCTTATAGCAGGAGCTTTGAAGCACCAGACTGCCAATTTTTTACTGTTTAGATTTATTAATCGTAGTTGTCACCAACAAGTTGGCATTTTTATGCACAGTTAATGAGTTATTCGGACAGTGTTCTTGATAACATTGTGAATCTGTGTTACGAGTTTTATGTAATTGTTTATATGCTTTCAAGCTTAGCTCTTTGTTTTTGGTTTCTATACACTTGATTCTAGTTTATGACAGTGGATAATTTTCTATGTTGCAGACTGGAGATGCACGCTTTGATGGTGGTGATCGCATCCGTTACACGAGGGATCAACTTTTGCAACTCAGGGAGGTATTCTCTTAGTTTTCTCAATTGCTATAGTTTTCTTTAATTAATGTCCTACTGATTTTAAAGCTTTTAATGAGCAATTAAATTTTCAGCATGTGATTCTTCTTTCTTTTAGAAAATCATGATTTGCTATCTTTGTTGCATTAAAGTGGATCATTAGAAGTGAAAAATTAGAAGGGGAACCTTGGCGCAATGGTAAAGTTGTCGCCATGTGACTTAGAGGTCACGGGTTCGAGTTGTGGAAACCTCCTCTTGTAAAAATGCAGGGTAAGGCTGCATACAATAGACCCAAGTGGTCTTACCTTTCTCCAGATCCGTGCATAGCGGAAGCTTTATAGCACCGGAGTGCCCTTTATTAGAAGTGGAAAATTACAACTGATGGTTTGTTGATACTATGGAGGAAGTAGTGCCACCAAGAATTAATGTTTCCTTTTATTAACTTAATAGTTTTCTTCTCAAAGACTCCCTTTTGTTCTTGTTCAAGTTAAATAAATCTGACATATACTTGGATGGTCTTTCAAAATTGAAACATACTTGGATGGTCCTACTAATTCTAAATTGTTAAGAAGTTTTTTCTCTGTTTTTTAATTTATTTCTTACCATATTTATCATTTCGTTTGCATTCTAATTGTTGAGCTGTGCTCTGGATTTGACAGTTTATGCTTCTTTTATGCATTTCATTTTGGTTGTTGGTGCCAGCGTATCCTACCTACTACAGTGAGTGCTGCTAGATTTTCATTTTGCAAATTAGACTAGGGCAAACACTATAAAGGCCTCCAGCTTACAAATTGAAATTACTTATAAGGCTGTTTGGCTTTTTGGGACTAGGACATTTTTTTTTTGGGAATTTGAATATTTTTATAGCATATCTTAACATCCTCTTATTTGTGTATCACACTTCAAGACTTCATTTTCTGTGGCATTTCTGCAAAAATCTTTCCTTTTTATTGTGCGTGTGTGTGTTGGCTCCAAGCGTGGAGTTATTTTTGCATCAACCAATGATTGGCACTTTTGTCATATTCTCTCTTAATTCTGCAAAAATTCCAGTCAGAAGCTCTTGTCAGAAGCTCATTCAACAAAAAGCTTAGCCAAACAGGCTCTTGGTCAGTGTGTACAAGCCGAATCTGCTAAGATCTGTCATATTTTATAATAGTGACTTTTGGAGTGTATTGTTCTTTCACCATCATATTGCTTAAGAGCTCATTATTGTTTTCCTTATCGGTCTTCTTTTTTTGTCTTGATCACTCATGAGAAATTCTTTTATTACATGCCCTTCATGAGAGAAAGGGCCCTCATACTATCAGATTGAGCTCAAACTTGTCTTCTTAAAAAGTATCTGCCTGGCATTAGCCCCTCAACTCTTTCTCATGTAAACCTCAACATAAATGTACATGCATTTGAAATCTGCCTTCTGGCTGCTTCTCATTGATTGGCTAGGTCTACTGGATTTATAGTATTCCGGGTTGTCTGGATGGTAGCTAATTGGATTTTTTTTTTCTCCTGGCAGAATGTTGATGCACCTGAGGCTATGCTGAAAATCAAACAAGTGATTGAGACTGAATTATTTGGTGAAGAACAGAGCTGGGCTCGTGGTGATTCCAATGTGAGTTTTTCTTTTCTTATTTGCCTCATTGCATATTTCCATGTTGTTTAGTACTTTCATTAATAAGATATTCCCCTTGCATGTAAGAAACCTCTGAGGAATGTATATTCTGTCTTGCTTTCATCTTGTAGCTTCAAAATCAATCTCAGAGTCGTTATTCTGAGCCAGACAATCGTGATTGGCGAGGGCGATCAGGACAATTGGCTTCTCCTGGAGAGGAGAGGAACTGGAATGATAATAAAGAGTTATTTGCATCCAATTCAAGACAAGATATCACTAATCTTAGTTCTCAATTTTCATCAAGGGCTCAAGTTTCTTCCAATCAAGGGGTAATAAGTAAAATACATAACATCGTCTTCTCTTCTTATTTGATTGTCTTTATCTATATTATCATTATTTTTTTTCTGTAGGAGGATTAGCGTCTTTGATTTTCTGTGCTTCTGAAAACTATATTTTTTTCCTTCATTTCTTACGAATGGAAAGGGGTGCTGATTGGTTAAAAACATGTCGATCAGGCAGGGTCCTTGTACATTTATTAATTATTATGTTGTTTGACTCCTGCACCATGGATAAGTTTTTTCCAGTTCCCCAACTTTGGAGCCCCTTTTAACCTGAATTGAAAATTGAATCTATCAATCTATGTTTGTGTTGCTTGCATTTGATGTTTTTGGCTTATTTACATTGTTTTCTATCTTGCTTACCTGTTTTAATTTGCCTCATGAATGGATTTATTCTTTCCCTTTTATATTGAGTGAACATATTGACAATGAAAAAAAAGCCAAACCTGTTACTGACTAAATTGTTCTTCAACTAATTGCATCTTAGAAACTTCTCTATAAGCTTGTTTGTGAGAAATAGTTTTAATCAGTCATATGAGTTTGCCTTTTCAACTGGCACCTTCTTGTCTTGATTTTAGCATTGAACTGGTTTTCCAAAGAAAGAAAGAGATTAACTATGACCATGCAGTTTTCGATACTTAGATATATTGATGATGGGGACGAACAATTGTGTTATATTGTATTGGAACAATGAGTTGCGAATAAGTATTAGTATTTTCTGTTATTTGTTTGCTTAAGCTACTAGCTGCTTGGTTGAACAAGTTCATGGAATGCTGAGAGGGCATTATTTGAATTGAAACAGAAATTTGCCCTCTTTAATGCTTATTTATTATAATTTGCTAAACTTTGACAAAGGATTTATTGGGAATAAGACCTGTAGGAAGCATATCTACATAAGGCTTGTGAATCTATTTTGAAAATCATTTCATTTTTAAGGATCAGTTTTGGTAGTTCTACATGTAAATTTATGTTTTGTATCTAACAGTTACTATTATTTAATTGATTAGTCGGGAGCAAGTCCTGCATTAATTAAGGCTGAAGTGCCATGGTCTGCCCGACGTGGCAATCTCTCTGAGAAAGAACGAGTTTTGAAAACAGTGAAAGGGTAATGTTTCTTGGGCTTAATTTTTTGTTTTGAATTTTGCTGTTTATATGATGCATATGTATACTGTGTATCATGTGTACATGTATAGAAAAACTTGAATGATACCTAGGGACAATCTACATGTACGCACTAACCATGCTAAAATTTTTCTAGATGGACAATCCAAGCGTTCATCACAATCTACATGATAAAAATTGTTTTTGGGCCTTTTAAATAAATGTATGTCTCATGGATGAATTGCTTCTTTCTGCCAGAAAAAAAGATGAGTAGTTTGGTCAATATTAGAATGATTATGAAAATAAAGGAATTTTATTCTATTTTTAAAACTGCCTACCTGTTGACTATTCCAACCAGAACTCACAACTTAACTTGACATTAAGATGGACAACAATTCACTTTCTGAATGGATTTGCATGTTAGGATGAGTGAGATCCTTTTAGGTGGCGTTTGTTTGGCTGGATTTGGGTGGATGAGGATTTCCAAATACATCCACTTTTTAAATACTGTGTTTGTTTAAGTGGATTTAAAAAGTCACTATATTTTGAAATCCCTTATCTATGGGATTTGGTTTTACAACCAAACATTCAAATCCCTCGCGTACTTGTCATGTGAAGGATTTTAAGAATATTTTATATTTTTTTATAAAATAAAATATTATATATAGATATTTTATAAAATAAATAGTTTTGAGAATACTTTCTTAAAATAATATAAAATAAATAATTATAAAAAATCATGGAAATTTTTTTAAGAATTTATTCTTAAATAATTTTTATTTCGTTGAATATATATATATATATATATATATATATATATATATATTATATATAGTTATTTAATTATGTATTAATTAAGAAAACTTAATGGGTTTTTATTATTGATAAATTCTAATAATTAATTAAATGGATTTGACTCTGGATTCGACACATTTTTTTCAAATCTAGATTTACATATCCCTCTAACCAAACACAAGATTCTATAATCAAGTACTCCAAATACATCCAACCAAACACTGATTTGACTCTCCTATATTTCTAAAAACAAGGATTTCCAAATACAATGTAACTCAAAATCCACAGTATTTAAAAATACATCTAACCAAACGCCCTTAGTGTTATATTGTCAAGGCTTCTTGGATATGTAGTACTAGAGTTGTTGTGGTTTTCTCATGCTTATACAATCTGGACTTTCTGTCGTTAATTGCCTTGTACAAAAATGTGCTTTATTTAGTTCATGAAGCACGAGCTGCACGCCCAGTAGTAAATCCTTTCCTGTGGAGAGTTGGTGCTCCTCTGATTATACTTTAAATTTTGTTTCTAAAAGTGAGTGCATAGTTGGGTAGGCAATTTGGCACTTTGAAGAGGTGGATGTCTATGTGTTAATCAATTGAGTAGTGGCCACTTTATTAATGGACTGATTATTGACAAGCTAAAAACTAAGGGGGAAGTTAGATTCAAAGAGCAAATGCTACTCAACTTGAATTCAAGACAATGCATAATGGTTCAAAGTTTCAAACTCGAAAGTTTTTGAACATTTCAGTTCCTAAAGTTGAGTTACCCAAATTCATCTTTGAATTGTAATTTCATAACTTTTAAGTTTGAAAATGAAGAAATGACTGTCTTCTGTTGAATTTTTGTTGTGTGAGTTGCCTCTTAAGTCACCAGATGGTTTATGGTTTATTCTGTTCTAACTTCCAAAAATAAAGGTACATGAACAGCCATCTAGGCATGTATATAGTTGGTTATCCTTGCCTCTTTGGTATGGCTTGCTGCCATGACAATACTAAGGTATCCCAATATAGTTAATCTTAAATCATGACATTGAGGCTTTCACACAACCTTCTTATCATATACTTTATCAAGTTGGTATGGCCTGTCCTTGAACATGAAAAAGCCTTGGCTATGCTGTTCTTACAAGAGATGGAATTTCTGTTTTAATTTTTTTTCGGCTTTTAGGCATGAATCATACCCTCTGCTGGGTTCTTAATTTAACATTGTAGTGTTCCTATTTTGAGAACATGTTTTGCATTATGTATGCATTTTTCTGGGTCTGATTTATTGAGATTTATGCTTCCATGCAGTATATTAAACAAGCTTACACCAGAGAAATTTGATGTTCTCAAGGGACAACTAATTGATTCAGGAATCACTTCAACTGATATTTTAAAGGTTTATTCTCCTACATCCAAATCATGATTTCCTTGCAGATTTCTCATATTTGTTTACCTGAAGATTTATTTACTAAACTAATTGGAGCATGCAGGAAGTCATTAAACTTATATTTGACAAAGCAGTTCTAGAGCCTACCTTTTGCCCCATGTATGCTCAACTGTGTTCTGATCTCAATGCAAAACTTCCTTCATTCCCTGCTGAGGAGCCTGATGGGAAAAATATTACATTCAAACGAGTGCTCTTAAATATTTGCCAAGAGGCATTTGAAGGTTCAGACAATCTAAAGGCTGAAATAAGAAAGATGACTAATCCAGATCAAGAATCGGAGCGCAAGGATAAGTGAGAAAATGGTCAAGTTGCGCACCCTTGGGAACATACGCCTTATTGGGGAGCTTTTGAAGCAAAATATGGTGCAGGAGAAGATTGTTCATCACATTGTTCAGGTATGTATTGTTCCTGGCTCTTCAGAACTTCTGTTGGAACCCCGGACAATTTTCTTTTCAAGATTTGCCTTATATTTCTTGTGTTTGCAGGAATTATTGGGACATGATGCTAAGGTTTGCCCTGAAGAGGAAAATGTTGAAGCTATCTGCCAGTTTTTCAATACCATTGGCAAGCAGTTGGATGAAAGCCCAAAGTCTCGTCGTTTTAATGATTCATATTTTAACCGGCTGAAGGACCTTGCAAAGAATCCTCAGCTTGCACCTCGTTTGAAGTTCATGATCCGTGATGTCCTTGAGTTGCGGGCCAATAAGTGGGTGCCTCGGCGTGAGGAGGTAACATTACATATTTTTGAACTATTGTTTGATGCTGCCTTTTGATGTTCTATTATTTATTTATTTGCCCTCTTCATGGTTTCGAAGAGTAGGAGATATTGGGAACTGCATGAACATTGCCAATTGTTTAGTTCTTTGCTGAAAATTTCTGGACAAATCTTTACAAGAATATTGTGGAATTTTCAGTTTTGATGACCTCAGGATAAACCATATGGCTTTTTAGCCTTTTAAGTTTTTATTTATCCTAATCTGCGAAGAACAATGTTTTTATCTTTGTTTCCAACTTTTCAGGTGAAAGCCAAAACCATTTCTGAAATCCATAGTGAGGCAGAAAGGAATCTTGGGCTTCGTCCAGGAGCAGCTGCAAATATCAGAAATGGTCGTAGTGTAGGTGTCTTGGGCAACCCCAGCTCAGGTGCCCGACCTGGGACTGGGGGTATGATGCCCGGGATGCCTGGAACAAGAAAGATGCCAGGGATGCCAGGACTTGATGGTGATGATTGGGAGGTACCACGAACCAAATCCATGCCAAGAGGCGACCCATCTCGTGTCCAGACTCCTTTAATCAGTAAACCATCAACCACAAATACTCGGCTTCTGCCTCAAGGTAGTGGCGGATTGATTAGTGGTAAAACTAGTGCATTGTTGCAGGGTGGTGGTGTTCTACCAGTTCGTCAATCCAATCTTGTTTCTGGGAACATGGAGCCTGCTTCTCAAAACTTTTCGCCCTTGATGCCTTCAGCCCCAGTGACATCTCCCACTCCATCTCAGAAAACTACTGCTGCGCCCAAATCGAACCCTAATGAGTTGCGGAAGAAGACAATCTCTCTTCTTGAAGAGTATTTCCACATCCGAATGCTTGATGAAGCACTGGAATGTGTGAAGGAGTTGCAGAGCCCCGAGTATTATCCTGAAGTTGTCAAGGAAGCTATCAATCTTGCTCTGGACAAGGGGTCAAATTTTGTTGATCCCGCCGTCAAGCTCTTGGAGTTTTTGTATTCTAAAAAGGTTTTCACCCCACAGGACTTGGCAACGGGCTGTTTGCTGTACGGATCAATGGTTGATGAAATTGCAATTGACTTGCCAATAAGCTCCGCCATGTTTTGGGGAAGTAATCGGAAAACTTATCTTGGCTGGTGGATTGGATTTCAAAACATTGCGGAGATCCTAAAAAAGGTTGAAGATACTTTTTTCCGGCCACCGATATTCAGTACCGCAATGAAAATCATAGAATCGAGCCCATCAGGTGAGGCCATATTGGGAGCACAAGCGGCTGCAATCAAGGTTTGCGAGAGTCTGCTCTCTTAATACACAGTGGCCTCGAGTTGCTCCACATTTTAGCTTCTGTACTCTTTGTGAAACCAAACTCTTCACTTTCTCTTTATCGTCTATTTTATTTGTCTGCCTTTCCTCTTTTTCCCCGATGAGGTGAGCAACTTGTTACAATTTGCCTAAGATGGAGCTGTGAGAGCTGGGAATCTTTTATGACTTTGTATATTTTGCGAGGTCACGTAAGTGTTATTATTTGTTTACTATTAGGGAAAGAAGCACCATGGATTTTGTTCAATGGTGGTTTTACCCCCAGCAAGTATGGGAAGAACAAGGCTTAATGGCATCAAATATTTGATTTGTTAAAAGTTTGTTCTTTTATTACTTACCTTGTGATTCTTGTAGTCTCTTTAGCTACACAATTCTGTGAAATGTGATGAATTCAGTGAGATGCCAGTGCACCATTGGATGGCTGAAGTGGATAAGAGGATCTCTAGGGTCAATTGAAAAAGTCTTAACAATATTTCAACATTTATCATTTGATGCCTGAGGGTGGCCATGTTGATGTTTCTGAGGTATTATCAATGGTTTCGTGTGATCTGTTCGTCATATATATCATTTCTCTTCTTCATCACATCTTAATTAACTCTATTTTGAAATTTTGAGATTTTTTTCTCTATAAATTATTAAAAAAAAAGGGAAAGCTTTGATCCTCTCTCCCAAAGGATGGAGATGCCGTAACACAAACACTTCAACAAGAAGCCATAAACTAAAGAGAGAAGAACACATGTTGAAGAATGGAAGCCGAGGAGCAGCCTCCCATTCCCCCGGCCCCATCCTGGGCCCAAGTCGCTAGTGATGCCAACCGACGAACAACATCTCCACTGCCGATTGACACTGAGGTGTTGGAAAAACTCAAGAACTTGGTGACGGACACTGTCCGAGTGGATGATGATAGTAGGCAGCGAGCTCGTACGAGATTTCAAAATGCCTTGTATGGGAAGCTCTTTGGCAAGTCTCCACCATTCGAAGTCATCAAAGCATCCCTCTTGGGACTGTGGAGTACGTTCGGTAACATTCAAATCTCTGATATGTCGAATGGCTTTCTCCTCATACGATGCGAAAAAGAAGAAGTTAAGGAGCATCTCATCTTCGGGGGACCTTGGACGGTCCAAGGAATCGTACTCCAACTTGCTCCATGGCAGCCGTGTTTTGAACCCGCCTTCATGAAGCTGACGAAGGCGATGGTTTGGGTTCAACTTCATAATCTCCCTGTCGATTATTGGGATGGTGAGTCGCTGGAGACACACACGATGTCCATCGGACGGCTGGTTAAGATTGACGATCTTACCACTTCTCTATCCCGCACAAAGTTTGCAAGAGCTTGTTTTGAAATTGATTTGTCTGTTCCTCTGAAAAGAGGATTCTGGCTCAAGGATGAAGATAGACGTGTTTTTGTGTTTGTTTTATACGAAAGAACACCGATCCTATGTTACAGTTGTGGAATGGTGGGGCATGGAGCCATCTCATGTCCCAACCGGCGAGAGCAACCTTCTGAACAACCCCACGTAACCAGTCAAGCTGATGCTGATGTTGGTCGGACTTCTTCAGGTCGGGCTCGTCAAGGAGCATCTGAGACTAGGCTTAACAGAGATGTGGAGATGGAACCAAAGGAAAACCATGGATGGAGATAGACGTTGCTACGCCGTGCGGCCTTGGCCGTGGCTGATGGAAGAGGGAGGATATGGCAACACGTGAGAAGCATGTGCGTCCCGGCTTCGTGGACACCAGCGGACTGATGTTGTGGATGGCCAACAAGTGGTGGGAACAATGCGTCAACGATGACCACGAGGCGAGGTGGAAATTTGAAGGTATGGTGCGCCTGCATCTTGTCGCGCGGCGCCCTCTGATGCAACTCATGGATGCCAGCAACCTAATGCCTTGGATGCTCAACATGTGGTGGAGCCGGATGAATGCCTCGTGGAGTCTGAGCGCTGTGAGGTGGCGACTCGTGGACGAGGCGGTCGAGGCGGTTGTGGTCGTGGAGGGTCTCTTCTTCAACTGTTGAACCGCTCCCCCAATTCCGGTCATCCCATCACCTCCAACCCACGCGACACTGTCTTGGCAGCTGGCAAAGGTCCCATCCATCAGCCCGTTTGTCTCCCTTCCAGCTCACGCAATACTGGCAGTGATGATGGCCCGGATCACACTCTCCAAAACTCCGGTTTGCTACATCATGAGCGCGAGATAGATCGGGTCGTTGGAGCTGCAAGTATGGACGTGGATAACAAAGGGAAGGGTAAGCGCAAATCGTACTCTTCACCTCCACTTCTCTTGATGTCGTCAGTGGACCAGAGAGCTGAGAACTCCAGTGCTGCGCACCGGTCGCTCGTGGAAAGGATTGAACAGGCTTTCAGGGATAACAAGGTGTCCCCAGATCACCAAAGTGATTCAGAGAGTTTGGAGGTTGATTCTGGCTTGGAGGACTCGGAGGAAGAACGGACTCTTTGGGAGCTCCAAAAATCCATGCAGAAAGGATCCTGAGCTCGCAAAGGGGTGCAAATCTTATCAAAAGTTCAGAAGAAGAAAGCCGGAGGAAAGGGGTCTTGATTTGCTTGCCGTTGATGTTTTCAATGATTGTTAATCTACATATTGCTCTGTTCTATCATGCCCTGTTTTATGTTCTATCATGCTCTGTTTTATCATGTTTTGTTATAGACTAGTATGCTTCTAAGTACCTGATGATGGTGTAATCTTTCGTGTTTTTTTTTTTTTTTTAATATATAGTCACTATGTGACTCTTCTGATAAAAAAAAAATGGATGGAGATGCCTCAACCTAAAGGAAAGCCAGAGACCTTCTGTCTGCCTTAGAATGCAAGGCCTGCCTTAATGGGACCCTCCTCATAAATCACTTCTCCTACTCTGATTTTCTAAAGTTTCTGTTTGGTTGCCTGGAATTAAATTTTGAATCTTAAGTATTTGCAAATCCAAACATTGAACTCCGTTTGATTAGTAATCAAGCAAGATGAATGAAGTTTAAGGGGCAATTCGGTCAAGTGTCGACAAATTACCTAACTTTGAGAGCGCGGGAAATTGACAAGTGAGTTAGGAATACACAAAAGACATAGCTTGAGAAGTTGGCAATGGCGACTCTGCAACAAACCAACCTCCGGTAACAACAAACACAGTTGGTAAGTGTATGACACTGCAAGCAAAAACAACACCTCATCTCGAAATTCAAATAAAAACCATTCAATCTCTCTTTCTTTCTTCACATTCATTCCACCACTTTCGGCCTCTGCTCTCACTCTCTTTGCTGAGACAACCATGGAGGCCAGCGCTGGCTTGGTCGCCGGCTCTCACAACCGAAATGAGCTTGTTCTCATCCGTGGGCATGAAGAGGTAGTAACACTACTCTAAAATTGCCTTCTTCATATTATTTTCGATGTTTTGTTGTTGTTGTTGATGATGATGATGTATTTTTGGTTGATGTAGCCAAAACCGCTGAGGGCGTTGAATGGGCAAGTGTGTGAGATATGTGGGGATGAAGTCGGGATGACGGTGGATGGAGATCTCTTTGTCGCCTGCAATGAGTGTGGCTTCCCTGTGTGCCGGCCTTGCTATGAGTATGAGAGGAGGGAAGGGACTCAGATGTGCCCCCAATGCAAGACTCGATACAAACGCCTTAAAGGTATATTATCTTACATAGAAAGAGCACCCTCTCTATTTTTGAGAGTTTTGGTACTTAATATCGAAAGTTTGGAATGTGAAGGGAGTCCAAGAGTGGAGGGTGATGACGATGAAGAAGACATAGATGATATTGAGCATGAGTTCAACATCGAAGATGAAGAGCAGAACAAAAGGCAGCATCAGCATCAGCAGCAGCAGCAGCAGCAGCAGCAGCAAAACAAGCACATCACAGAGGCAATGCTCTATGGAAAGATGAGTTATGGAAGAGGTCCTGATAATGGTGACACCAGTCCACCTCAATTCCCTCCAATCATAACTGCAAGATCTAGACCTGTGAGGAATCAACACAACTTAAAACCTTAGCATTTGCATTCCTTTGAATTTCAAAACTCTGAACTTGATTCACTGTAAATGTAGGTGAGTGGAGAACTCCCATTGATGTCCAATGGCCATAACTATGGAGATTTCTCTTCAACACTCCATAAGCGTGTGCATCCTTATCCAGTGTCTGAACCGGAAATCGGTGAGCATTGTTTGAAATTGAATCCCTTGAGTGATTGATCATTAGTACAAGTTTGCTCAAATGGTGGTGTTTTTGGGTGAATAGGGAGTGCAACATGGGATGAGAAGAAGGAGATGGGGTGGAGAGACAGGATGGATGAGTGGAAATCCAAGCAAGGCCTTCTCGGTGGTGATACAGACGATATAGACCCTGATATGCCGATGTAAGTCTTTCGGTATCTCATTATCAGTTAAACAAAAAGATTGGTCTATATAATATGTATATGCATGCTGCAGAGTGGATGAAGCTAGGCAGCCATTGTCAAGAAAGGTACCAATTGCATCTAGCAAGATCAATCCTTACCGGATGATCATCGTAGTCCGCTTGGTAGTCCTAGGCTTTTTCCTCCGTTACCGGATTCTCAACCCTGTTCATGATGCAATCGGCCTTTGGCTCACCTCAATTGTTTGCGAGATCTGGTTCGCCATCTCATGGATACTTGATCAGTTCCCCAAATGGTTCCCCATTGATCGTGAGACTTACCTCGATCGCCTTTCTCTAAGGTAAGCATATGTTTCTGTTTTTCTTCCTGCTTAATGGATTTGTGGTTTACTCAACCTATTTTCTGCCAAGTAATCAATCTACATAATGATGTGTTTTTTTTTTTGGTAGATATGAGAGAGAAGGAGAACCTTCAATGTTATCACCAGTGGACTTATTTGTGAGTACAGTGGATCCATTGAAGGAGCCTCCTCTGGTCACTGCAAACACAGTGCTATCAATCTTAGCAGTGGATTATCCTGTGGACAAGGTGTCATGCTATGTCTCTGATGATGGTGCTTCAATGCTTACATTTGAAGCTCTATCAGAGACATCAGAGTTTGCAAGAAAATGGGTGCCATTCTGCAAGAAATTCAACATTGAGCCTAGAGCTCCAGAGATGTACTTCTCACTCAAGGTAGACTATCTTAAGGACAAAGTTCAGCCTACTTTTGTTAAAGAACGCCGTGCAATGAAGGTATGTGGATTCTCGTAGGAAATAATAGTCCTACATTGATTAATTAAAACAATTGTTGAATGTTGATTTGAATATATATTTCTGAATGCAGAGAGAGTACGAAGAATTCAAAGTGAGGATCAATGCATTGGTAGCAAAAGCCATGAAAGTGCCCGCGGAAGGTTGGATCATGAAGGATGGAACTCCGTGGCCGGGGAACAACACCCGGGATCACCCTGGCATGATCCAAGTCTTCTTGGGTCACAGCGGAGGGCATGACACAGAAGGCAATGAGCTTCCCCGTCTCGTTTATGTCTCTCGTGAGAAGCGGCCCGGGTTTCAGCACCACAAGAAGGCTGGTGCCATGAATGCTTTGGTATTGCTTTTGAACTATGGATATTTCAATTGGAGAGAGTGTCTCACCAACTCTTCTATGAATTACCTATGATTTTGAATTCGGTTGCAGGTTCGGGTTTCTGCTGTGCTTACTAATGCGCCATTCATGCTCAACTTAGATTGTGATCACTACATCAACAACAGCAAAGCTATCAGAGAAGCGATGTGCTTCTTGATGGATCCACAAGTTGGGAAGAAGGTGTGCTATGTTCAGTTCCCCCAGAGGTTTGATGGGATTGACAAAAATGATCGATACGCCAACCGAAACACCGTCTTCTTTGATGTAACACCAATTTTCATACGCGCCTCAATAAGCTCATTTATTCATGGATGAATTCAGTGAAACTAGTTTTGATTTGGTTTTGTTTTTATGAAGATTAACATGAAAGGATTAGATGGAATTCAAGGCCCAGTGTATGTCGGTACTGGGTGTGTCTTTAGGCGACAAGCTTTGTATGGTTACAACCCTCCCAAGGGACCGAAACGCCCGAAAATGGTGACCTGTGACTGCTGCCCGTGCTTTGGCCGCCGCAAGAAGAATGCCAAGCATGGAGATGGCAAATTCACAGCAGACACAGGTAAAAAAACATCAAGTTAATATACTTCCATATAAAAAGTAATAATCTAACATGTCTAACAACTGAACTTGCTACCATGAAGCAGTGGAAGACGACGATAAGGAGATGTTGATGTCTCAGATGAACTTCGAGAAGAGATTCGGGCAGTCAGCGGCATTCGTTACATCAACTCTAATGGAGGAGGGTGGAGTTCCTCCATCTTCAAGTCCCGCGGCCCTGCTCAAAGAAGCCATTCATGTCATCAGCTGTGGCTATGAAGATAAGACTGAATGGGGCTTGGAGGTATATATTCTGATCGATTCATATCAGCATTACACTAAATTAACTGATGGGGGACTATTAGATTAACCACTGATACATCTCTTGTGTTTGTGTAGTTGGTTGGATCTATGGATCCATCACTGAAGACATCCTTACAGGCTTCAAGATGCATTGCAGAGGGTGGAAGTCTATATACTGCATGCCAAGAGGCCGGCATTCAAGGGATCAGCACCAATCAACCTTTCCGGATAGGCTTAACCAAGTTCTCCGGTGGGCTCTCGGCTCAGTCGAGATCTTTTCAGTAGACACAGTCCAATGTGGTATGGTTACAAGACCGGCCACCTCAAATGGCTTGAGAGATTCGCCTATGTGAACACCACCATCTATCCCTTCACCTCTCTTCCTCTCCTTGCCTATTGCACCCTCCCTGCAGTCTGCCTGCTGACCGGGAAGTTCATCATGCCGACGGTATGCAGCTATTTGCTATAATTCTAATAGAGGAAGACTGTAATTTTTATTGATTACTAAGTTCTATTACAACTGAATAAAGTAGAGCCCGAATAGAACTAAAACATCTATTTCTGAATCTTTAGAGCTTATAATTACGAGCTTGTTTTTATCTTTAACTTCATTAAATTTTGATGAATGATGCTTGACACTCTTTTTTTTTTATCATATATCATCAGATCAGCACATTTGCGAGTCTCTTCTTCATAGGCCTTTTCCTCTCCATTTTCGCCACCGGTATCCTAGAACTCCGGTGGAGTGGAGTGAGTATTGAGGAGTGGTGGAGGAATGAGCAATTCTGGGTCATCGGTGGTGTTTCGGCCCACCTCTTCGCCGTCATACAAGGCCTACTCAAAGTCCTAGCAGGCATTGACACCAACTTCACAGTTACTTCCAAGGCTTCCGATGACGAAGACTTCGGTGAGCTCTATGCCTTCAAGTGGACCACTCTACTCATCCCTCCGACAACCTTACTGGTCATAAACCTTGTCGGAGTTGTCGCCGAGTATCCGATGCCATCAACAATGGATACCAGTCATGGGGACCATTGTTTGGGAAGCTCTTCTTTGCATTCTGGGTCATTGTTCATCTCTATCCATTCCTCAAGGGGTTGATGGGAAGGCAGAACAGGACTCCTACCATTGTTGTCATCTGGTCTGTTCTTCTTGCCTCCATTTTCTCACTTCTGTGGGTCAGGATTGATCCATTTGTGATCAAATCCAAAGGGCCTGATGTCAAGCAGTGTGGCCTCAATTGCTGATCATGTGTTCAAATTCTCTTCTTCTTCCTCTTCTTCTTCCTCTAATTGGAAGTGTTTGTGTTTAATTTCCTTTTATGTTTCTGAGCGTATCAATGTTTGGACATAAACTAAGTTTTGCAATTGATACAGAGGTTGTTGGAAGACTTAATGTTATTTTCTTTTCATTAATTTTTTTTTTTTTAACTAAGAACATAAGCGCCTTCCATGAATCGACTATATAGGATGTCTTGCAGTAGTTTTACGCTTGATCTTACCACTCAGCCACAATGGTGATGGGATTCAACCCCGGATCTTCTAGGTGTCAAATCCTCATAAGAGAGACTTTGCCGTTCGGCCAAGAGGCCTTTGGCATAATTAATTCTTGGTTTTAATTAGAATGTATATCTTCTTTTGTGTCAGTGATTCTTTTCAATAAAGCATTACAGTTTATGACTAATGATCCTTAAAAACACTTTCCAATCAATAAAAACTATTTTATTACCTAAGATTAGTGTCAGCAATTTTTTTCTAAAATCTAAACACTAAAAATGAATTAGAATATAAACTTTATATTTTAGCTTTTTCACAAATTTTATTTAAGAAACTCTATATGTTATTAAAATAATTTGAATTATTCAAGGTATACTCTATTTATTATTAAAAATATAAAGAAATTAAATTTATTTTTGATAAAGTGATAACAGGAAGGGGTTTTTTTAAGAAAAAATTGGATAAACCATATTTACTAATAATATGAAAGATTGATTATAACAGACTCAATAGAAAATAATATGATTTATTAAATCATAGTGAATTAAGTGCAGCTTTCCTGACTGAGTTGGTGGTGCCTCAGGTCCTCCCTCGGACTATTGTCATATTGTCCTCAATAGTCTCATTGCCCTATCCTATCCTGGTGTGTTACTAGCAAATTCGAGATTCCTTTTTATCAAGTTTTGCATTGGAGCCGTGTCCAGGAAAAAGATATCTTGAATAATTTTTAAGATTGTATGAGGAATGTAAAAAAAAAAAAAAAATAAATAAATAAATAAATAAATAAATAAATCCTAAAATCGCAATAAAAGGATAACCATAAACCCCATAAAAACAAACTTTTTCCCGGGTTTTTGTTTTGTGAAGTTATGGCGATTCAATTACGCAGTTGAGCTGTTCTCTCTCTTCGGGCGGCCTCGTTCCCGGAGATTCATTCGCTGAAACCCTAGAGAGTTCATACTCCGAGTGAAGGATTCCAAGCCCTCTTTGTCAATGGCCTTGCCCAAGTGTTGGCCTTTCCGGGCCGTGCTGCTAGTGTTCGCATTATTATTATTATTATTATTATTTTGAGGAGTGCGCACATGGTGTTTGATGGAATTCCTAAACCAAATTTTCAATGTTTAATGTTTGTTACTTCGGTGTTATTTATATCTGCTAAATAAGAAGGATATGGACGCTATATGGCTGTATAAGGGCATTAGCCGGCATGCCGCATTGCAAGACAATGTCTTACTTTCTAAGCTGTTGAAGGCTTGTGCCAAGTTGCCTGATTTAGGGCTGGGAAAGATGTTTCATTGTGATATAATCAAGGTTGGAAGTCCTGATTGTTTTGTGATCAATGGACTTATCAATGTGTATGTGAAATGCGGGAACATGGAATGTGCTCGTAGACTGTTTGATGGAATGCCAGAGAGGAATGTGGTTTCATGGACTTCCATTATTTCAGGTTTCATTCAGAATGATTGCCCAGAAGATGGATTGGTGTTTTTTAATCAAATGAGAGGAGAAAGCGTTAAGCCTAGTGAGCACACAGTAGGGAGCTTACTTGTTGGGGCTTCGAGGCTTGGTGCTTTGCATCAAGGCAAATGGATCCATGGTTGCATTATAAAGAATGGGATTCACATGAATTCTTTTGTAGGCACTGGATTGTTAGACATGTATGTGAAGTGTGGAAAAGTTAGTGATGCCCGTTGCATCTTTGATGAGCTATGTGATGTGGATTTGGTCTCATGGACTGCAATGGTCGTTGGTTACACTCAAAAGGGGTGCCCAATTGAAGCGCTGAAGCTATTTTCTGACAAAAAGTGGACTGACATCATTCCTAATTCAGTCACCATTGCAAGTGCTCTGTCTGCTTCTGCGCAACTGAAAGATTTATTTTTCGGTAAATCAGTACATGCACTAGGGTTTAAACTTGGATTTGAAGAATACGATGTCATGAAGAATGCTCTGGTTGATATGTATGCAAAATGTTGCAAAATGTTGGAGGCTAAATATATATTTGAAAGTGTATTTCAGAAGAATGTGGTCACATGGAATGTGATGATGGCAGGGTATTCTCAAAATAACTTTGGCTATGAAGCTCTCTCACTTTTCAGACAGATGCAGACTGCCGGCTGCTCACCGGATGCCATAACTGTTGTGGGAGTGCTCTCTCTGCCTCTGCTTGTCTAGGAGCTCTTCATGTCGGCTGTTCTTTGCATGTCTATGCCATGAAGCATGCATTTTATCAAATGTCTATGTGAGTACTGCTCTTCTAAACTTCTATAACAAATGCGGCGATGCAAATTCAGCGCTGCTCAATCTTCAACAATGAGATGAATGAGAGGAACACTGTGACATGGTGTGCGATGATGGGCGGGTACGGAGTGCAAGGTGATTCTGCTGATTCTATTGCTCTGTTTAGCAAAATGTTAGAAGAAAAGCTGTCTCCGAATGATGTGACTTTCACCAACATTCTATCTGCTTGTAGCCATACTGGAATGGTCAGTGAAGGCCAGAAGTATTTCAATATCATGTTGCGCGATCATGGCATAACTCCCTCGATGAAACACTATGCATGTATGGTTGATATGCTAGCCAGAGCTGGATGGCTTGAAGATGCATTGAAATTCATCGAAAGGATGCCGATGCAACCAGAGGTTAATGTTTGGGGGGCTTTCCTTCATGGGTGCAGGATCCATTCGAGGTTGGACCTTGGAGAAATGGCAGCTAAACGGGTGATTGAATTGCATCCAGAAACTGCAGATTACTATGTTCTGGTGACCAATTTTTATTCTTTGATGGGAATGTGGACAGAAGCTGACGAAGTGAGGAGATTGATGAAGGGAAGAAGATTGAACAAGTCCCCTGGATTGAGCTTTGTGAGTCTGGATAATGGATTGAGCTATGTGTTGCATTCTCATGGCAACCAAGATACAGATTTGTTGTGTTCTTTTTCATGAAGGTATGTGTGTATATGTATATTGAATTTAAGGATGAAATTTGCATTTTGAGATATAGTTCCCAAGAGTTATTAAGGAGGAAATTGTTTGGTGAATTAAGACAATTGGTTTAATGAATAATTTGTAGTACATTGCATTCCTTGCAGTATTATCAAATTCCTGATAATTTCACTGCAGAATTATGGAAATTATTCACAGGTTATTTCCAATAACTTCCTATGTTATGTAGGGCTATAAACGGGCCGAGCTTGCTGGGGAAAGTTTGAACCCAATTCCTACAGTGATGGATATAAGCGCAATTGAAATTCCTGGGGAGTTATACATGTTTGTGTCTGGCGTGGTAATGCTTTGCTTGCCTCGGCCCAGCTCGAATTCGGCTCGAAACTGCCTAGCTCGAGTTTAGCTCGAAAAAGTTTGCTCGAGCTCGGCTCGATTTTAATTTCAAAAGGTCGAAATTAAGATCTTAATTATAATTTTAAAATCTTGAGCTCGGTTCTATTTAGCTCGAAATTAAAAACTTATTTATAAATTAATTTTTTATATTAAATATTAAATATTAAATATTATATTTATATATTAATATTAATTTTCGAGTTGAGCTCGGCTCAAAAGCTCGAAATTTCGAGCCGAGCTCAAGCTTTTACCGAACCGATCTCAAGTTGCTCACGAACAACTTGATCGTTTGACTTCCTAATGTTATGTAATGAGGGTTATCTATGAGCAATTGAGACCGGGAACTCAAACTAATAGAAATTTACAAGATCATGCTTGCTGTTCCCAAACATGTTAGTCATAATGCGGGCAAAATCATAAACCCCATTAAATACAGTGTGCTCTTGATCTTCTATTTACCCTTTCAAACTTTCACTTTCTGCATTTCCTTTTACTTTGGATGTGCATGATACAAAAATTACATGGGAGAGGAAATATCTCAGCCCTCTGCAAGTTAAAAAAAAGAGACAACAAATGTTTTTGCCACAAATTTACACTTCTAGACCAAGCAAGTGTGTTGTCTAGCAATCCTATGAGTTGTTAGTTGCAGCTGCAAACAAGCAAGAGGTTCTGGTTGATTTAGGGTTTCAACTTTCAACTGCCATTGTCAGCTATTTCATCTTGTAGAAATCCTGTCTCAATTGAATGAGATGAGTTCTTAGGCTGGACTCCTGAACCTGTTATATGCCAAATCGTAGGCCAAAAATTTTGATATATAAGTAGTCTGAAAAGTTAACTAAGTTATCAAACAAAAGTTAAAAAAAGAAGACTTGAGGTTTCTATCTTTACAGTCATGAAAGAGGAACAAATTTTCGATGAGACTAAGGGCTTTCATTTGCAAATTTGGCATGTTAAAGATCAGTAATTTAAGTTGAGAATAGGGTCTTTTTGTTAAAAATAATATTACATTTTGGTTTTTCCCCGTCCCCCCCCCCAATAAAAAAAAAAAAGAAATAAAACAAACCCTCCCCTAACATCCATTGACTTGATCTGGTCTGTAGTAAGGAAAAGGCCAAATGGTCCTTCTCTTGTTTCCTCATGCCATCCTTTCCTCCGGTTTCTCATCATACCCTTATATCTTTTTGAATGTTGGTTCTTCATCCTCTATACTATGATTCTATTATTTGCACCACCTTCTCTCCTATATGCTCTTATCTTACTTAATTTCCTATAGACTATTACCCTGTTCTTTCCACCATCTCCTCCCCTTATCCATCAAATCCACTGTTGGGGTGTCTCAAGGGGAACCATTTTCATAAAACAAATTTTGCAGCATAATTTTGCAAGCGTGTGTTGGTGTTAAACAAGAAACAAAAATGCGAATTGTACATAGTTAATCTATCTTAAATCCTAATATGTTCTAAAACAAACAGAAAATTGAATGCCTACCAAATCAATTTTAACCCTCACTAGCCACTTATCATGTGTTAACAAAAGAAAAGATGTAAGCTAGCTATACTTTTACCTGAATTGCTGCTGTTGAAGATAGCAGCTCTCTACACTCATTAAGCATGGCCCTCTCTTTTGCTGCAGCATCAGAGAGTTCAGAAGCCAGAAGGTTCATACCCTCCACCTGCAGACAAATACTATAATTCAGAACAGTCAAAATGTGTCAAGCCCGTTTACTCTACATGTCTCAAACTTCCAAATTCCAATCAAGCAGCTCACCAAGAAAGGATATTGCTCAAAAGATAATTCGGCATTTTAACCAATCTAAATTAGTGAGTGAACTACTTCTCATGTTAAAAAGCAATCTCCAGCTCTGCATCAGGCATTTTGCCTGAATTTTAAATGATACATACATTAATCATTGAAGCCCTAAACTCAATTCAAAGAATATTTCTGATTTTTATACAAATTAAACTATTCACACACTGCCATCATATAACGTGTGTTGTATATATTTGGCTAGCCTTTATCCAATGAATCCCCATGCTTTTTGGAAAACATATACTTAGAATCAGTAAAGGTACATAGAAGTGTTCAATGGAAAATGTAAAACAACCCACAAATGTTCCCCTACTTATCAACACTAAAGATTGCACACTGAACTGCTTTCATACTTAACTTTTTAAAGCCTAATATAAAGAGGTGTTTCTGAATACACTTCTACCACCTCACGAACTATAGCAATGAAATAAGTAGTTAATATCATTAGACATACCGTTTGCCTTTTCAAGTTTTGAAATACCTTAATATATCTATCACAAGCCAAATTAGAATAGAAGGCATGAGTATCATAATATTCTGATAACATAACTAGGTTCCATGGGGCCAATGTTCTCACAAAATATGTCAACAATTGAATCATCCTCCATATCATGTCAGAAAATAATACAGAATCAGTATCACTGTTGCACATAACATCAACAAGCAGACAACGTTTCCTCAACTGCAAATAACTTCAAACATCCTTATATAAGAAAATCATTGTGCTACAGGAGATACAAAACAAGGTAAATGGCAACATGATGTTGCTATTTTACTTGAAAGATACTACAGAAGTCAAAGATTAAAAAGCAA
This sequence comes from Dioscorea zingiberensis, assembly GCA_026586065.1. NCBI lineage: Eukaryota > Viridiplantae > Streptophyta > Magnoliopsida > Dioscoreales > Dioscoreaceae > Dioscorea > Dioscorea zingiberensis. The sequence continues at coordinate 37,959,063 of CM048825.1, read as the reverse complement.
AGCTACTAAGGAAGAATTTATATCTGCTGTTCCTCAAACCTTTCATATGAAATATTTTATACCAACTATCCTCACCAAACATATAATAAGGAAATGCAACAAAATGGAAGATCGTGATATGGGATGCCATCTTCATTGCCTTAATTTGCAGTTATCATCTTGTAATTATATATATCAGAAGAATTTGAAACAACAATAATCTGGCGCAAGAAGTTACTTCAAGACATTTGGGCCAACCTATATAAGATCTTCCTAAAGTATAATGTCTTAGAATTTAAGTTCTTTCTCCTATATCCTATTTTCTTAAGTAGTCTTGCAATTAAAAAATAATAATGTCACTTGCTTGACCAATAATGGGAAGCAAAGGCACTGTTATTTTACATGCAAATTTAATATTTTACCTTGGATAACAAAAAACAAACGGAGGAACCCATTGCTTGCATAACATCAACTGCAGAACTAATTGCATTCTTCACAGCACAAACATCTACCTGTAACAGAAAAAGAGCCAAAAAGAATGAACATGATGACTTTAGAGAAACAACTTTATAGGTAATGTTCATAATTCCATTTTGGCTGATTTTAAGCATGAGTATTTAAATAATTGACTACTGTGATCCAAAAACTTGACAATACCATACGATTAGCACTCTTGTCATTGATCACATACCCTTGTGCCCCCTGAAACTGGAAGACGAAGAGTGCTAGCTTTAAGAGCTTCAATTGCAGCCGATAATGAACTAGAATGTTCTTTTTCCAGCGTAGCCCAGTCTTCGAGGTATGCCATCTATGACAATAAAACGTTTTAAACAAGCGTTCATGTTTGCAAAAGATGTATGAGTAGTCATATGTTATAAGAGTAAGTTGTAGAAAGAAATAAACAAAGGAAAAAAAAAAGAGTAAGAATGCTGAATACAAAAAAGAATAGGTAACTAGTTGACCGGTCTCCCTGAAACTAAGGAACTAATTTTCTAAATACTAACAGGCACATTACTAAAAACCTGAAAGTACCTACACGCATTACAACAGCATAGTTTCAATAGGTTGGCACTTCTAAAATGTAATGGAAGGTTGGGGTGTAATATCATAAAGTGTAGCAGATCCATTATGTGACTGATGCCACTAAAAATCCAAATTAGTATCAGACTCTTTTAAGGTTACTGTGTCAAATATATCAAGTGGACATGGGAAATCGAAATCCAATGCCAATAAGGGCAAGGAATATTAACCTATGTAGCAGAAAAAAGAAAATGCATTATCTGAGACTTACTTGTTCTTTTAGGATCATGTTTAACTTCATCTCTTCTTTCAGATATTGCAAGTTGATCCTTTTTGATGTGACAGAGCTATGCAATTCTGAAATTCTACTCCAGACAGTGTAAAGAATATCCTGTTTCATGCAATCAAGTATACAGTTGTCATGCCAACAGAAGAACCATAGTTTAAGTACATTGAGGAAATGCAAGACAACAACAACAACTGAGCCTTAATCCCATACTAGATGGGGTCGGCTATATGGATTCTCCTCTGCCTTCTACGCCAGCACTCAAATATGAAATAAGATAAAAATTAAATAAACTGAAATAAGATGAAACATAAAAAATTCATAAATAAATAAATAATACTAATAACAAATAATTTTATAAGAGAATGGAATGTTAGAAGCAAAAAAGTATTCCTACAGACAAAGCTAGGCTAATGAAGGAAAATAAAATAAAATAAAATTAGCCGACTTATCGGTAATCCTATACTAGGCGGGGTCGGCTATATGGATTCTTTGTCTCCATGTCGCTCTGTCACAAGTTTTCAGCAAGATCCTGGCTCAATATCTAACATACGTAGATCCTGGGGACACTACCTCTCTCCACGTAATCCTAGGCCTACCTCTACCCCTCTTCTTACCTTCTACAACTAAACTATCACATTTCCAACCTGGAGCACTGGGGTCTCCTACAGACGCTGTCCAAACCATCTTAAACGCCCTTCTCAGATTTTTATCTTCAATCGCAACATGCACCTTCTCAGCTCTGGAGCATATGTTTCATTTCTTAATCTCATTCCAATCTTGTATGAATTCACTCATCCACCTTAACATCCTCATTTCGCCACACTCATCTTATGGATATGTTGAACTTTAGTTGCCCAACACTCGCCTCAGATAGCATGGCCGGTCTAACCGGCCCCTATAAATTTTCCTTTTACTTTGTTAGGCATCTTTTTATCACATAACACCCCCGCCAAGACTTCTCCATTTCAACCATCCAAATTTGATTCTATGGGTTACATCTTCATCTATCATCCCATCATCCCGGAAGATTTTAACCTAAATACTTAAAAATTGCTAACCCCAGAGCACTACCACCCCTCTAGTTTCACTTCTCCTTCATCTCTCCTACTTAGACTAAAATTACAAACAAGATATATTCCGTCTTACTTCTACTTAACCTAAAGTTCCCTTTACTTTCTAAAGTTGCTTTCTCCATAATTCTAAATTTTGATTTACTCCATCTCTACCTCATCCACTGTGATAATATCATCTCTAAAACAACATACACCACGGGACGCCATCTCTTGGATATAACTAGTTAATTCTATCCATTACTAGGAGTAAACAAGTATGGGCTCGAGGCCGATCCCCGATGTAAACCCATCATATAGGGGAATTCCTCCGTGATCGCCTCCTAATCGCTCTCTCTCACACTTCAGAATCAGCCCTTCATACATATCCTTAATAATATTTATATATTTTATACATGAATGTTTTTCTCTCCAATACCAATTAAAAGGACTTGTCTGCATCTCTATCATATCTTTCTCTAGGCCAAATCTAAAACCATATGGGTATCCTTCTTCTTTCTCTATAGATCTCCATCAAGCTTCCTTAATAGGAAAATGGCTTACATTGTGGATCTACCCCAAGCATAAAACCAAATTGGTTCTCTGACACCTTCGCGGATATCCCCTCGAAGTCGATGCTCTATTACCCTCTCCCAGAGTTTCATCGTATGACTCATTAACTTAATACCACGGTAGTTGGTGCAATTTTGAATATCTCCCTTACTCATGGTTTTCAAAAACCTTCGAGGCTTACGCCTCTGAGGCTCTGAGGCTTAGAGGCTCTCAAAACGCCTCGCAGGCTTCGGCACCATATCGCAGGCTTAAGCCTGGCCGGTTGAGGAAACTTACGCCTCGAGGAGGCTACATCTCAAAGAAGCCCTTGAGGCTTAAGCCTCTGCTTTGGAATCTTTTTGAAGATGTGGAGAGGTTCGGAGCCAAGGCCGATGATGAAGGTGTTGATGTCACCACGGTAGTGGGATTACAGATGTATTATCAACACTAATGTCAATCTAGGTTCTTAGACCTTGTACCATGCCTTCTTAAAAACAAATAAATAAATAAATAAAAATATTTTTTATGTCATGTAATTATATTAATACAACAACAACAACAACTAAGCCTTACTCCCATACTAGATGGGGTCGGCTATATGGATTCTATGTTGTCATGTCGCTCTTCAATATGAAATAAAAATAAAATAAAATAGAATGAAATAAACAGAAATACAATGAAATAAACTAAAATACAGTGAAATAAAATGAAAAATAAAAATACATAAATAAATAATAATAACAACAAATAATTCTATGAGAAATTGAGATGTTAGAAGCAAAACAGTATCCCAACAAACAGAAATTTCTAACGAAAGTTAAAACTTTTTAAATTGCTTATCCAGTAATCCTATCTTAGGCTTAGGCTTATATTAATTCTTTGTCTCCACGCATTTCTGCCTCACAAGCCAGCATCCTACTCAATATCTAACATACGCAGGCCCTGGGACACTACCTCTCTCCACGTAATCCTAGGCCTACCTCTTACCCCTCTTCTTACTTCTACAACCAAACTATCACATTTTCAAAGCACTTGGGGGGTCTCCAAAGGTCACGTGTCCAAACCATCTTAAACGCCTCTTCTCGTATTTTATCTTCAATCACAAATACGCACCTTTTTGTCGGATGTGATCATTTCTAATCGGATGTAATTATATTAATAAATATAATGAAATAAAAAATCGAGAATAGGAACAAGGACAAATACGTGAAAATCAAGTTAAGATCCTTCACTTCATGGAAATCCTACTTATATTAACATATAGTTATGTGACACTTCACGGAAAAGTCAAGCTTGTGCTTACATGTGATTGTAATTTTTCTTACAGTATGCATATTATGGGTGTTTTTATTTAATGTATTTGAGTGACGACTTTGTTTTCTTACTATATTTTATTTTTTTATGAACTATATTATGAGTGTTTTTATTTAATGTACTTGAGTTATTGACATTCTAATATATTATTTTTTTTTTTTAATTTATTTAATTTTTTTGTTGAGGCTTACGCCTCGTCTCGCCTCAAGGCTTACGCCTCAAGAGGCTAAAGCAAAACGCCTCGGTACCCGATTTCGCCTTTTAAAACCTTGCCCTTACTCTTATAAATAGGAACCAAAATGCTCTTTCTCCAGTCGTCGGGCATTTTCCCCCCTTTTAAGATAGAGTTGAAGAGTTTGGTTAACCACTCCACCCCCACTTCTCCAAGACACTTCCAAACTTCAATCTGTCGGGGATACCATCACGGGCCATGAGCTTTTCCAAACCTTCATTTTTCCCATCATGCCTCCTGACTTCACTAGGCACGATCTTTACGTGTGTAGCTAAAGTTCCTTTCTATCACCACGTTCTTTGCATAAAAATTTATAAAGTTATCTTACATGACTTGCGTTGAACAAGTGATCAAAGTAGTTTCTCCATCTTTCCTTGATTTCCTTATCTCTGTCAAGACTGGCGCATTTGAGACTCATCCTTAATGCACTTGATTTGGGTCAAGTCTTTCCCTTTTTATCTCTTAGCCTTGCTATCTTGTATACTTCATTTTCCCTTTCGTGTCCCTAACTTTTGGTATAAATCAGCCTAGAGATTTACCTGACCGCTTAACTAGCTGCTTTCTTGGCCTCTTTTTTTGCCCTTTTATACTTTTCAAAGGCTTCTCCATCCTCAGCTGTGGGTAATTTCTTATACCAATATCTTTTCTCTTTAAGAGGAAATGCAAGACATTAATTCAAATTAGTTTCAAGCAAATTCTATCAAAATTTATATTGGAGATTGAGCAAAAAAAAACATTTATATTTGCTGTAGAAAATCAAACAAAAAAATAGTTCTGAATAATAGTTATTTCTTCAGCTGTACGCTTTTCTCCAAGAATTTGTTGATTCAGATCACCATTGTAGTCTTGTTAAAGATAATGTCTCTGGTGATAATAGGAACCTCATCAATAGTTTCGTAATTCATATTAATGCATAATACTTAGGAGCATAGTTGCCAGTTTTAACAGAAAGGAACTAATAGTCAATTCTTACTAAATTGCCATACTAAAGATGAAAAGAATTTCAAGGAAAAGAATTTTAAATTGATTGACAATATAAATCAGGAAGGAATTTGCAATCTAAGTTACAGTAGTTCAGAAGTACTATAGTTTCAAATTAATCCATCTTCACCAAGCAAAAGAAACAAAGAAGATTTACTGCCCAACATGAATAGCAATACTTAACAAAAAATAGATGTGAATGGACAACAACTTTTCAAAACCCAATGGATAACTAAATATAGTATTCATTCGCTAGCTAATTCATTCATCTAAAGCCTTAGGATCTGTACCTCTGCTGCCATTTTCTGTATGATTGATACTGCATCTGATAGTGCATTGACAAAGAGCCACTGCAAGTTCCTATTGTAAAGCAGCCTCAGCTGATGGCCATCTTCTATCTGGTTTGCACTCTTCTTTCCTTTCCTCATATCAACAGTATAGTTGAGAACAGAAGATGTAACACCAATCCGACCAGAAGTAGAGCTGGATGAAGAGAAAGGAGTTGATGGTCGAGTACGAGATGGGCTTTGTGTGCCCCTTGTGGTTGAAGATGGCACTGGTAAGTTCTTATTTGGTGATGAGGGCCGACTAAGCCAGGAAGGGGAGAAGAATGAGTCCTGCTTGGGCGTATTACTGATGCAGCCCTTCCTGAAGGAGTCGAAGAGACATTTACACCGACACCTACATCACGTTCCAACTTTCTGCTCCCATCAGAAAGAACTTGCCTTGCAACTTCCCTCATTGATTCTTGAAGCCCTTTTCCTGAACTATCAGATACTGGTGTTCTTCTTGGTGAAACTCCTCGTGTTGAAACTGGTAGGGAGGCAGATCTGTTAACCTTCTCAGTCAGATCCATGCTCCTTGACAAGGAAATAGCAGACATCTTCCCACCACTAATACCAGGCCAACGATGCTGCTCCACCACCCTTGAATGCGAATTCTCAACCGGCCTAGAATTTTCTGACTGGTCAGAGGTGTTCCTCCCCCTTAAAGGAGTCCTCTTCCTCTCAGAACCCACATTGATGGAAGATTTCAATGAATGATCAGGAGATCTATCTCTGAATGGCTTTTCCTTCCGACTAAGAGGAATGGAGACAGATTCAGATTGAAATGATGCAGTCAGGCTCCTCATTGAAGGCCACAATCCATCATTGGCTCTGACACCAAAAGATCTCCGAGAAGCACCGAGTAACTCTAGTCGTGAATCCGCATTACAGGCGTGGGAGACCTTGAAGATGGGGTAGGCGGTGTGGAAGGCCTAGAGGTTGGCCTAGAGGTTGGCGATGAAGGTGCAGAATACCTTGGCGTAGTGGTGGAGGGGCGCTGCCTCTCAGCAGATTGGGAGCGCTTAGGAAGCACAGCCCCTGAAGTGGGGGATGTCCGTCCAGCATTGGGGGAAGGGCACCGTCGTGGGGCAGCTATAGTTGATGACACCGCAGACTTATACCTTGATGAAATCTCTCGCATGCGAGGCTTGCGTACAGCTGTGACAGCATTGTTCTTCTCAGACGGTACCAATGGTGGCCGAGGAGGATCTTCCTTCTGCTCCACCACAGCCCCTTCAAGGCTACTCCCATCCATCCACAACCCCCTCCAAATCAAACCATATTGAAATCTTCTACATAGAAATATACCCTACTCCATAGGAATGCCACCACCCCCTCAAATCCTCCAACATTGGATGATCAAATCAAACAATCCACAAAAATTTCAGCATTTCCAAACTACAAATAAACAACAGAGAAGTACTACCAAACCACCAAAAATAGGGCAAGAAGAAAGCATATTTGCAAAATTGCAAGGCAGAAAATAAACAAATCTGCACTTCAAATTCATCATGAAATGCCTGAATTGGATGGGGGACGTTCAGAATTCGCGAAGTCGGTGTGTCAAACAAAGGATGAATCTCTGAACTCCAGGGGCCTTTAATTAATATCAGATAAAAATTCTATTTTTGAGGGCTTGTTTCCTCTCCTTATCACGAGAGTTTCCTGACTAGAAAACACCTAGGAGCAACCCGTCCATAAAAAGAAAGGGAATTTAATGCAGTGGGAGAGACAAATAGGATGGTTACCTGATTCTTCAGTTTCTTTCCTACTGAACAAATCTGGAGTAAATTGGTAAAAATAAAGCAAGGTGAAAACAAAAATGGGAGTACTAATTCAGGGAATAAATAGATTGGGGATTTTAGGGCTTGTGGGAGAGGCAAGGAGATCCACGTTGCAGAGGTTGGGGATTATTTTTATAAAATTATGCAGAGAAAATGATAAAAAAAAGTACTGATTTTATTGGTTTGCAGCAAGGATACTTCCTTCTAGGGTTTTGGATTTTAGCAAAAGGACGGGTAAACAAAATCACAATTGAGAGAGAGAAAGAGCCAGAAGGGCCAGAGAAACCGATTAAAGACTGGTGAATCGGGAAAGCCGCCATAGTCCCCTGATTTCCCGAACATATACAGAGATCCGAAATCCGAAAAAGCTTCGGAAAATAGAACAAAAATGAGAAAATAATTTTTCCTTTTGGAGATTTATCAAAGGTTTTCCAAATCTTTCCAAAAAAACAAATTCGTGAAATCATCAGAGCCCTAAACAATCTCGCATAAACGAATCCAGAAAGTAATTAAGCATAAAATACATAACTTCAAGGAAAAAAAATAACAAATTCATCTGAAGAAAGCCCTGAATCCCCACAATTCCATCAAATCGCGCTTCGATTACACCAAAAACAAAGAAAAAACAATAAAGAATTCACCAAAACACAAGAACAATTAAAAAAAAACGAATAACAAGGATTCAGAAACAGCGTCGTACCTTGGGAATCACACACCCGTCCACGCTTCTCCTGACGAGCGATCAAACAACAAACAAAGAAATCGATCGCACGAGCACCCAAACATAAAATAACCCCCCGATCGAGAACCAAAAGAGATCGAGAAATTGCTATGAATCCCTAGAGTTTCTTCTTCGATTCCGTCCCGCGGCTTTCTTGAGAGAGAAAGTAAAGGAAACGGTTTTTCAGTTAGAAAGAGAGAGAAAATATGGCCTTTTTTTCATTTTTTTAATATAATAATTCAAATTATTCCGATATTAACGTATATATGATCAAATAAAAGAAAAACATTATAAAAATTTAATTATTGCAAAAAGGGAGCAAGTCAAGCAAATTTTAGAAGAAAAAAAAACCTCTTTAATTTTTTAATTATTCAACATATAAAAATTTTCTCCAGACATTGAGCTTGACTTTTTTAATATTTAATAATCCAATTTTAATTATTTTGCATTCAAGGAAGAATTTTATTATATAAACCTTAATATAATATAATATAATATATAAACTAAAAAGAAGGATCTAACGGTCACTAGGTCAAAAGGCTGAGAACAGGAGGACCAGGCATGGGAGAACACGCGGTTCTAGGACGATACTGTCTCTCCACGGCACTTTTTAGCTAGCGTGGTCCACTATGATTTTTTGTAAATCATACGGCTAGAAACGTCTTATTTATCAGACAAAGCAATCTCGAGGCAAATGGTCACAAAGTGGGCCTGATTTGGACCATTGAAAGCGTAAAAGGGCCGGGAGCATCTCCAAACAGTTGCACAACGGGCCTCCTCTTAGCTAAGCATGGGCCCCAACTATTTTTTAGTTTTAATTTTCAGTAATAATAAGGGTTCTTTTGCAAATACTTATTTTGACAAGACGATCGGTCCTGTGGTTGAACCGAGACATGGCAACATCACAATGGTGGTCTTTCTCTGGTTTAAGTTCGAAGCAAGCCCACCATTGTGATGTTGTAACGTCTTGGTTACACTATGGGACCGGTCCCATGGGATCATCACTCTATAGCATGATAGCATACCATGGGGTGTTTCTATGGTGGGGGTTTGGTGTTGGATTATAAAATTTTGGGTGTTGGGTTTTACACGATACCGATGCCTTCATAGTATTGTAGCATGCATTATATATATATATGGTAAATGCTATGTTATCGTGGTTATTGTAAACATGACACCATACCGTGGCATGCTAGGGTGTAGATTTTTAGGTGTTTTAGTATTTAGGTGCACGCACCTAATAGTAGTACCAAGCAACACACACACACACACACACATATATATATATATATATATATATATATATATATATGGAGATGATATTATAAAGTAGGCCAGGATTCTTTGTGCAAGTAAGGTCCACCTCTCATTTAATTCATTTCTTGCGAAAGATTTTAAGGATTTCCAACCGTATAGATGGAAAGAACATCGAAAAATAAGCTAGCATGTTAATTTTCATACAATTTGAGAATTTGTAGGGTCTTCATCTTGACGAGTGAAAATTTATAAAAATCTTATTGGTTCAAAATTTCACCATTTAAGATGAAGACCCTAAAAGTTTCCAAATTGTATGAAAATTGATATGCTAGCTTATTTTTCAATGTTATTTCCATTCATACGGTTGGATTTTCACAAAATACTGTGCAAGTAAACTATACACACAGATAGTGATGGCGCTCTACCGCATAATATCCCGAAGGTGTGTATATATATATATAAATAATAATAATAATAATAATAATTCTTTAAAATGAACTGGTTTGAAAAATATTTGGATGAGGGCAGGTTTTTGTTGAAATAATTAAAAAAATAATCTATGATCCTAAGATTTTTAATTTATTTTTAATATTTTTACAAAATACGGGCCATTGGGCCAAATATTTTTGAGACAGTTATTTCACAAATAAAACCCTTTATTTATTTATTATTATTATTTTTTATATGGCAACAAACGCCCCTTGAAAGGTCAGTCAAATTAGGCCGTGTACAGGGGCTCGGTTCATCTCCTGTTACACACAGCGCAGCTTATTGATTAGCAACCAAACACTTGAAAAAAATATTAAAAAACATCTTATTTTTAATCAAATATTTTATTAAATATAGTGGATAAAACTACATTCATTGATAATTCAACTGAAAGGTACCTAAGTGTGAGGTTTATAATAGATAAGTGTGAGGTTTTTTAGTGGGGCTGTGAACATATAATATTACTAGCTAGTTAGTGTATTAATTATTATATTAATTCTAAACCTTTATTTATAAGATTGTCGATCCTCTTCATCCCACATGCACCTCTATCTCTATGATTTATGATCTCTCTATATATAGAGAAGCATCATGTTGTCTCCCTATTGCCATTCCTTTTTTGCAAGCTTTGGCATGAATGGCAGCTCATCTTTCAAAGCACCAACCCCCCACTTGATGGGAGTTGCATGCTCACCCTAAAGCACACCATGTTGCCCATCCATTATCCTATTCACATATACCCTTTTTAGCTGTTTCCATTAACAGTGAATGCACATGTTCTGCTATTTCCTTTCTTTGTTTATCTTTTATGAAAATAAGATGAGAATTAAAACTCTTATTTTTGCTTGTTTTCACAAAAAAAATAATCAACTAACCCATTCTTCTCACAATGAGAAGTTAAGTATGCCACATGTCTCTTAGTCAAACAGCATAGATCCCTTACGCAAGGCATTTGACACCCGGAAAACTCAGGGTCGAATCCCCGTGCACAAGATAAGGGCGCAAAGTATGAGTTATTCAGTGGGGTGCCCATGTACACACGTAAGTCTTCTCCGTGTGGATTCGAGTTTAGTCTTGAGTAGTAAAATAGCATTGTGTGAAACTTTCAAGCTGTAAAATAAGTTGCACTGTGTGAAACCCTTGATGGTCTCAGCGTGCGGCTACTGTGCACACCCTATTTGACTAATCCTTAGGAGGGTGCTTGTCGCCCACGTCAAAAAAAGAAAGAGGTTGGGGAGTTTAATCAAGCCTATGACGTATTTCTAATTATTTGTCCATATTTATTAAAAAAAATCTCTTATTTTAAAATTAAAAAATATTAGAATAGTCTTTATTAGAGATAAATAAATACATTTAACAAGTTGACCAATCTACTCTGTTTAGACATGCTTAATCCTTCTAAATTCAAATAATAACTTAACTTTATTATATTTAAAAAATTAAATTTGATATTTTATATAATTATTGTTAAGATGTTTAGGATGGTGCTAATAGGTATAATTCATATTTGTAATTTATAATGATTTTTTATATTGATAGAATTATATGCTTTACAAATATGCTAGTCACTTTTATTTGTATTTATCCATTTTTAATCATATTTATTCATATTTAATTCATGTAATATAACTCATTTTTTAATCAAGCATCCTAAAATTTAAAATTATAATCACAATTTACAATATCATATTTAGGGGTATCAAACAATAAAGCTATTCATGAGCCACTTGAGTTCCGGGAGGTAAAAATTTGAGTTCCATTCAAAATTTCAATATATATATACTTACATTAAAATTTAAACTAATAGCTCTAAAAATTTAATTTTTTGTTTTAAAATATTTGGAAAACATAAATTTTATTTATTTAAAATATTGTATAATTTTTTATCATAAAAATATTATATAATTTTTATATTTTTATTTTATAAAAGTATAAAAAATTAAATTATAAATAAACTTTTTTTTTTTTTTTTGATAAAGTGGATAAACCACATTCCTTTATTTAATTAAGAGTTCATAAAAAAGATACATGATAGTGGATCCTCTTTGGATCTAATTAGTTACATTTAGATGTTATGCCCTTCTCAGTTCAGGTGTCCCATGAGTCCCTTCCGTCCTGGCTATTATGGCTATCCTCAAAGTCGGTCCCGAGGGGATGTTGAGCGGTCTCCTCACGTGTGAGTTCTAGGCTTCTTTTGACAATGGATTCCATCGCCATCAGCTTCGGCTTTTTAGGCGCATGCGCTGCATCAAACCAAGAAAGGGTGAGGTAGTCGATATCACGAATAGTTTTCATGAAAACGCGTTGTTTATCATGGAAACATCTTCTATTTCGCTCCAGCCATACACTCCAGGCAATGGCCATAGAGAGGAGGTTCCACCCGGTGCGAGTTTCCTTCGGCAATTGAGGATTCCTTCCCCGTCCTTCCCATAGTTCTTGTAACATTTGGGGAACGTAACCCAATTGGAAGAGCTGTGAGAAGTGTTGCCATACTCTTGTAGTATAGCTACACGTAATCAGAAGATGCTCCACCGTCTCCTCTGCTCCCTCACACATATAACATGTGGTGCGAGTTCCCTCCCAACCCTTCCGGCGCAGGTTATCAAGCGTGAGAATTCTATTCTCCATTGCCAACCAAACGAATAGCTTGACCTTGGTGGGGCATTGTTGTTTCCAGAACCCTGCCGCCAGTGTAGGCCTGACGCCGCCATCCATCATGAACATGTACATAGATTTGACTGTGAATGAGCCCGTTGGCGTAAGTTTCCAGCACCTCGAGTCTTCCCTGTCCCCATGTTCTACCAAAATCTTCTCTACCAGTGAGTTCAAATCTCGCGCCCCTTCTTCTGACAGAGGCCCCTCCGCCAACAGGATCCCCCCTTGCTGTATTTTTTGTCTAGCCTCCCATAATATCTGTCCCGGATTCTGAATTAGCCCTTGGAGAGTGGGGAAGAGTGTGATGGGGGATTTACCATCAATCCAGTTATCGTACCATAATAATGTGGATTTTCCCTGACCCGGGCATACAAAGATGTTGTGCATCAAGGCCCCAGAGTGATGGGTAATATCTTTCCAAAAGTGGGATGCCGTTGTTGGCACCTTTTTTAACGGGTTGGGTACCTGGTTCCTGAAGTATGCATGTTGAAGAACTTTTGAACATATCCCAGCTTCCCCGACCATTAATCTCCACCACCATTTCTCCATCATTGCTAGGTTGAAGCATCGAAGATTAATAATCCCCCATCCTCCGAATTCCTTCGGCCGACAAATCCTATCCCACCGCGCCAGGTTATATGCCTTAGACTCCATATCCGCTCCCTTCCAAAGAAAATTTCTTCTTAGTGTATCAATTTGATTGATTACCCATACCGGAAACCGATATATGGATAACCAGTGGTTGGGAATAGCAGAGACCACTGAATTGAGAAGAGTGATACGCCCCCCCATTGAGAGAAACCTGCCCTTCCAAGATGTGATGCGGCCCTTGATCCGATCCACAAGCCCCTTCCAGTCAGTTTTTTCGGCTTAGAGCCAGATATGGGTTGCCCCAGATACATAATGGGCAACTGACCAATACCGCAACCCATGATGTGTCCCAGATCCTGTGCAGAGTGTGATCGCGTCCGGATGGGGACCACCAAGCTTTTGTGGTAGTTGATACGCAACCCGGAGAGACCCTCGTAAAGGTAGAAAATCAATTTAAGTGTCCTGAAGTGGTTGACTTCCCCCGTGCACAACACAAGAAGATCATCAGCATATTGGAGTGACGAAATCTCCATATCGCCGCACTTGAGGCCCCGAAAAATGTTTGCCCTCATGGCGTTCGATAGCATTGTGCTAAAGACATCCGCAGCCAGCACGAACAATAGTGGTGATAGCGGGTCCCCCTGTCTTAGGCCCCTTTGATGCCTAATATATCCCGTCGGGTTGCCGTTGAGCAGGATCTTGGATTTCGATGACGTTAAGATAGCTCTTATCCAGCCTATCCATCTTGAGCCAAATCCCCGTGCCCTAAGAACCTCCAAAAGGAAGTCCCAATCCACCATATCAAATGCCTTCTCAAAGTCGATCTTGATTAGAGCCCCGTTCATCCTGCTCTTCTTCATTCTGAGGATCAACTCCTCAGCTGCCACAATATTATCATGGATGCACCGTCCCTTAATGAAAGCTGTCTGGGTGGCGTCCACCAACTTGTCCATGTAAGGCTTTAACCTGTTTGCCAGCACCTTCGTGACAATCTTCATCAAGCAGTTTAGCAGACTGATGGGTCTGTAGTCCGAGGTAGTAATCGGGGCCGATTTCTTTGGGATAAGAAAGATATATGCCCAGTTCAACCTTTCTAGGTCTGTAGTTCCATTATACAAATCCCCAAGGGTACGCATTAGATCCTCCTTGATAAACGACCACCCCTCCTGGTAGATCGTCATGGGGAAACCATCCGGACCTGCTGCCTTATCTGGGCTCAGTTCTTTAATGGCTATCCACACCTCCTCCACAGTAAACGGTTGGTCCAAAGCCTCTAAGTCCACCCTTTCCTTTTGTTCAAATAACAACTCCCAGTTTGTTTTGTACCGGAAATCTCTTTTAGTGCCCAATCTTTTCCTGAAGTGTGCCGTTAATTCTTCTGCTATTTCCTTACTACCTTCAATGGTTACATCCCCCACTTGCAGCTTATGGATCCAGTTCTTATTTCGTCGTTCACTGGTAATTGCATGGAAGAATTTGGAGTTTCGATCACCCTCTCTCAGCCAAGTAATCCGGGAACATTGTCTCCAATGGGCTTCCTCCCTAGTGATGATGCCTTCATATTCCCTTGTCCGAGTCATCCGCTCATGTTCTTCCTCCGGGGTCAGGTCATTTGTCTCCTCTTGCAAGTCTAGTCTCTCCAGCGTCCTAAGGATGTCATCCTTCTGCATCATCTCCTCCTTGCGCCAATACGAGCTCCATTGTTGTAGCCGTCTCCTAATCAAGGTGAGTTTCTTTGATATTGTGTAAGCCCCACTTCCCGGAAAGTCTGAGTCACTCCACCATCCTCGAATTAGCTCCCAAAACCCCTCCCTGTTAGACCAATCCCGATTGAACCGGAAGGGGCCCCTGCTGATCTCATGTCTTCCGCATTCCAAAGCGATGGGGATATGATCAGATTTGATACGTGGCAGTGCAGTTTGCCACACCCTTGGAAACTCTGTTGGCCACTCAGATGATAGTAGAAATCGATCTAACCGAATCATTGTCGGATTTTGCCTACCGTCTGACCATGTGAACTTTCGCCCTATTAAGGGAGGATCCCATAACTCCAGATCTGTGATTAGCTTGTCAAAGTCTTGCCATCCTGAAGCCCTTTGAGGTCTTGATTTACTATCTTCACCGGTGATCTTGTTGCATTAAAATCACCACCCACGCATCCGTAGAGGCCATCCCAGCGGGATCTGATATCCCGGAGTTCCTCCCAGAATGCTTGTTTAAGGTTTCTGCAGCATGGTCCGTAAACCGTGGTGCACATCCATCTCTTGAGGTCAATCTTGGCCCTCGAAGAGTGCGTAAATGCTAAATGTATCTGTGTATGCTTGGATAATATTGAATCGGTTGTAGTCCCATCCCATGCAACAACCTCCTCTCGTGCCTATCGCTGGGAGTGTCAGTCTTCCCTCATATAGCCCTCCTCCTATACTGCGCCAGATTTGGTCATCAATGCTTGCCAATTTTGTCTCTTGTAGGCAAAAAATATCCTGGCCAGGTGCTTTTAGGTAGTCCCGAACTAGGAAACGTTTATTGCGTTTCCCCAGTCCTCTCACATTCCAAGTAATGAGCTTCATGAATTATACTATATGTAGTCCCTTCCCTACACCACCCCTTTCGAGGCTTTGATGCCCATACCTGGGGGAAGCTTATCTGCTCCCCGAGGCCATGAGAACATCCTCGGCCTCCCTTCGACGCATATGTTGAACATATGTCTGCATCTCCCCTTGTGAACCCAGATCCACCCAGGCCGACTTAGCTATTGAAGCCATATCCCTCTCATCCCAATTTGCGAAAACGAGAGGTACATCCCATAAAGAAGAATTTGTGTCTTCTATGTCATCCCGCTCCAGTTTCCGCTTTCCTCGTTCCTTTGTGGATGTTTTTGCTTCTATTTCTGGTGGAGTTCTCACCTTCTTGGGTCTCCCTCGGGGCCTAACAATAGGTTCACCAATATTTACTCCTTTACCCTTCTTTGTTGCTTTTGCTACTTCTTTTGCTTTCTTTTCGTTTATAGTGCTTCCTCTCTCCACCATAGACACTTCTTGTCTTTCATCCCCTCCCCCTCTTTCTCGGGTGGGATTTGCAATTAAATTTTTCAATTCCAGGAAACCTTGATTAAATATCTCCATTAATTGTAATGCTTGTGAGCCCAATAATTGATCATTCCCTTGTGTTTGCTGTCCATATGACTGAAGTGTTGGTGATTTTGGTTGTATTATATTTGGGATGGGTTGCATATTCATTAAAATGGGCTCAGATAACCCCATTAGATTGGTGTACATTGGGCCTCCATGTGTGGAGCGTTCTTCATTAGATGATGATATTAATTGGGCTTCTTTTTCTATTTGTTCCCCCGGCCCATCTACCTCATCCACCCTTATAATGTCTTGGAATGCAACTATGTCTGTGCCTCGACATTGTATCGCATCATCTGCATTAAAATTGCCTTGGGATGCATCTGCAGTTGTTTCTTGTGGTTGACCTGCATCTTCCTCCACCCTTATAACGCCTCGGGATGCAACTATGGTTGTGCCTTGAGATTTCATCCCATCCTCAGCTCTGAAGTTGCCTCGAGATGTGTTAATGGCTGTTTCACATGTTTGAATTGCATCCTCCCCTCCCAGCTTGCATCGGGATGCGTCCATGGTTGTACCCCATGACTGAACCTCTTCCTCTCTTCCAAGGTTGCCTCGAGATAGGATGGTGACCTTGCCTCGAGATAGCTCAGCTTCCCCCATCCTGCCACATGACCCAGCATTAGTTTTGCATCGAGTATGTACCCCATCTCCATCTCTGATTCCTCCTGTACGGTACTGTTCATCCGCCAACATCAAATCCCCGCTCGAAACGTGTCCCCTCCGTACTAGTACTGTCGATCCCAGCGCTCCCCTAGCGCCTCAAGGCGATATGGCGAAGGGCCGTGTATGCGGTACTGTCCTTTGCCCCCTCCCCTGGCCGGTGCTGCTTGGTTGCAGCGCCGACAGGAGCGTTCATCTTCTCCTCGGCGGTCTTTGGGATTTAACGCCGCGGGCCAGCGCCTGGTGGTCGATTCTCGGCTGCCATTTTCGCGCCGCCGAAGCTTGATCTCCCCATCATGCTCATGTCTTGCACTTTCTGCACTTGAGCCTCGCCTCCACTTCCCTTCTCCGGTGCATCGGTGCGGGTGGCACCGGAGGGTTGGCCGGGACCGGGGGTCTTCAACACCGTCTTGCAGTCTCTGGCCTTATGACCCACACTCCAGCAACGTCTGCATGTGATCGCTTCCTCCGTACCGGTTCACAAGGGTGTCCGGCTTCAAACATTGGCCGCATACCATTACCGGCCCCGTCGGAGTGTGAATAACCGGAGGAGAGCGCCTTCTCGGTTGTAGCGGCTAAAGGGGTGGTCTCGCCGAAAGGGTTGACCTGTTCTTCTTCTTGCTTTGGACTATCTTCCACTTCTCCGTAACCGCGCTGAGGCTGCTGTTCACAAGCGCCGATCGCCGGTCTTCAGCGATGAGAGTATCTCTCTCTTGCCCCGTGACCACGCCAACATAGGACCTCGCTCCATGCTGTTTGCCAGAGCCTTCTACCGGGGGAGAAACCTGCTTCCACACCAGCTTCTGAATGTTGGTCTTACAACGTGAGATCTCGGCCTTGGAAATAGCCTCTCCGTCGAAATCCTTGCCCTCCTGCCCATCAAATTCCAACGCCTCTTTCAGCTCCTTCACAAACCGATTGACCACCGCCTGTATCCTTTCTTCGCGTTGTGCTTCCCCCAGCCTCCGCCCTCCTTGCGCCATTTTCCACTTAAATCGTCTCACAAGTTTCCCAACAACAACTTCTGGTTGTTTGCCACCAAACAACTCGTTGAGGAATTCTTTCAAACAGATGGCCGACGCTGTTTTTGTTTTGGGTTCTTTATGATTGGGGTTTTCCGAATCCGCTCAAGATTACATTCAATCCATACTCTTTCATCAATTAATGTATTACAAAGACTGAAATACAGCTTTTAGTCACCTTCCAATCTTTTGATTCACGGCTTGTTTTACATTCTATTGGGCTTCTTTTCGGACTCTTTTGGTGCTCCTCTCGCCTTTCGGTGTCCTTGATTGGGTCCGCCGCTCCTCCGCCGGGCCTTGAGGTCCGCTCACGCCAGCTGCTCACTGGGTTCCAAATTCCCACAGATCGTGAGGAAATGCCTTCTCCACTATTTTCCACTAAATAAACTTTTAATTTCAAGCTAAATCTAGACGATCTCGAGCTTTTGAAATCAAGATTAAGTGGAACTCTAACAAATATATTTGAGCTAATTTAGAGCAAATCAAGCCAAACTTAAATTGAACTCGGATAGATCAAACTCAAGCATTTTGCAACACTGACCATATTCTCAAATTCTCGACGCCCTTTGGATTACAACCCTAACCATTAGAGAAAACAATTTTTTTTAAAAAAAATTGTGTGTGTGTTCAAGAAGATAATAATCTGCAAATTGAAGTAATGTTTCAAAGTTTTCTTAGTTTGTGTGTTTATTTATAATTTATTATACTGAGTTATAAATATTATTTTTTCAATAAATCAAGACTTTCATGAACTTGTAATAGATGGGAATTATCATTGACAAACTTTAGTTATATAAAGTTTATTGTACATTATAGACAGTATCTTTTCTCTTTGAGCATTTGAGTTTTATAATAAATAAAAATATCTCTTTCACATAAATAATACTATATATATTTGCTCAAGATAAATCAAAGAGATTATGACATCTCTCCTTCCATCTATCCATTTTAAAAATTTTAAAAAAGAAATAAAAAACTATTAAAAACATGCATGTCCAACTTTTTTTTTTCCATTTTTGAAAAAAAAAAACTAAAATAGAAAAATAGAAGCAACTTTGTCAACCTACAAATTCAAAATAGGCCTCTTGTGAAATCTTGTGAAATGCATGTTTTGAAAGAAATATATAAAAGTTGTTTTCAAAATAAATAATATATTTACTCAAAATTGATTAGCGGTTCTTATAAATGCGCTCTTAAATTAATGCAGCTAATATATGAACAAACCGGTCAAACTCATGATGATGAACTCTCTTATTAAAAAAAAAGAGGATTACCCACAACTCTGAGAGAGGATAATAGGCTTTTGTATCACTTTTATTTTCACTACTTGCTTACATGCACCACTCATCGTTTATCCACTTTTAAAAAATAAAAAAATAAAAAAAATAAAAAATTGGCAACCCTCATTCATGGTTCACACATCTATTTCTGTTTTAAATTTAAGTATCATAAAATACCTTGTTAATTAATGACTATACTTAAAAAAATATGATCACATTATTGCCCATAAATACATAGATACATATTAATCTCTCTCTTTATATGTATCCTATCTAATCCCCTCCATTGATCCAAACCCTAAAACTCCATCTCCTCCTCCTCATCATCTTCACCACCTCCTCCACACATAATCACAAATGATATAATAAGCCCAAAGTTTTATAAAGGTAGAATACCCGGAATAATCTCTCTACTTTTCTCTCTCTAACCTTTTGGTTCTTCTACTCAAAAAAGGCAGAATTTAGTCTCTCTACTTTTCAGATAGTGTCAATGTAGTCCAAAATTCAATAGGGGCGTTAACCTCCGTTAATTCATGCTGACGTGGCTTTTTTTAGATTAAAATATTGATTAAAAAATTATTAAAATATTAATGCAGCTAATATATGAACAAACCGGTCAAACTCATGATGATGAACTCTCTTATTAAAAAAAAAAGGATTACCCACAACTCTGAGAGAGGATAATAGGCTTTTGTATCACTTTTATTTTCACTACTTGCTTACATGCACCACTCATCGTTTATCCACTTTTAAAAAATAAAAATAAAAAAAATAAAAAAATAAAAAAAAATAAAAAAAATAAAAAATTGGCAACCCTCATTCATGGTTCACACATCTATTTCTGTTTTAAATTTAAGTATCATAAAATACCTTGTTAATTAATGACTATACTTAAAAAATATGATCACATTATTGCCCATAAATACATAGATACATATTAATCTCTCTCTTTATATGTATCCTATCTAATCCCCTCCATTGATCCAAACCCTAAAACTCCATCTCCTCCTCATCATCATCTTCACCACCTCCTCCACACATAATCACAAATGATATAATAAACCCAAAGTTTTATAAAGGTAGAATACCCGGAATAATCTCTCTACTTTTCTCTCTCTAACCTTTTGGTTCTTCTACTCAAAAAAGGCAGAATTTAGTCTCTCTACTTTTCAGATAGTGTCAATGTAGTCAAAAATTCAATAGGGCCGTTAACCTCCGTTAATTCATGCTGACGTCAGTGGCGGAGCCAGAAATTTTTCATATGGGGGGCAAATAAAATTTTATAAATCAAAGTTTAACTACAATCAATATTATATAATAACACAAGTTAAATATCATATCAAAATTATAAAATCCATTGTATTGAAATATCTCTCCTCAAAATTCATATACTTAACTTTCAATTAACCCCAATCCAACATAAGATCAAAGAAAAATATGAGAACCCTAGAATCTAGATAATGAAAGAAAACCCCTAATTTAAACCCTAATCGGAGGCAAAGATGAGAGAGATGACATACCAATTGAATATCTAAACTAAATACATACAAGATTGCAAGGGTTATCATCTAAATCTTTTTTTACATCAATTCTTTCAATTCAAATATAATATCCAAACTAAATTCATACAAATAAAAAACCCTTTGCATTTAAAAGAAAAATCAAACCAAGCAACAAATCGGAGAAAAAAGATAATTGATTTAATTAAACAAAACAACTGAAAAATAAAAGATAAAAAACCGAACCTTGGATTTCGTGGAATCGCTTCGTAGGTGAAAAAAAAATTGTTAGAGTCATTAGAGTCATTAGAGTCATTAGAAGATCCCCAGGAATCACACACAAGTGGAACACTAAGCAAGGGTGGGACAGCGAGTGGGGCGTCGAACACAAAGAAGGAAGCAGGGTTGCAAAGCGGAATAGAGACGGAAGTTAATTAAAATATTATTTTATTTTAAGTTTTATTTTTTATTCATTATTTTAATTTTTTTTATAAGTTAATAATGTTAAGATAAGCCACCTGATATCTACGTTAAAAGAGAGAGGTTGAGAAGGGGGGCAATTTAAATTTTAAAAAGATATTACATAATAGAATAAGGAATATTTTATAGTATAGTATATCAAATTTCCAATGAATTGCCCCCCTTCTCCACCATGTGGCTCCGCCCCTGGCTGACGTGGCTTTTTTTAGATTAAAATATTGATTAAAAAATTATTAAAATGTTAATAAAAAATAAAATAAAATTAACCTCTTCACTCTCCAAAAAAATAAAATAAATATTATTAAAATATTTTAATAATTTTTTAATCAATATTTTAATCTAGAAAAAACCACGTCAGCATGAATTTACGGAGGTTAACGGCCCTATTGAATTTTTGACTACATTGACACTACCTAAAAAATAGAGAGACTAAATTCTGCCTTTTTTGAGTGGAGGGACCAAAAGGTTAGAGAGAGAAAAATAAAGGGATTATTCAATGGTAAAACTTTTAAGAGCTTTTGAATTAATGTTCTAAATCAGATTATATGCACATCAATTAATATTATATAAAAGCCTACATTTGGCCATAGGACTATTGGTCTAGTGGTATCTCGGGTTCTGTACATTGATAATTCTCTTGATTGAGCATGCTTTCAAGTTTGAGTCTCCGCTCCTGTAAATGGAGGGAGTAGTTTGGGGATTCACTTGATGAGAGTTCAAATCTCCACATCTGTACGCGCATGATAAGAGGTTAAGGGTGTCACCTAAGGCCACACCCCTTGATACGTCTTTTAAAAAGGTCTTTGTAGCCTATGTAAAAAAAAAAAAAACATACATTTGTAGCTAATGTTGTTGGGTGGTGCATCTTATATAATTGCTATTATTTCTTGTCCACTTTGAATTTGTTATTTTATTTTAATTACCATAAAATAAAAGAGTTAAATCTCACATCAAATTTATCCAACCTCACAAACAATGAACATAAAACCTCTTATTCAGAACTTCAAAACAAAGCTCAAGAAGAAAGCAAATCCAAAAGATCAACAGAAAGCCCACAAAGATCTGTAACCCTCTTGTCTCTATCCGTCACCGGCGACTTCACGCCGTCGGTGAACGCGGCCTCACAAGAGTCCGGCGCATCGCCAGCTTGATCCACGGTCGTAGCTGCAGCATCGTACTCTTTGGAGTTAAGCTGGTCAATAGCATCATGGAGGTCATCAATGGCATTGGAGTACAACTGAGCACAGACGTGCAAGTCCTCCTCTAATGCCGTCCCTGGGGATTTCTCGGCGAGGTCGTTGATAGTGGAAAGAGTGCTTTCCGCGTCGGAGACGGTGATGCCTAGAGATATTCCGGCGAGGGCGTCGACGGTGGTTACGTTGATGCTACGTTTGTCGGATTGGAGAGTGGAGACGCAGAAGGACGGGTTCTGCGTGTTCTTGCATGTATTTTGTATGAAGTTTACGTCATGGATTGGGATGGGACGTGCATGGGACGTGGACAAGGTGGTGAAGATGATAATGAGGAGGAGGAGATGGAGTTTTAGGGTTTGCGTGGCCATTAGGGTTTGGATATATCAATGGAGGTGATTAGATGGGATATATATATATATATATGACTATGTATTTATGGGCATTAATGTAATGTTCTTTATATTAGTTAAGTGATCGGAAATTTGGATTTTGATTTTTTTTAATGATTTTTAAATTTTAAAAGGGAAATAGATATGGGAATCAGGATTGAGAAAGTTGCTTCTATTTTACTGTTTGGTTTTTTTTTTCAAAAATGGAAGGAAAATTTGGATTAATTTTTTATGGAAAATTAAGTTGGACATGCAAGGTTTTTTTCCTTTTTGAAAATTTTTAAAATGGATGGATGGAAGGTGAGTTGTCATAATTAATCTCCTTGATTTACGTTGAAATAATATAAATTAAAATCAAATGGTTAGTACAATAAATAGAGTTTAGTCAATGGTAATTCTCATGATCTATTTATTACTAGTTTCATGAAAGGCCTGATTTATTGAAAGAATATTATATATAAATTCAATATAATAAATCATTAGGGTTGGGTTTGGTTTGAGTTCGGTTTCAAATTGGTTAGCTCGAGCTCGAGTTTCAAATGTGCTCAAATAGTTTTGTTCAAACTCTGCTTGATTTTGATTTCAAAAACTTGAATGATTTTCTCTGAAATTAAACATTTATTTATAATTTAATTTTTTTCTATACTTCCATATAATTAAAAAAACATATAAATTATATAATATTTTAAATAAATAAAATTTATGTTTCATGAGATATTAAAAAAAAAAAATCTAAAGCTAATTATCAAATATATAGAAACTAAATATATTAAATTATATTTTTAATATAATAAAAATGAAATTTCTAATATAATTAAGTGCTTGGTTCTAAACCCCCAAACCTGCAAACCGTAAAAACCCTATAAACCTACAAGCTTTTAATCATGAGCTCTAAACCGTAGAAATCATGTGGTGGTTTTTTTATTAA
This sequence comes from Dioscorea zingiberensis, assembly GCA_026586065.1. Classification (NCBI taxonomy): domain Eukaryota; kingdom Viridiplantae; phylum Streptophyta; class Magnoliopsida; order Dioscoreales; family Dioscoreaceae; genus Dioscorea; species Dioscorea zingiberensis. The sequence continues at coordinate 37,935,239 of CM048825.1, read as the reverse complement.
GTTGGATAAACCATATTTTATTAAAGAGAATTAGGTGTTACAACCAACAAAATTTCTCTCTTTTATCGGGTATCGAGCCCCTTTGCGTGGCTTCATCGTAGTTGGAGACAATCCCACGTCAACTCCCATGACCACAGGGTGAGGGCACACACATACGGGTGTCGCATTTCCGCCCCTAACTTTCGGGAGATGTTTGTCGCCTTCGTAAAAAAAAAAAAAAAAGGTGGTGTTACATTCATAAGAAAAACGGAAACAACAACATAGATTATAAGTTAAATAGAATAGGCTATCCAGTCGGCTCCATCTAGTAGTTCACGTCAAGCAATGCATCGTTGTTGGGGATTTCCACATCTCTTGTAAAAGCTTAGCTCATCTTTACCTAATTTTCTGTGGCCTCCAGTTTGGCTCCTGAGTATATTAACTATATAAAAACAAAACATGGTAAGGAAAATTGATGTTTCTAAAAAGTTTAATAAAGACATGTTGTTTATTATTAAAATATCCATGATTTTTTTTTCCAACCACATAGATCAGAAGATAGCCATAATGATCATGTTCGAGCCCATGCACATGTTGGAGTTAGAATGCCTATTTCTCCATGGATCTTGACACGATCTAGGCCAAACACGGTATTGTAGTGGCTTGCCAAAATCGATCCAAACTTTGCCTGTGTAACTACATAGGAAGAGCAAATGGTTGATGGATTTAGGCTTATTCTTGCAAATGAAATAGGTGGATCGTGTTCTATTCCATCCTCTTTCCACTAAATTGTCCAGTGTGAGGGTCTTGTTGTTAATGGTCATCCAGACAAAAAACTTAACTTTAACTGGTCATGGTCTTTTTCATAGACATCATGATCCTTCTTTTAATCCATCTGGGTTCCCAAGACCTCTCTTATCTGGGATTGTTGATGGGTGCTTCAGGTTTTCGCATTCAGGATTAAAGACTTCAAGGGCTGCTGGTGTTGTTTATGCCACTGCAGCCATGGAAAAGAGCATCTATATTTCATTGTCAAGGTGAGGTTTATTCGATTTGGTTTCTATGTTCTTTGATTTAGGCTTCTATTTCAAATTTTTTATTGCTAGTGTTGGGAACAAAAAAAAAAGATTTTGTACGGATGTTTCATGTGATATGATGTATCATATGCATTTTTCTTTGATTTTGTGTTTTTTTTATGTTTATTTCTGTTTATTTTCAGTAAGCCTGCCCTTAATGTAGGGCATTGACATAAAAGATGTCTCTTTTAAGAAGTTCAAAGGAAAAGTACTATTGATAGTGAATGTTGCTTCTAAATGGTAGTATTTTCTCCTTAAATTGTCTCATTAGGCACTAATGATGATCAAGCTTGGCCTTTCTTGGTCATTTTTTTTTTTTAATAATTTGTACTTGTTTCAATTTGTTGATGGTCACAATGGATTCTTATTTTCAGTGGGTTGACAACCTCAAACTATTCAGAATTGTCCCAATCTATGACAAGTACAAAAATCAAGGTAATTTGATGCAATGACAAATTTTTATGTTTCATTTTGCCCTGATTTAGTTTTTTTCGTATCACCTTGCATTATCAACTTAATAGCTCTGTCCCTTTTTGAATTGGCATACTCTTTTGCAAATAGTTTTCATGACTATTTTTGGTCAATTATATATTTTAATTTTATCTTAAATTTGAAATTCCTCTATTTATTTCAAGGTATTGAGAAATCCATTGGGGCTTTTGGTTGGTTGGATGGCCACTTTCATCCAGGAATGGGCATGTGGCCATCTAGCCATTTTTTACTTTTTTTTGTTTGTCCCACAAGATGGGATGTGTTCATCGAGAATTTGTGGATGGCCACATCAAGTGAAATTGGCCGGATGTGGCTATCCACAAAAGAATTCATCCACTTTATATATATATATATATATTACAATGGGTGACAAGCACCCCCAGAAGGATTAGTTAAATAGGACGTGCGTAGTTGTCTGAATCACTAAGGGTTCCACACAGTGGCGAAGCCAGGATCAAAATTCAGGGGGGGGGCACCATATGAATTTTCAATAAAATTAACGACACAACTTTCATGTCCTTATAATCTGAATACTAGTAGTAGATACAACTTCATTCATGGCATCCACAAGCTCTCGGTCTTGGCATCATACATGCCTCACTCTCCTCAAATTACGTCTCACCCTCCCTCGCATCGAGCTCGATGTCGAAGTAATATCAAGGATCCTATTCTTTCTGATCATCATCTTTTTACTTTGAAGTACTACTCATTTTTCTCTTCTTCATCTCTAGGTCTATCATTATGCTTCAGGAGTGTGGCAATATGAAGGTCAGGCATACATCCCAAGTGGAACAACATGGGTGTGCATCATGCAAATCTTTGGTATGGATGGTACTAATTGAGGTAGTACTTTTACAATGGCCAGTGCTCTCATGTATTACAGAAGAAAGCTTGTCATGGAGGATATCTATGGCAGATGGTTCCAGTTGAATGTTATCCATGATGTTGGTTCAAGAAACATCAAAGTTTTCATTGATAATGAACTGAAGTAATTGGATGTCAACCAGCTTGGAGGAGGTGATAGGTTTTCCTTCAAGTCTGGTGTTTATATGCAGAAGTTTAGCTCCTACTTAATGGAGTCCAAGTGGAAGGGAATCAAGCTCATGAAGTTACTCTTTTTTTTTTGGTTTATTTTTTGAATAAGATGGATAAACCACATTTGCTCATGAAGTTACTTGAATGAGAACAAATCATGCATCTTTTTTGAATGGATGTATTCTCATAGTTAAATTCATTAATATGAAGGAAGTTACATATCAATAAACTCTCTTTGTATTCATTAATATGAAGAATATATCAATAATAAATTAGATTGAGGGGCAATATAGAAAATATGTATAATATTAAATATATATATTAAAAAAAATTCAAAAATCCTGGGGGCAAAGTGCTCCCCAGTTCTTAACGCGTTTCGCCATACGGTTCCACACAAATAACTTATTTTAAACACCTAAGGTTTCACATAATATGCACTTATTTTACCAGCCATGGCTAAACTTGAACCCACAAGAAGAAGACTCACGTGTGTACATAGGCACCCCACTGGGTAACCCACGCCCTGCGACCTCACCTTGTGCAAGAGGGATTCACCTCAAGTTTTCTAGGTGTGAAGCCCTTACGCTAAGGGACCTATGCCACTGGCCAGAGACCTTTGGCCACTTTTAAAAACATTATATTTAATTTTATTTAATAACACTATCATAAATTTTTCCAAAATTATTTAATTATAAAGAACTTGAAAAAATTTATACCTTGTTTAATTTGAAAATTATTTGAAGATAGTATTATATATATTATGTTGATGCAAGAATCGGATAGAACCCTTGACTCAAGTCAACAATTGAATTTGTAATTCAATTGGGGATCAATCAAGATGAGATCGAGAAGAATCAAGAGAGAGAAACTCAAGAAAAAGACAAATCGACACAAGATTTATGTGGAAACCCCAAAATCGGGGAGAAAACCACGGAGATCTCCTAGATCGGAGATAAAATCACTATCAAATCAAAGAGTTTACAGGTGGGATATGAGTTTACGGAGGCGAGGCCGCCGTGCTCCTCTAGAGCTTGGAGATAACTCAGTGAGCTCTCCTATTTATAGGCTCCCAATGGGGGGTGTTGCTTGTGGAGCAAGTCACTCGTAATAGACCATGTGCAAGCTAGTGACCTAGCTCCAAATAGGCCACGTGGATGCCAGCTGGAGTTAGTTAGCTTGACAGCTCATACTTCTTCTAGATGCTTCCAGACTGCCAGGCTGTAATTCAGTTAGATCTCAACGATCTTCTCCTCTAGATGCTTCTAGATTGCGGTAGTAAATTCGGCTTTGTCCTTAATCTGCTTAATCAGAATCCTCTCCGGAAAGGCGTCAAGTCTTTCTGTTCATGGTGCTTCCTACTGGCTCGGGATCCATGATGCCTCCTGTGGGTCAGGGAGCACTGCCTCAGAAAACCGAAAAGGTAGGCCAACTTTCCCGAAGAGGTTCGCCTCAAGCAATCCGAAGCGGTTACCTTCTGTCAATCTCCCGAGGCGAGTGGATCGAAGATGGAGATCCCGAGGGGGTTATTGCCACGAATCAATGGGTAGAGTTAATCCACGTGTCGGGCATCAGGTTCCTCGGTTTTTACCCTCATCATATTATTAAATATTTAAGTTAATATTTTAAATTAATCAAAGTACTTAAATTTAAATACAACATGAAAAAATATACATCCAATTATTTTCTTTTTATCCATGGGTCTAGAAGAGTTCCAAGGTTGAAGAGAGAGAGTGTACTCACAAAAGAGATGGTTGGGGTTGCCGGGAGGTGTCGGAGAGGGTGCCGGTTGGGGCTGCCGGAGGGGCACCGGAGGGAGTGCGGGTGGGGCTACCGATGGGGATGGCGGAAGGGGCACCAGAGGGGGTGCGGGTGAGGGGGTGCAGGTGGGGCTGTCGGTGTGGGCACGGGGACCGGTGATCGTAACCCTGAAATCTCAATCGTGTCGTTGTAAACACTGGATGGAAGTGGCCATTCAGTGTTTTTGAAATGAAATGAGGTTGGCCATCCACTTTTTTTGAATGACCACAATGCCATCTATTTTTAAAAATCAATCAAACACCAAAAAATAAAAAATACTAGATGGGGAGTTACTCATCTCTGGATGTAATTCCCCATCCAGTAAAACAAACACTACCTGAATACACGATTGTAATTCCTCAACTCACAACGTGTACAGAATCTTATCAGGATGTAACTCACGATTCTCCAGGCTATTTTGATGGTCTAGATCGTCCAAACAGCATTACATTAGCTAACAACTAACAAGCAACGAAGAACTTCTCTAATGACGGAATTTAGGGTTTATATAATCTCCGATTACTTCGCGATCTCGAATTCTTCCTTGTTTCTCTCGCAGACGAGGAGATGGGGAACACTTCCTCAATGCTGACCCAATACGACATCGAGGAAGTCCAAGAGCACTGCAATCACGCCTGTAAGCCAGCCCCCTTCTTTTTCGTTTCTTTGATTTTTTTTTTCTAGGTCTGCCAATTGGTGGATTCGCTGAATAGATCCAGATTTTTCCAGTTTCTCAACAAGAGATCGTCTCGTTGTACCATCGTTTCTGCCAGCTCGATCGTAATGGCAGCGGATTCATCTCAGGCGACGAGTTCCTCTCTGTCCCCGAATTCGCCGTCAATCCCCTTTCTCAGGTTTGATTTTTTCATCAATGGTTGCACATTTTTTATGCATCGAGATTTTTATTCTAGAAATTTGGTGTTTTTAACTCAGAGATTGTTGAGAATGCTTGATGGAATGAATTTCAAGGAGTTTGTTGCGTTCCTATCAGCCTTCAGCTCTCGGACAAGTTTGCAGCAGAAGATAGAATGTAGCTATTGCATTTTATTTCATTGATTTTAACTTTGTTGGTTTTATAACATTTTGATCAATTTCGGTCTTGTTTTGGTGTAGTTATTTTCAAGGTTTATGATTTGGATTGCAATGGAAAGGTTGCTTTCAATGATATACTGAGTGTTCTGGGGGACTTGACGGGGTCTTTTATGACTGAGCAGCAGAGGCTGGTTGGTTGGATTGTTCTGGTTTTCTGGAGATACTCCAACTTTCATATGTTATCAAATCTATTACATTTTTTTTTATTGCTCATATCTTCATTTACCACTTATCTGATGCAGTGAACCATGGAATGTGCGGTTGTGTGTTGTTTGTTGAAGATCTATTATATATATGATTTTATAGCATGATCTCTAAAAATTTGATATATACTTTACAATGTCTTTCATACACATTGATTAATTGAAAGAACCATATTGATTTGCATACTTTTGTGAATTAGAGATCACAGATTTGTTTTGAAGAAAACATGTTTCAGCTGTCATGCTGGAACCACTGTGAAACCTGGGTAATGCCAAGATTGACTTGATGTTTGGGTATTTTACTGGATATAAAATAGTGATAGTATTCTTCATGCTTATGTAGCTGGACTATTTGGAATCTGTGGATTGCTATCACCACTCTGTACCCTACTACTAGAAACTTGTCATCAGACTGTTGTTCGAAACAAACCTAATAGTGAATTTTGCGCCTTCAGCTGTGAATTATTTGGCTATAGTTCTACTAAACTAAGCTTAGACATTTTATCTTGGAAATGGTTAAAGGAAGCAATATGATATTTTAATGAAAAAATATGGTATGTTACTGGTATGATTAAATGTTGCAATTGAGTACAGACAATTATTTAGCATGGAAAATGAATCTTTTAAGATTAAAATTGCTTCTTAATTTTTTTATTCCTTGTATATCACAAAATTATGAATTAGTTACGACTTCTAGTTTTGCTATTGATCCAAGTTTTAAATTGGTTACATTATTTATTTGGTTACCTAACTTAGATCTACTTTGATAGAAAGTCTTTTTGCTATTGATCCAAGTTTTAAATTAGTTACATTATTTATTTGGTTACCTAACTTAGATCTACTTTGATAGACAGTCTTGACACATGTGTTGGAAGAAGCTGGATATAAGGAAGATTCTTTTCTAACTCTGTCTGACTTCATGAAGGTACTTCACTGCAAACTATGATTTGATTTGAATCTGGGAAATGTTATTGTGTTCAGAAAGCTCTTGATTGTGAAATTTATGTTTTTCTTATTGCTCTTTGGTTCCTGTTGACACAAAAGGGGCGTTAAATGTATATCTTATCCTCAAGTGCCTTGAATGGTTTCTCTAGGTTTTGCAACTAATGAATATGATCCTTGTATTTTCACTCAAGTACCCAGAAACCATATAATATTGTAAAGCAAAGATGAAATTGTATTCAACAGAGGACCAATGTTCCGGTTTTTGTACATAACATTTGTGCATGATGTTAGTGACAGGAGACTCCTGAGCTCACCCTTGCGGCTGTTCTACTTTTGATTTATTTTAATTTTTCAACCATATTTTTCTCTTTTGTTTTTTCTTTTTGAAAAGTAAAACTGTAAGCAACAACTTTAAGCTTTTCTAGAAGGTGACAAGTGAAAACTAATTGTTTATGTTTCTGGGCCATCTGTTTTTCAAATAGAGATAATGTTGTTAATATCTGACTCTGTGTTCTCTTTCTTGTTAATATTCATCACTTACTAGTCTTTGTTATAGTATTTTTTATGCATACATTCTTTAGAACATGTTTTTAGCAATATACAAGCTTCACACACTTGTTTGTTTGTATATATCCAACCAAACACAAAATAAAACCATATGTTTTTCAGATTCTTGGCAGCTGTGGTTTGAAGATGGAAGTCGAAGTTCCAATTGACTAGCAAGCACCCAAGCACCATTTTCTTTCGATGTACCACCAAACAAAGCTGACATACCCTTACCAGAGTCTATCTGTGTTTCCCCAGACATGTTTCAGCAGAGTTCTAGGACAATTTCACAGCTTCCGAAGCTCATGATTCTCTATTTCTTTCTTTCTCTTTAGTGTTTGCATTGGATTCTATCCATTGCTGAATCTTGAGCAACCAGCATAAAAGAGTTCAGTGTATGTACATTTTGGCTGTGAAGATGTACATGCTCTCAGAGAACAATTGTTCATGTGTCCATTGTAATGTGTTTAAAAAAATAAAAAACATGATGTTTAGAAGTCTGTTTGATGAAAATAACTCAAAGTTATGAGCATGATGTTGCAATCAAGTTCTCAATCAAATTATTAGAATTATTTCTGCTTGATTGATAAATGCATTTTGGATTGCTGCTTTAATGAATTTTGTATATGTACCCCAGCAGAATCCTGAAATTGCAAAACAACAGTGAAAATGGCAAAAATGATAGTTTTACAGGGGTGCATATGCAAAAGTAATTTTTGTTGCAGTTATATATAGTGAAATATAAATAACGTTTTACTTTCAGATGTGTAATGGATCTTATCTCGAGGCATTTGTGCGGTGGATAGGAGCTGATGGGAGCCCTTATAATTATTACCGTTGTTTTAACGAACTTTTAAATATCCAAATGAGCCAATAGCTTTTCCCGGAAAAACCAGGGAACTAGCGAAAATAGAGGGGGAGAAAATAGGTTTAGGGTTAGGTTTTGAGGGCAGGCATTGGATTCCTTTTGGGCATGGCACTCCTTTTCTGGGCACATTTTATCCATTAGCTTCGCGTCCCTCTCCCTTTCATGGCAACGAGCAGGAGCCCTTGCTTTTTTTAGATTTTGGGAGAAATGGGGATTGGGAGAGCATTCTGGTGCCTTGGAGGCAGCCCTAGGTCTACATGCTTGATTGGTTCACGGACAGTTGTCTGTAAGAAATCTTTGTTTCAAGAAAAGGTTGGTTTTAGGAACTGGGTTGCTGGCAATTTGATTTTGTTGTTTTTGGCTTATGATTTTATTATTTTTTTCTTTGGGGATTGTGTAGGTTTGGTTTGAGACGGCATTGGGGATGCTCTCTTTGAATGATCGATAGTGCAGTGGATCCTTCAGGTACATTACAAATTGTTTTTATTTTTCTCTCTAATTTATGGAATTACTGAGCTAATGTTCTTCACATTGGTTTAGTTCGATGGGTAAAAAGATGGGTTCTTGATGCTATTTTGACATTCTGTCATAAAACGAAAGTTTATGTATGAATAAATCTACTCAAACAATGTTGCATATACAAAACCTATATCTGGATTCACTAATTTTAACCAGCATTAACGTTGCTGCCTGACTTCTGTATCATTTTTAGCATTATCATCAATAGAGACACCTCATGAGTTTCTATGTTCTATGCAAAATTCATTTTGTTCTGATTTTGAGTAGTTGATACAATGCCTTGTTTTCATCAATATGTTCCTTTCCCTCCTTATACCTAATGCCTGTAATATGTATGTTGACCTTGGTGCACTTGTGAAGTTGCTTGTGATTACTATAAATTCTAGGTGGAAACAACCACTTCTTATGTGGAGGTAAGTATGCATATATTAAACCTCCCAGGTTCCACACTGGTGGCAGCCTTTGTACTACCCTTCCTTTTGTTGATTCATGATCACCTTCTTATGGCTTTAATGGTACAAAGTATCTGATTCATTTCTTATTTTACAGACATCATATTTCATTTATTTTGTTGTTTGGTGTATAATTCAATTTGCGCTAATTTCTATCTGATTGGCACTGCCTTCAGGAGAACAATGAGAACATTGTAGGAAGTCAATAAGTGCAAATCCCTTCTCCAATGATTTTATCAAATTCAAAAGATAGAGACAAAATATTGTGATCTTTTGTTGTGTTTCAAATGCTCTTCTAAACCAAAAGTTTTTAATTATTATATACTTGAGCAATCTACATAATTCTTACAGTGATCATGTGGCCTTTTTGTATTACAACTCCTTATTCTATATATCATTTATTTTTTTCATCATCTTTGTGCTTTAATACTTGTCCCATTTTCTTGGATAATTAATCATGACATGGTTTCTAATTTAGGTCAGAGGTGGTATTATATTTGGGTATTGTTGAGAGATTTGAAGTATGGCTGAGGGTGAGATTTCTGCTTTGAAAGATGCTCTCTTCAATCAATGTGTTTTGATGGAAAAACTTTATAATGAAATAGAGGAGGAAAGAGATGCATCAGCAAGTGCAGAAAGTGAAGCTTTATCTGTGATTTTAAGGCTTCAGAGAGAAAAAAGCAATACAGAAGATGGAAGCATGCCAATACAGGAGAATAACTGAGGAAAAACTCTATTACGCTTGAAGAGCTTTTGGCAGATCTTGAAGAAGTTGTGCAGCAGAAAGAAATGGAGATTAGAACGCTCAAGAATCAGTTGAAGGCTTGTGAACACCAAACTTCCAGTATTGGCATCAAAGAAGCGCAAATGGTAGGAAAACCATCTACCATTTGGGGCAAGAAATTCTTGTTCAGAAGAAACATTTCTTTACCTGTTCTTCGGTTCGATAGGTTGTTTCCAAGAGGTAGGCATAATTGATGAAGCTAGCCCTTCACTCCTTACAAGGCAGTTAGTATCAGGAGATGGTGGTGATCACAGCATTGAAATTAAAGGAAAATTTGCAGCAGGTGAAAACCCAGAGTTGTTTGAGGATAGTGATTCTGACTCAAAACAATCTGAAGAAGGAAAAAGAACATGGACTAAAAATGTTGAAGAAGCTTGTTGTGAGCAAAGTTTAGTTATAAAAGATCCAGTGAACACGGAAGAGCTTTCTCCTTCCAGTTCATGGTATTCAATGGTGAGTGGTGAAGGTGAGAGAATCAAGTTGAATGGTGAACATGTTTCTCGTCTACCTTCTCAGTCAGAAAATTCACAGAAACTTTCAGAGTATGGTACACCAAGCAGTTCATGTTTGGAAACTGAGTCAAATGTAAATTCATTCCATTCTGTCAGTGTCCAAGACATATATGAAGTTCCAGAGGATCAGAAAAGAGACGAATTTAATGAAAATTTCAACCGAGTATTGGAAGATTCTATACTGAAAGCCAAGAACATATTTGTGCCACAAGCAGCCATGGATTACATTCTCAAAGATGATGAATGGTTAAATAAAGCCCTCATCTATTCTCATCATGAGAACAAGGTATCCAAACTTAGGAAAGGAGCCTCTATGAACCACGGGAAGAGGTTCTCATGCCCATGAGAACAAAATCCATGAATTATCACCTTGTGGATCCTCCTAAGAATGAAATCACTGAATATCTGAATAATGTCAGACAGATTAAGAGTCAGCTACAGAAGTTTGAGAGGGAAAATGCTATAATTCAGGAGGATGCTGACAGAGGAAAAGAGCAGTTGAAGTTGTTGAAAGAGATATACAAGCAGCTTAATGTTATTGAATCAAAAATAAGAGTGAAGAAGCATGCTCAAGAGGACGATTCAAAATTAGTCTCCGTTATGGAGGTATGACCTTGCAATTTTTAATTGTCTGAATCTTGATAGACATATTTAACTTTCCCATTCTATTCCTACCTTTTCTTTCTTTCTTTTTTTCTTTTCCTCTTTTTCTTTTTCACAGTTACAATGACATGATTAATCAATTTAAAATCTATTTACAAGAGCAAGAGTCCATACCTTTATCTTAAAGGATATAAAAGGCTCCTCTGTACTAATGAAAATCTGATCATTCATCTGTGTATTGCTTTCAATGTTTCCTTAAGATTTTTATCTGACATAATTTTTCTGATCAGCAGGCAGTCCTCTCCTTCTCAATTTAATTCTCTCAAACTGGTGCCACCTCTTTTTGAAAAGAAGTTGGTTATATTAACTGGTGCCGTTTGTTGCAGTAGTTATTCTCCTCATTGCATAGGTTTCTTGGTATGTGCTTTGGATTCATCTGCCTCGCATACTTTTCTGGACCCCCTCAACAAATTCCTGTGATGGTTCAGAAGAAAGTGAATAACGGCTGGGTTACTGATTTTATTCATTTCTGTTAGCTCAGTGTATATCATGATTGGATCACAAATCATGTAGGAAGATTGTATTGGAGAATTGATCTTCAAACTGCAGATATTTAATAAGACACACTCTGTCGTGAGTGCAATGAGCTTTATGTATTAACCGTTTCCAATTAACTCACATTTGCATTGTTTATTTCCTCCTGTGATTATAGTTCCTGATAGGATTAATAGTTTTTATCTCTTCATTGAACTCCTCATTTGAAGCTGGTCGAATATTAAAATAGGACCAACTACTGTTTAGTTAGATATTTCTGGTGAAACTCTTGACCAAATTTCTGTAAATAAATAAATAGGCTTGCACATATATATTCAAATATAATTAACCCAGGATCCTTATAATGCATTATGATAAACAAGAAACTAAAGTTGCCTTGCCATGAAAACATGCTCGAGTACTGATGGAATTTTTATGCTTCCTTGACATGTTTACTCTTTGTTTTCGTAAATTTTAGACTGAACTTATTATTTTACTGTTATTACTGTTTAATCTAGATTTCTTTTACCACCATAATTACAACTGTTTATTATTGTTATTATTGGAACTGTTTTAAGGATATCTGCAATTGTCTGGCCAATCAGCAGAAGTGAGGAAAGTGGCAATTCCCTAGCCAACTGAAAATTTATCAATTTGTTGGAAGATCCTCTGTGCTTCATTCAATGAGTCACAGCACTATTCTTTATATGTGCATGGTGTATGTCAATGAGCTATGGGTGTTGAGGGAGGTGGACAAGGCTTCTGAAGTATTGAAAGGAGTCAGATGGAGGTGCACCCTCTTCAATCTTGACTTGTCTCTACTTAAATTAAAGCCAATCGAGAAGGTATTTAAGAAGAGCCTTAATACGCGTTATTTTTAGGATTTCATTTCCTACTTTTTCATAGTGTCTAACTATAAGAAAACTTGATGATTTTGGATTGGCATGAATTTCATATAAATGTTTAGTATTATTGTGTGATCCTTCATTTAGCTTGATTTTTCTTAACATATATTACGGACTATTTTCCCTTAGAACTTTTCAATGATTTAACTACCATGTTATGGTGGAAATACTTCAACCAAAATGTTCTTCCTTCCTTCAAAGAGACCTTTTGCTTTTTCTATCAAGTTTATGAACCTTCAAACATTCTATTATAATGTTTCTCTATTATCATCATATCATAATCATCCAACTCAATCCCAAAGTAAAGCTAGTAATGTACTGAATCAGAGAAGGCTCCATAAAAAGAAAAAAGGTTAGCAATATTTTGACGGCTCATATTTCAGTGTGAGCTTAATTCAATCTTTGCTTATGATGGTTAATTGATTAACAGAAGTGGTTTTCTCGTATCATTTACTATATTTTTCTTGAGGATTCTTTCATTTCTAGGCAGGACAAGAAATTTAGCTTATAGACTGAATGTAATGTGGTTGTTTATAGCTTGATACTAAATATGAGGTGGATTTCTTCATCTGTCCACTGCTTCTATATGCTGTTTTGGTTGGACATGGTATTCAGATTTCTATATGAAGTTTCATTAGGGGATTAGAATAACAATATTAGTTGACATGACTTTCATCACAATCAACTGAGGTTTATGACTTTCTTATTATTTTTTGACCTTACTGAATTTCTTAGTTTTGAAGCAATAAACTACATTAAAAAAAACTAGTTTTGGAATTCTCTGTTATAATCCCCCAGTGATGTAGTGCAGGTTGCAGTTATATTACCCCTGAGGTAACAGCTTTATTCTGTCCAAATTCATCAACAGCATCAGGCATCAATTTGAGTTCTTTTACTGCAGTAAATATATGACTTTGTTTTTGGGCTCTCTTCTGTAGAAACAATTGTTTAGTTGCTCCGTTCAAGTAATCTCAGTTGTGCAGCACTGGAGTATTGTTGTGCTTGTGGGTGGAGATAGCTCTCAAGACTCCCATTAGACATGAAAGGTAACACCAAAGCCTTGAAGCCTGTGATCCTTATCAAGTTCCTGTGCTGAATCCTCTCCAGAACCTGATATTCTCAGATAAAACTCCCAGCAGAGTTGCTTGCTTGAAATTGAAAAGCTCTGGCAGCTTCACAAGTTTTCTTTAGGTTATTTTTGGGTAAGACAATGACAAGTCCAGAGCTAGAGTGTTCAAGTTTCACTTCTTTGAAGCTCCAGAATTCTCCTGATACTTTTATACTCTTTGGCGCACAAGATTGTAATAAGGAATGCTGAAATTGAGACAACCAGGAAGCCCGGGTAATGATTGACCGGAATGTTAATGAAGCAAAAAGACCACCTTGTGGTAGACCCTCTCACTCCCACGTAAGCACTTCCTTACTTCTTTATAATCATGTCTCTACATTCATGCCTTGACTTATTCAACTTCTCGTGATTCATGCTTATGTATTTATTAATCAGTGCACCTGATATTAAAGAAGGATATATGGACTGAATGATGATAAGAAAATACTCCTATATTCTGCTTTCCTGTTGACTCCAACTGTCGGACATGGTTTGAAAGAGTTATATTTTTGTCTGAATTTGTTATTATTTGTCAGTTCTTAAACTCAACCTGTAAGAACCTAAAACATGCATCTTATGGAGTGTTAACATCTTTACATCTTTAAAACTGTGAATGTACAGGGAAAGGCATACTCTGTGTGTGTATTCCTGTTTCGGTGTGGTTCATGTTAGAGTTTTAGAAATTAAGCACATCATCATTTCAAATTTCTAACCTTTCAATATATTGATTCTCATTAGTCTCAAAAACTGAGTGGCTAATGACTGTGCAACCTAGATGTTTATAAAGCACCTATTCATGCTCCTAATTTTGTTCATGCCACGAACTTTTGCTTTTATGATCAACCTTTTTTTTACTTATATCTACCTCCTTCTAGGTCGGTGTTACTAATCTAGCCGACAGAAGCCAGCTCTTGCAATCGATTTATATTTCATTCATTTGCTTTGTTCCTTTCTCACCTCCTCTCTGTCCTAATCACCTTTCAGACATTATATACCCTTTGTTTTTTCTTGAATCATATAAATTGTTTGAGTCAGTACAGTTGAGATTTTGCCATTAATTTTTTACTTTTATACAGAAGGTTTTTTTTTAGTATCATGTTATAATGTGAGACTGAATATTTAGAATAATGTTCTTGTCACTTAGTTTTTAATGTTTCAACATTATGAAAAAATCTTCTGTGAATGACTAAAGGGAAGAGTGATTTAAAAGTATAATAGAGGAAACAAAAGTACAGCTTTTCGGATAGTTCACTTTTGCAATTGACATATATATATATATATCGACATGAAATATACTAGCGAAGTTTTGTTCATTATGCCAAAATTTCTTTTTTCTGTTCATAATCTCAAGTACACTACATGCATCTGACTCAGATTCCAATCCTTCTAGTGCACATCTGTTTCACTCATGCTGGATCGACAAGCTTTATTTCTAGTACCATATAATAGTTTATTGTGAAACACGAAGGCTCACCAAAAGTACTTCCATTTGTTTCTCATCGATGCTCACCAAAAGAAGAAAATCAAATAACTGTGTTCTGTTCATGGCTTCATGCACTCAGTTTCTTGGCCCCACTTCTTTTGATGGGTTAGGTAACATTCATGGGACATGGAACATCTCCTTCTAATGCTTCTAATCTTATCAATGAGAACTTCCACAAGTTTCAATTCCCATTGGTTTGTTTTAATATGAAATCATCAGAGGATGGAATATTTTCTTGTCATTATGCTGTAGGAATGGACTTGTTGGTGTCTGTCTTTTCTGCAAAAGAACTTTGATTGATTAGTATTGGATAGATTGCTGAAAGTGAAATTTATGATGTCAGATCATGCTGAATATTTCTGTAAAATTACTTAAATTGGAATCATGCTATTCAATATCAGACATGCTCACTGATTGTGGAAGATGACATATGCAGTAAAGGAAAAGAGTTCGGTGATTTTATCGACTGGAAAATGTCTTTTCAAGCGATCTAAATCATCCTTAGCATCTAGCTAGCATTATCTTCCTGCTTATATGAAGAACAAGTAACTTCAAATTAATATTCTAATTGAGTAGTAAAACCAGATATTTGGAACATTGATAGTGATTAACATTTACAACGCCTACAGAATAGTGATGATTTTGTCCAGTGTTGCTTATGTAATCCTTCTTTAAAACATGTTATATGACTTGTTTAGAGTGTTCGAATTTAATTAATTACCTTTTGAAACTAACATTGAAAATGTTTTCTTTTGGTTAAACTTCTAATTAAACTAGTGTATTTGGTAGCAGAGTGATAGACTGTTATATATAATCAAAGTTTATGCAGTTTTCTAAGCATATTGTTGAGTAATATTCATGAGCAGTACTCTTCATCTCTATCCATTATCTAGTACCAATAGAAGTTTGATTTGAGGTTGGTTTAGCTATATCTAATACGAAATCTAAATAATGTGAGGATTTTTTTAATTGGTTGGAGAAATGTAGCATCTGTACATCATGCTATCTGAAGTCTATTCATTCGATTGTTTTGATTTCGCATTATCTTCTATTAAAATTGATTTCATCAAGAAGCAACTAGTGATAAAGTGTAATGCATGCAAATAGAGAAGTTTGTGTTCTTGGTTTGGATCGGGAAAAAAAATATATTAATAATGCAGTAATTTTGAGAGATGTAAGTAATATAAGCAATGAAGAGTAATCAGAAACAATGAATAAACAAATACAACAAGATCTCATATTGTAGAAATTAATTGAAAATTCCTAAGATCGTGTGAGCATACATTAATTTGAAAGGTCGTTTAGCTCCAAAAAGGTGGTTTTGGCACCATAGATAGGGTCCTCGGAGATAAATGGCTTTTCGAGATAGCTTATTTTAGTGCTCTCTAGAGCTAAACGGTGTTCTGCAGACCGTTTAGCCTAAGAGAGGGCCTTTTGAGTTAAACGGCTTTTCAAAAGCAGTTTAGCTCCAACAAGCCTCAATCAACTCAAACTAGAGCTAAACAACCTTCTAAAGACCATTTAGCTCCAGAAAAACTATTACGATGGGTTAGTTGTCGTCATGTGACCTAGAGGTCACAGGTTCAAGTCTTGGAAACAACCTCTTATAAAAAAAATAAAAATAAAAAAATGTAAGGCCAAGGCATAATGTAATCTGCGTTGATTCGACTCTTCCCCGTGACATTACGGGAGCTTTGTATGGCTGCCCTTTTTCCTTTCATAGTGAGCATAATGGATGCTGACTAGGCTGTTCTAGGGCCATTTTGACAAATGACCCTATATATATACACATATATATACATATACATACATAATATATATAGATATATGTATGTATGTATGTATGTATGTATGTATGTATGTATGTATGTATACGCAGGTGGAAGAATTTTCTTTTTATAAAGTGGACAACTCATTTGCATTAAGAAAAATCCAGTTAAACAAAGCATGCCCAGATACAACCAATAAGATATAATATCAAATATATACAATAATCAACAAAGCTTAATGCTATCCAGAAACATCAGTATCATCATCCTCCTCCCTCTGTAATCGAATTGATTGAACTTTGAAGAAGATAGAAAGTGTTAGGCTTCCCTTTCTGACTATATATATATATGATTGGTCAGAGTTGATTTCAGATGAGAGCTAGCTATATATATATATATACAATGTTCACCGAACGATCTCCACAAAACTTTATCAATTCATAATCTATGTTTGAAAGAGTACATGAGAGCTGAGTGACCTCTCCATTTATGAATTGAAAATCCAAAAGAATTTGTTGATAATGGAGCAACAAAACAAATGGTTAATAAAATAGAGATCCACCATTGCTTAATAAAATCAGCTCAGATCCCTACCTCATCCCTAGTGCATGCCTTTCACCCTTCACAAATTCTTTATTCTCAACATGATTCATGATTAGGGTTAGGGTTAGGGTTAGGGTTAGGGTTAGGGTTAGGCAATGCATGTTGAGAGAGATCTCTTTTCATTAGAGCTAGTTCATGCGCGACATCATTCATCATCGGCCGCATCGAAGGTGAGAACTGCGTGCACACGAGACCGAGCTCGATGAGCTCCATCATCACATCTCTCCTTAACTTCTTATAATATAAAGAGTTTGATAATTGTGAGACATCTTTCAATGGAGCCTCCATGATTATGTGCTCAATGTTGTGAGGGTAGTTCTTCTTCACCCATTCTTGAAGAGAATGACCTTCTTCAAATATTATGTCAGTTGGCCTCTTTCCAGTACTCATCTCTAAGAGTATAACTCCAAAACTATATACATCTCCTTGCATTGAAGCTTGGCCTCCCATTCCATACTCTGCATGCATATATGGACATGATTAATTTCAGTTAATTGTGAGCTAAAAATCTATAAATAAATAAATAATCATAAGAAAGAAAGAGAGAAATTCATGCTTACCAGGAGCAATATAACCAACTGATCCACATAACAAGCCAGTGGTAGAGATGCATGAAGAAGAAGAGTCTATAGATTCATTGTTCTCATCAGCACCACCACTCATTAGCCGAGCGATACCAAAATCCGATACTAAAGCTGTCATATCCTCGTCGAGAAGAACATTGCTCGGCTTTAGATCACAATGAATGACTCTAACAGGAGAGTAGTGATGCAAGTAAGCTATCCCTTCTGCGATATCGCTTGCAATGTTCACTAGCTGGACTAGGCTGAGTCCTGATCCGGTGGCTGCATTGAGAGGATACAGATGGCTTTCGAGGCTTCCGTTGGGCATCAAGGGAAGGACTAGAGCCTTGAAGTCTGGTTTGCTGCATGTTGTGATGATCCTGATCAAGTTCCGGTGCCGAGTTCTTTTAAGGACTTGACACTCTCTCTTGAAGCTTTTGGAGATATCAACACCAGTCTTTGGATTCAGGACTTTCACTGCTATCCTTGTTGTTTCATCAGGCAAAGTCCCCTTGTATACTTGCCCAAATCGGCCTGATCCGATGAGGTTCAGCTCAGAGAACTCTCCGGTGGCGTCTGCAAGTTGCTGATAGGAAATGCGAGGATAATCTGGTTGTCGTCCTTCTTCCGCATCCTCTACTGAGACAGTTCTTTGGAAGAATGGCCGTAATTGTGATCTTCGACTTCTTGATTTCCTTGCAAGGGGATAGACACAAAAACATAGTATGCAAGGTGTGCTGATTAAGGTTACAAGGATGGGCAAGATCATGGAGTGAACTCGCTTACTAGTGGTACCACATTCTGACATGCCTGAGATTGAACCGCATAGCCCGGGGTTGCCTAAGAAGGAGTCCATTGTAAGCAAGGCGAACACTCCTTCCTCCGGTACAATGCCGGAGAAGTTGTTGTATGAAATGTTCAGTAGTTTCAGTGTCGAAGAGGCTTTCAAGGACTCCGGCATGGCTCCTTCCAATAGGTTTGAAGATAAATCAAGAACTTCAAGGTATGGAAGACCTCCGATGGATCTCGGAAGGGGACCTCGCAAGGCATTGCTGGAAAAGTTGAGATACTCGAGGGCTATACAACTTCCAAGTTGTGGAGGGATCTTGCCGGAAAAGTTATTCGACGACAAATCCAATGCCAGTATCATGTCCATCTTGCTAAGCTCCAATGGGATAGAACCCTCCAAGAAATTGTTTGATAGGTTGAAATACAGTTTCAAACTGCTCAAGGCTGCAACATCACCAGGAATCCTCCCTGTTAACTGATTGTATGAAAGATCTAAGATCTCCAAGTTGACGCAATTTCCTAAACTGGGAGGTAGTCTTCCAGAGAGCCTATTATTGTGAAGCATGAGCCTTCTGAGCTGTGTGAGGTTAGAGAAATTCTCCGGGATCGACCCAGAGAGCATATTGCCGGAAATATCAAGAAGACCAAGGTGCGGAAGCTCACCAAGTGCCACCGGGATCTCACCAGAGAGCAAATTGTTCGACAAGTAAACTCTCTCGAGCTTCTTTAATCTGGATATATCAGGTGGTATGGATCCATTCAGCACATTGTTTGAAAGGTTCAAGTAGGTGAGATTCACAAGGTTAGATATATTTGGAGGAATGGGACCATAGAGGAAATTTTCTTCAAGATGGAGTTGAACAAGATTAGAAAGAGAACCGATGGATGCTGGTATCTCTCCACCAAGGCTATTTCCCGCAAGCTCGAGCTCTTGCAACCGAGAACAGTTCACCAAGGAATCAAAGAAAGGCTCAAGCTTACTGTTCCCACCATGGCTAGTAAGATTATTATAAGAAAGATAAAGGAATTGTAAGAATGGAGTCTTATCAAAAATCTTAGAAGGCAACTCTCCACTAAGATAATTAGACTCCAAATCAATCCACTCTAGCTTTGTTGAATTCGCTAGAGATGAAGGAATAGGACCAACCAAATTATTAGACCACAAAAGGAGAAATCTCAGGTCAAGAAGCCTACATTGATTGCCAAGAGGAATCTCACCACTTAGAGAATTGTTAGAAAGATCCATGTATTGCAATGAGGAGCAACTGCAAAAGAGAGACTCTGGAATCCGATGATTGAGTTGGTTTCCCCCTAAGTCAAGATAAACTAAGCGACGAAGAAATCCTAGCTCAATAGGAATGGCTCCGACAAGAAGATTAGATGAAAGGCTCAATTGCTTCAACCGAGAGAGAGAACCGATCTCCGGCGGGATCCTCCCGCTAAGGAAGTTCCCTGAGAGATCGAGCACGGCCAAGAAAGAAAGATTAGCCACCGCGGGCGAGATGACTCCCTCGAGATCTCTCCCACTAAGATCAAGCTGAACAACCCGGTCCTTCACCGGATGGCAAGTGACACCGGTCCAGTTGCAAGTATGAATCTCCGGGGAGCTCCAACTATGGAGAACACCCTGAGGATCGTTGGTGATGGAGAAGGAGAAGGAAAAGAGGGCCGCGAGGTCCCGGGAGAGACCGGCATTGGCACCGGAGACTACAGGGAAGACGACGAAGAAATGTTTGGAGATTAATGTGATAGTGATGATGATGGTGGTGAAGAGCTTAGCCATGGTGGTGGAGAAGGGGAGGTGTGAGCAGTGGAGCTACACTACAAGGCCGGGGTTTTAAGGGAAGTGAAGGGGAAAGCCGGGAAAGGCGCGCCTAACAACCGTTGACAAAGCCGTTATGTTTGGCGGGAAATGTTTGACTAGTGAGATGGCGGGAAGAAAATGGACACGCGGAGACTCATAAGAGATATGACACGTCAGCGCCGTTATCTCTTGTTTGGAGTTTAGGGTGTCGTACACGTCGTTCGTATCTATGTCGATAGGGTAGTGGGCTGCCTAATTAGTTAAGCACTAAATTGTGGATTATTAGTGTTTAATTAATTATGGTTGGTGGATTAATTAATTCATATGATGATCAAGGTTTCATGGGGGCAGTGGCTCTTTCCCATTGCCCCTTAATTAGTTTGTAATTAATCAAGAAATTGAGGTATTATTGGATAAGATTAATGGTGGTTTAATTTGATAGTTTTTGTTTAATTAAGTTTAGTGGTAGATGATGTGGAAGATTACGGAGGTGGGATTCGGGGATATTTTTTAATCCATAGATTAGGAGGAGAATAATTAGTGCACAGTGTTTGTCATTTGAGGTAAACCCAAGTGTATGACCTTTAAGTCGATGGAGGCATTACATTTTTAATCTATTTTTTTTATAAATAATAAATAAACCATATTCTTTTATTTAATAGAAAAGGTGGTTATGTAATTGAACCTTTGTCGGGTTCGATACATTGGAGTGATGCCCCTCAAGTTTTGTCCCTTGGTCCCTTACCGATGTTGGAGGCACCTTTTGCAGCGCCCACCAATCAGCCTGGGTGTTTTTGAAGTCCCTCCATGGTGAAAGTTGCTTATCTTCCTCACTTGTAAATGTCTGGCTTCTTTTAACGATGGACTCCATCGCGACCAACTTTGGCCTTTTTGAAGTGTAAGCTGTATTAAACCAAGACAATGTTAGGAAATCAATGTCGCAGATTATTAATTTTATGAAAACACGGCGTTTATCATGAAAACATCTTCTATTGTGTTCCATCCACACTGCCCACATAATGGCCATAGATAGCAGGTTCCAACCCATATGGTTATCCTTTGGTCAAGGAGTTGGCAATCGCGGTTTGACCCCACAAATCTTGTATTCATGAGGAGGCGGCACCCAACTAACATAGGTATGTGAAGTGTTGCCAGATACTTTAGAGTATGGGCACTATAGGAGTAGGTGTTGTATCGTTTCCTCCCTTTCCTCACACAAGTAGCAAGTTGTCCTTGTCCCGTTCTAGCCCGTTTCCTTACATTTTAATCTAATTGAGAATTGCAAATTAAACACTTGAAACTAATTTAGTAATTGGATTTCGATATGTGTAATAGGTTAAGATGTGAATTTCTCTAACAAATTAAGCACATTTTAATTGTGCTTGTTTAAAGGTTAATGCATATTTGATCAAAATACATTTCTATATATCCACTTGCTCGGTGAAACATTGTTAAAGAAAGTTAGTGTTATCACTTATTAACGTTAATCTAAAAATGAGTTGTTGCACTTGATTTTATAATTAGGAAACCGATGGAAGAACAAGTCTTGAGGATTGGATATTGGAGATTTGGAGGCTACTTTAGAGGATTTGGAGCTTGAGTTGATTGACTTGAATCGATTGCATCCATAAGCAAGTTGATCTTCAACCTTATACTTTTGATTCAGATAACATTTGTTAAAGACTATTGATCATTTTTAATTTGATGATCTTTTAGGTGGCTAACATTTTGTAACATGCATCTTGTTCATTGTTTATACTTGTTTAAATACTTTTCATTTGAGTATAAAGAAAGTAAGATCTAAAGGTTATCAATGGCATACATAAAGTTTTCAACAAAACTATGGTTTTTGGACACTTACCAAACAAGTTAATTTTATATAGAATAAAAAACCTTTTAACATCTCTGGGTAGTTGTTAAATGGCGGGAATTCATATGCACACATGCTCAGCCCCCTTATTTTTATATTTATCAAACATGATATTAATTTCTTATTTCTCACCTGGTTTGACAACGCACATGTCACCGGACAAATGCAGCTACAACGTATACACAACCTCATCAGACATGACCCTACAAGGGAAGATGCGATACCAAGATCCCTGGAGGCGGCGGACTTTGAGGATAAGGAGAGCGGAGAGCACCATGTTGCTAACCCTATTTTTGGAGGCCACGACACGATCGATGACTTGTTTGTAAACACCTGATCCATCCAAGGATCAATGTAGCATCCTAATTTCACTTAATTAATTAATAAATATGATTTATCCATTTTATAAAAAAAAACATAATATTATTATTTTGGAAAAACTTTTTTAAAGTTTTCATTTATTTGTGAATGTATAATGCCAAGATATTTGCTCCTCTTAAGGATCGGAACAAATCCAAATGATAAAAAATGTTGTTGATGACAAACATTTGATTGAGAGAAGTTAAATCTAGTATTTTTAAGATAAAGAATAAACTATATATCTTTATCAAAAATCACTATAAGAAGCTTTCCTAAATATTGATTCTGTTTTAATTAGTGATATTAGCATTTGGACTAAAGAATAAATTTGAGAGGGTAAACCCCTAATCAAGAACTTAATTAAATTGAAGCATTTCAAATGTTAAAGTGGATTAACTAAATTAATGAACAAGTTAATCAACCTTGATCACAAGGCTTTTGAAGAGAGTTGTCCATGAGCCCTAATTACTTGTTTTTAGCAGTGGGCTTGATCAAAGAAAGTATTAGCCCATGAGTGAAGTTATTAGGACTTTGATGAAAAGATTGGAAGCATAAATTCTCTATAACTTCATGTATTTAACTTTTTACTCCACAATATACTTAAACAATCTATTATTAGTGATACTTAATTTCTTATTTTCCTTAGAATTGAGATGTTTATTATTGGATAGATTTTAATTAACACAAAATCAAATATTGTATACAATTACCTTCGAGTATTCACATGATTGGCAATTGATTGAATAAGATGAATTATATATTATTGAACTCAATGATCAATTAAAATTATATTGTGATTGGCACTTAATTAATAGTTCATAAATTATAATAAATATACTTTGTCACTCCCTCTATCTTTATATTATATATGCAAATTGAATGTAACATAAGTTTTTTAACATACTTTAAAAAGTACACACTACTCTTCTAAAGAAGACCACCAGGTTTTAAGCAAGTTTCTATTAAAGGAACTGGAGTTCTGGTTGCAAAAGGAAGACAGGGTTGCAATGCAGGAAGGATAATAATTTCTACTAAAAAGTTGGTACAAATATTTAGTCTAGTCAAGTATATGATGCTCCCATGACAATCAACAGAGAGACAAAGGAACAGGGAACAAGAATTCATGAAACAGGTGAACAGAGCTGGTGGAAGAAGATGGCGAAGGTCTGGCATTGGATTAGGAGCCCTGTAAGAAGAGTTGCTTCACCAACGAGAGGAGAGGGCAGTCAAGCGGGCTCCAATAGACCCCAGGAACCTCCCAAGGGGACGGCAACGACTCAGTTGAGTCCACGAAGGACCAACATGAGCCTACGATCGATGAGCTATGCTGTTAAAGGGAGTCAGGACAAGTCCCTCCTCTCGATGGTCCTCATGGGGGACGAGATCAACAGAGCACCACCGGCAACACCTGAGGAGGACACAGAAGGGGAGGGGTGAACCAAAGTCCATTTCAAGAATTGAAGGAGGAACTCACCGCGGGGAGAATGAGCGAGATTCGTCAAAGACATGGAAGAAGGCCGACGACCCCAACTATCGACGCCCACATAATGAACAAGCCATGGAGTGGAGGAAATATGCCGAAATTACCTTTAAACAGGGCATATGGTGAAGGAATGCCGAAGAATGGAGACATGCCATGCATGTGGCCGGAGGTATAGGGCATCAAAAACTTGTAAGTCTGATAAGCTCGTTGGAGAAGGAGAGGTAAGGAGTAACTAGTAGGGGAAAAGCCCCGATGAGTAGGGAACAACTCGGGAGCTCACATGCGCACTAATTCACCGAACCAGTCCCAAAGAAGAACAAACCTCACTGGAGCTCATCGGTGCCAGAGACACACCACTTGTCTATGGCCCTCGACATGCATATGCTCTAAGGGAAGGAGCATATGAAGAACTATTCCATCGTAATGGTGGTCAAGACCATTGAATGATTGGCTGATTAGTAAACCATTACAACGGCAATGGGGAGGAGGTTCACTTCGACAGGGAGATGGTCGCCAAAGGCCCTATGCGATGGGAGGTTTGTGGTGGGCTTCTTGACGGCTGAGTTCACTTGATAAGTGGAGTGAATGGAGGAAATTAGGCTCTCAGGATTCATTCTCCGTTTCAGGCCATGGGTGCCAGACATGGGAGAACCGGAGAGGGTGCAATGGCGAGCTCAGGTGGATAAACGCGCAAGGTATTTCTAAGAATAAGGAAGAAGCCTCATTGCTATGAAATAAGTTTATGCATTGTGTGATGCAAGCAAAAAGTGTGCATGTTGGGAGGAAGTAAGACGGGCAAGTGCTTAAGGACAAGAACCATGGCTTTGTATGGTGACCTTAACACTACAAGATTCCATGAAGAAAGAAACACTGTCTCCTACAACAATGGGGAACGTGAGGATTTCAATCATCTAATACAAAACCTACAACTATTGACCCCTCTTTCAGGGCAAAAAATATGCCTGGACCAACTGACACACAAGCCTGTCATTTGCAAGACTAGACATATTCTTACTCTTGACTAATTGGTACACAAGCTTCTTGAACAAATGACAAACAACCTTACCTAGAGTAAGATCATATCATACCTCTTTATGCCTTGACTGTGGAGTACATATCCCTCTACCCTATATCTTCAGGTTCAATAGAGACGAGGCCACAAAGGATAGTTTCTGGGAGTGGTTAAATTATGGTGGGAAGGAGAGACTTTGAACATCGACAGAGGCTTCATACTCCCCAAGAAACTAGCCCTCACAAAATCAAAATTTAGGAGTTGGCAAAAAAAAAGACCTTTAGGGTAAACATAACAAGAAAGAAAAAACTACTCAAAGATATTCAGAAATGGGATGTAATAAAGTTAAAAAGGCCACTCCTACTAAAAGAACAAAAGGAAGAGCTGGAAAAACAACATCAATATGAGAACTAATTTTAGAAGAAGAATCCCACTAGAGACAAAGATCAAGAATAAATTGGTTACAACTAAGGGATAAGAGCATCAAATACTTCCACGCTATAGCAAGCCAAAGAATAAGCAAAAATTGGATTAAGGAACTTCAAGGTAATAACAATCAACACATAACTGAGGAGGGGATTGGTTCCGCAATCTTTGCCCACTTCCAAAGTCTCTTCAGAACAAGAAGAGTGACAATATTCAAGATCTCCTAGGGAAGACTCTTCGGAACACACAACCTCATCAAGTGAAGCATTGAGTTCAATTTATGTATACTTGTGTTCCAAACTATGTAAACGCCTTCTGAGTTTATGCTTTCCCTAAGTCATGACCTTCAATTTATTAAGTAGCCATTAATCTCTCACATTGCAAATCTACATATTTATCAAAGAAAGAAACAACATTCCTAATCCCTTCATACTATTAGGAAGGAGGCCAAAAAACATATAGAAATACAAAGGAGCCTTTTTGTGCATGCCTCGCCCTCTTACTGTCCCTTCCTCGTCTTAAGAGTTTGTGGTGGCTCTTTTTGCTTAGAGAGTCCATCATCATCACCTTCGCCCATTTAATTATGTTTGTTACTGTTAGTTTTGTCAGGTCGGGTTGT
This sequence comes from Dioscorea zingiberensis, assembly GCA_026586065.1. Taxonomy (NCBI): domain Eukaryota; kingdom Viridiplantae; phylum Streptophyta; class Magnoliopsida; order Dioscoreales; family Dioscoreaceae; genus Dioscorea; species Dioscorea zingiberensis. Next base: position 37,909,008 of record CM048825.1, on the reverse strand, counting down.
CTACCTGTTGTAAAATAAGTTGCAACACGGATTGCAGCTAACTGCTCACAGAGTTTCTCAAACCCATTCACACACACTCAAGCAAAGCATATCACACACACAGGAGACAAGGAAGTTGGTAACCCAATTCGGCTTCCAATTGTCTACGTCTGGGGGGCCAAGCCCGGAAAAGACAATCCACTAAAGATGTAGGAAAGATAGGAGTACAAGAGTCTCTCTCACTTACTCTATCATAAGCACCCACTCCCTTGATTGACAATGACCTCTATCACCCTTCCTGAGGGACTACTCTAGACGGCTCACCTCAATCCTCTGAGTCATGGTCTTATATAGACGTCTCCCTGCCTTCACACGACAACTACCATCTTTAGGATTTCACAAATCTCCGCGACTGCCAAATTGGACTCCTTCCACATTTGGCTGTTGCAACCTAGTTGTAACTATAATTGCAACACGGCCCGGCTGACGAACTGACCAAGGCTATAACATCCATTGCTCTTCGACCTCAACACACCTCCAACCCTCCTGGTTGAGTTCCAAGTCTCCTATGTCAGATCCACCTGATCCCGACCAACGGAACTAGCTGATCCACCTCTCCGTCACGTACTCAGCCCTTCACGGTCGCACCCCACCATGGCACGAGACCTTCAATCAACCTTCATCTTCAATCATGCAAGGTTGAGCTGTTAGATTGGCTCCACCAATCTTTTCCAAACTTGATATTGATTCACCACAGCTTGGCCTATCATGCTCCAACATATTTGCTTACCAAATATGGTCTTCCTGATTTGGCTTACATCAATCACCTCATCAATCACATATTAGTTACCAAAACTAGCCTCCAATCCTATCATCAATCAGTTGTAATTATGTGACAACTTGTATGAGATCTCCAATTAGTATTCATGCAATCTTCAATCAATCTTCCCCGTTATGGAGTCTTTAAACTTTTATTCCCGACAGCCTTTGATGATGCTTCCTTCCAAGAATGGAGTCTCCAAATCAACTCTCAATTAAATCGGTTGAGGATGCATCCATTTGCATGGAATCTCCCATCAATAAGGTAGCTTTCAATCCATGCAACTACCAACTTGTAACCCATTAGTTTCCTTCCATATGATAGCTCCTTGCCAAGATAGCTTAATAGCCAACCTTCCAACTGTAGCTCCGGAAATATCTTCTTCTCATGCAAATGTCTTCAATGACGTTGACTTGTTAGTAGAGCTGGTTTTTGGGTCGGCCCGACAAGAGCACGCCGCGTTCGACGAAATTGCAGTGCACGGCATGGCACGAATCCATTCGTGCCATGCCCTAAGACAGACGGCTTTTGCCGAGCCGGCCCTAAGACGTAAACATGGCTCAAAGACGGTCGGGCCATGCCGGCCGCCCAAAGACGCCAAGCACGCCCCATTTATAAAAAAAATTAAAAATTTTAAAAAAATCTAAAAAAATATTAAAAATAAAATAAAAATCTAAATATTTAAAAAACAGAAGAAGAAGATAAGAAAATCAAATTCATGGAGTCTCCATGATGTAGAAAGATCAAGAAGAAAAAAAATAGAGCTAAGGCTCTCGTTGAAAGACATACGATCATCCTTGGCGGCTTGGCCTCAAACTCATCTTGGATGCCAAGGAGAAAAATGTTTCAACCTTTCAAACCACTGAGCTTCAAGCCTGTAACTCGTTTTGGATGTGAAGGAGAGAACTTCAACTCACTCAAACTGAGATTAAAAAAAAAAAAAGACTGAGCCAACAACTCCTTTTTTTTTGCTTTTTTTCTTTAACTAGCATATTTTTTGAAAGAAAAGAGGTGTTGGTTGGCAGCTGTAAAGCTGCCATTTCAGCTGCCAACGCCTAAATTTTGAAATGAGAGATGGGTTGACTGTCTCATATATTATATGTATTATAATATTTAAAAATAAATAAATAAATAAAAATGCCACGTGGCAGAATCAAATGCTGCCACGTGGCAGTATTTCGGGCCGGCACGACTCGGGCCGTGCTGGCACGGCCCGGGCATGAAATATTTTGTGCGTCAGCGTGCACCGGCTGCAGCCCGGGGCTCACCCTAAGATAGGCACGTAGACGGGTTGTGCTTGGCACGGCCCGATTACTGTTCATTCCAGGCCGTGCCAGGCATGGCCTGAATCGTGATGGGTCGTGCCGGGCCAGGGCCGGCACATCCCAAAATCCAGCTCTACTTGTTAGCCATGTCTTGTTGTCTTGACTTGGTCAACTCCCATCATAGCTTTTTGCCAAGGCTGGTTCCATGAAGTCTTCAAGCTTTCTATGAAGTCCTCTAAAGACGCTTTGACTTCTCATTAACTCGTCGCCGCCACCAGGTCACACCATGTGTCAAATGATGCCAACTTACTTGCTTCAGCACTAACAGTTACATCAAACTATGGTAGCACAAAAAAATCAATATAATTAATTTTGAATAAATATATTTTTTATCTTGAAAACATCTTCTATTTCTCTCAAGACCACAGATTAATCTCACACGATGGTCATTTTGACCATCCCCATCCCATTAATACCATTTTGTTTATTTGAATGGTTCAAGAATGGGGACCTCATAGTTCATGTACCCATTGACATATATTCACGCATGCTCCCAACCTAGAGAAGATTGCAAAAGTGACACTATACCCTAAGAACATAGACACAAGATAACGAGGTCTGGGTCCTCTTTTGGTTGTATATATGGCTGAACAATAATTAAAATGACATTCTGATCTTGTGTTTAACAATTCAGAGTAAGACTAGTATGGTTTGTATGGGTGCTTGCATGTGTTCCCAACCATGTAAACACCTTCCTAGTGTATACTTTCCCCAAGTCATGACCTTCAAATTCATTAATTAACCATTATCTCTGTCACCTTGGAATCTACATTTATTAAAGAAAGAACAACATGACTTGCCTCTTCCTTTCCTATTTCTTCCTTTTTCTCATGCTTCCACGTGATCAACTTGCAAGTAGACCCAAATGAAAGAAAAAGTCCACATGTTGAACTAATACAAGTTAAGAATTCAACACTCAGAGACATGCATAGAACTCTCAGTTGTCTCTCTTTCAATGGAAGAGCCCTCAGAGAAAGAAGATCTTGTTGTAGGCCAATCCAACAAAGTCCATTATTCCCAAGTATCAGTGAAAATCAGTAGTATAATCTTAGAGCCATTCCAATGGCTGAGCATGCTGTGCCGAGAACTCAACCCCAGCTTCGTCTTCGGCGTTCTCCTCGTCTATGGCCTGAGCCAAGGCTTCGCCGGCTCCTTCTTCGGCGTCGTCACCGACTTCTACTGGAAAGACGTCCAGAAACTCCAACCATCCGCCGTACAGATGTTCATGGGCTTCTACTACATCCCTCTCATCATGAAGCCCCTCTGGGGACTCCTTACCGACGTCTTCCCCATCTCCGGCTATCGCCGCCGACCATACTTCCGCATCGCCGGTAAGCTTCCCGCTTCCGTCATCTCAGTCTTTATCCTTTTCTATTAATGCTTTCATACTTCCATCGTTGACTATTACCGTTGACCGTTGAACTTTGAATTATGGTTTTTCAATAAATGGTACTGAACGTGTTACTCATTGTTTTATTTTCAAGTATACCCCTGAAAAATATATACATTAGTGTTCGTATATATATACCCTTGAAGCAACGATCATAATTGTAAATATATCTTTAAGTTTTTTTTTGTAGTTATTTAACTTTTGGTGCCCAAATTATCTATAGGTCGTTGGGGGGAGGGGGGTATAGGGGTTTAGTGTAATAGTATTTTGGGTGTGTGTGTTTTGGATGGAGAATAGTATTAAATAGTGCCAGAGACTAATAGAGAATTTGCCCTCATTTTGTACGAGTATACCCTAGGTTAACATAATGTGTTTAACTGTATGTTTATGTTAAACTATAGCTTGTTGAAAAACGATTATAACTTTTACAAATGTACTTCTCCTAAATATTCTTTTAACTATAAATTAATAGATATACTTCTAAAAAATATAAAATTTATCTCATATATAGGAGTATAAGTATTTTTTTTATTTAAGGTTTACATTTAACTATAATTAAGACCTTTGGATTGACAATTGTTCACCAATTTTAAAAACAAGAGCATATACACAATAAAATGAGAAATTTGGAATATATATGTAAGGCCCCATTTGGATTGATTTATTGAGAAAATAATTTTTTAAAAAAAAGTTTGATAGGACTTTTGAAAAAGAGGCTTCTGATAGAGAGTTATTTTATGTTTGGATATATTAATGTTGAAGTAGTTTTATAATAATAATAATAATAATAACAATAATTAATAATAATAAGGGTGTTTTGGTAATTGGCATTTTCCAAAATAGCTTCTCTAGAACGACTTTTTTCAGAAGCTACAAATCATTAGCTTTCTAAAACAAATTATTTTACAGTTTTTTTTTTTTTTACAGTTTTTTCTCTAAAAAAACTAACACAAACATATTTTTTTGTTCTCAGAAGCGCATAATTTACTAAAAAATCATTTATGGATTTCCCAGAACCTGATCCAAATAATCCCTTAATTATGGTTTCCTCAAGGTATTTACACAATTAAGATAATTTTTACATGCATACAAATAATTTTCTCTTGTGTTTCCGCTCTAATCTCTATTATTAACAAAAAAAATGAATGCAGGGATTACAGGGGTAGTAGCATCAGTTATCATTGCAACATATGACAAGTTAGCAATACCTGCAGCATTGCTTTGTCTTGTTGGTATGGTTGCAGCAGTTGCAATTGCAGATGTAACAATTGATGCCTGTATTGCCAAGAACAGCATCGAAAGGCCCGAGTTGGCTGCCGACATGCAAAGTCTTTGTGGCTTTGTGTCGTCTATCGGCGCATTAGTCGGGTACTCAACCAGTGGCCTCTTTGTCCATAGTTTTGGGGCTCAGGTTAGTATATTCATTGGGTATATTTCTTGAGTGGGTACCGTACATTACTCTTGTTTTAACTTAAATATCAAATTTCAATTTGTATCAAAATAAATACTAAGTTTTGATTTGATTGCATCCGCATGGTACTTGGAGCATTCTGGTGAGAATCTGGTAACGAGGACGCCGAAATGCATGCATGGACGGCGCCTCCCTAAACTGCTTGAAGCTGCTAAACTTCATTCCAATTTGGAAATGGGGATCTTTCATATCAAATTTCTTACTAAATTCTGCATACCTAGGCCTATATGGACCTAATTAATATCTCCTCGTCTAGTGAAGTTTGGCAGCTTCAAGCAGTTTAAGGAGTCCACGTCACTAGATTTTCACCGAAATGCCCCAAGTATCCTACATTCCTACTGATACAATCAGAACAACTCAAAGTTTAGTATCCATTTTTATACAAATTGAAATTTGATACTTAATTTGAAACAATAACAAAATACGGTACTCACCCAAAAAATTTACCCTACATTCATTCATTCATTAGATATATAAGTGAAAGTGCATTTTTAGTTCCTCAAATTGTATTTAAAAAAAGTTTAAGGATAATTTATAAGAGATTAAAATGATTTTATTTTTATTAAATGGAGGTTTATTTGTTTTGGTGTGTTGATGGCTTTCAGGGAGCGTTGGGGTTGATGGCTATACCTTCCTTGCTACTGATTTTATTAGGATTTGTGATATTTGAGCTAAGAGTGAGACATCCCTCCAAAAAGGAAAATGTAAGTTTATTCAAAGTTTCCTAGTCTTTGAAGCTTATATTCGTTTTATTATTTTTAATATATCATATATTTGCTATTAAGATTTTTTTTTTTTATTAAAGTGAATAAACCACATTCTATTATTCAGTGAAAAAGAGTAAGACTTTTACATATGATGCTCATGTTTGAGCCCCCCCAGTAGTCCTCCCACCCTAGGTCCCCTAGGGTCCCAAGTTACATGGTGTTTCTGAGACTATCTCCTCTTCGAAATCATCCCCGATGGTTGACGCTTGAGGTTGGTTAGCGTGGATGGATGTCAGCGTGCGCAGCTCCTCCTTCATATCAACATTAACTCCATCAAGCTAGGAGAGAAGGAGGAAGGAGATGCCGCTGATTATCCGAGAGCAAACGCGTTGTTTATTCTGGAAGCATCTTCGGTTCCGTTCAGCCATGTACTCCAAGTGATAGCCATAACCGTAAGATTCCACCCCAAACGATCTTTCTTAGGCAACTTTTCTCCTAAACCATGATAACCCCAGAGCTCCTGTGTCACTTGGGGACAATTGGGGAAGTTAAACCGCAGACAATAGTGCTCCCATATTTGCCTTGTGATTGTGCAGCTAATAAGAAGGTGTTGTACTGTCTCATCGTGCTCATTGCATAGATAGTATAAGGTGCGGTTCCCTTTCCATTGGCGCTTGATGAGGTTGTCCAGAGTGAGGATTTTGTTCTCTGTGGCTAGCCAAGCGAATGTTAGGATCTTCTTTGGGCATGGGAGTCTCTATAGTTTGACAGGGAATGGACTTCGTAAACCCCTATCTACTGCAAAGGTGTATAATGACTTGATTGAGAACGCCCCATTCTGTCCCAAGTTCCAGGTTCTAGTTTCCTCCTGGTCCTCCTGAGTAGTGTCGATTGCCTTACGGAGTGCCTCGAGCTCCAACGTGCCCTCCCTGGTTAATGGTCCTTGCTTCAGCAGTGTGTGGTTCTGCGCTAGGTTGTCCCTTGCCTTCCTCAGTAAGAGGTGCGGGTCCCTTGCAAAGTCAGCCATAGATGGAAAGATTTTGCCCCGGTGCTTGCCCCTGAATCCATTTATCCTGCCACAGATTGACTGTGTCTCCCTTTCCCGCCTTCACTGTCTGGCCAATGTCCACCAGCTTCCACTGATCTGACACCCTTTTCCAGAAATGGGATGATCTTGTCGAAGTACCCTTATGCGGGTTAATGAAGGAGTTCCGGAATTACTTACTTAGAATGATACTTCGACATATGTTGGTCTGCCCATTTAGGCTCCTTCACCACCACTTTCGAATCATTGTTGCATTAAAACATCTAAGGTTCATAATGCCCCAGCCCCCATGCTCTTTCGGCCGACAGATGCGCTGCCAAGTGACCAACCGGTATGCTTTGCCCTTGAGCTCTGGGCCGTGCCATAGGAATTCTCTCCGGAGGTTGTCGATTTTCTTGGTGACCCACTCAGGTAGCTTGTAGATTGATAGCCAGTAATTTGGGATAGCTCTGAGGACCGAGTTGATGAGGGTGATTCTCCCCGCAATGGAAAGAAGTTGGCCCTTCCATGTGCATATCCTCCTCCTGATTTTGTCAATTAATTGATTCCATTACGTCCGCCTGGGTTTTATTCCAGAGATTGGGATTCCCAGGTAGTTGAGGGGAAGTTTGTCGATCTGGCAGTTGATGGTATTGGCTATTGCTTCTGCTCGGGATTCCATCAATCTGAGAGGAATGAGTTCGCTCTTATTGTAGTTGATGCGGAGTTTCGAGGTAGAAAATGAGCTTCAAGGTTCGTGCATGTGCCCTAGATAGTCCGGAAAGTAAAACTAGGAGATCGTCAACATATTGTAGAGAGGTGACTTCATCTTCCGGACGGTTCTCGTACCTTATGCCATTGTATATGTTACCATGGGCTGCTCTCTTGATCATTGTAGTGAGGGTGTCTGTTGCGATGACGAAGAGAAGTGGCGAGAGGGGGTCGCCTTGCCGCAATCCTCTTCTATGTCTGGTGTTTCCCCCCGCTTTGTCATTGATGAGCATGTTGGACTTCGATGTGTGAAGGATGTCTCTCATCCAAGCGACCCATCGGGGACCAAATCCTTTGGCTGCCAGGATCTCCAAGAGAAAGTCCCAATCCACAGTGTCGAAAGCCTATTAAGAATTCATCCTTGTTAGAAATTCACTAATTTTATAGAAACATGTGATTTGATTGTCTAGTTTTTTTTTTTTTTTTAAGATGTGATGACTATTTTGCCATGCTTCAATTTGCACCATTGTTTAGATTTTTTAAAATTAATAAAATACATTTCTTTTTCATTTTTTTACATACATACATTAATGCAATGCTAAGATTTAAAATGTTACTGTAAAATTCATCAAATTTATATACATAAAGAAAAAGGGCAGCATGATACTGCAAAGCACCAATATGCATATAGTCCGAAAAAGGGTTTGATCATTAGGGTCTATTATACGTGGCCTTAGCCTGTTTTTTCTTTATAAAAGGCTATTTCCATGACTCTAATCCATAACTTTCAGATCACATGGTGATAATTTTACTGTTGCGTCAAGGCTCCCTTTCAAATTTATATACATATATATTGAAAAAAAAAATTATGCAAATTGATCATCAGAAGTAGTGTAAACCATTAGATTGTTGATGGACGGTGGATGATGCGAATGAATGAATCTGTGTGTTAATTGTGTAGGCATTGGAGAAGGTGGGAGTTGCAATGAGAGGGATGGGGAGGACGATACGTTGTCCGCAGGTATGGAAATCGTCTCTATATATGTTTATCTCATTGGCCCTCAGCTTCAGCACCCACGAAGGCCACTTCTACTGGTACACCAGCTCTAAAGGTGGTCCAGCATTCTCGCAGGTGCATCTTATCTCTTACTCCCTTTTACATCTAACACCCAACATTATGCAAAAAAGTCCTTACAATATTATTAATTATTTGCATGAGTGCAGGAGTTCATAGGAATGATATACGCCATAGGAGCCATAGCCTCCATTGTTGGAGTTATCATCTACCACAAGTTCCTGAAGGACTATCCATTCAGGAGCCTCCTCTTCTATGCTCAGCTCCTCTACGGGTTCTCGGGCATGCTCGATCTCGCCTTCGTGCTCCGCTGGAACCTTCGACTCCACCTCGGTGACTCGCTCTTCATCATCATCGAAGAGTGCTGCTCTCGGATTATCAGCAGAGTCCGGTGGATGCCGATGATGGTTCTGAGCGCAAAGCTTTGCCCTCTTGGCATTGAAGGCAGCTTCTTTGCTCTTTTAATGTGCATTGATAGTGTAGGGTCTTTGTTGTCCAAGATTGTGGGAGCTCTTGTTCTGCATGGCTTGCATGTCACACGCACTGATTTTGACAAACTTTGGGTGGCAGTGTTGATAAGGAACTTGTTGAGGTTTGCCACCTTGGGGATGATCTTTCTTGTTCCTGATGTGAATCAGAGTGAGATTTTGGTTTCTGAGGAGGTTGTTGATGCTGGGGAGGAGGAAGAGATGGAGAGATTGCAGCTTGTTAAAATGGAGGGAAAGGTAGAAGAGGAGGAGATTATATAGTGCTTTTTTTTTTTTGTAGTCATATATACATTTTTATTGATATTTATACATTAAGACGCATATATGTTAAAAAAAAATTTGGTGTTTAGGGTAACAAGAAATTATAAATTTTGCAGGGGTGTTAATGAAATTGTACTCAGTTTTTCCGTCCGGATGGCTGACATGATTTTTTTATTATTAAAATAATATTAAAATATTTCAAGAAAAAATTAAACCCTGATAACAAATAATATAATTATAATTATTTTGAGACGGGAGGATTAGGATTTGTTAATTATATTTTTAAAATAATTAATGTATTGTTTGTTATATTGTTTTAGCTGTAATTATTATAATATTAATAAAATATTATTAAAATATTTTGAGAAAAAGTTAACCCTCATTTAAAATAGTAATAATTAACTATTCATCCCAAAACAGTGCCCACTTTCACTGTTCTGGGGTATATGTTGGGGTGTGTAGCTAATAGTGGGGGCTGGGGGGTTTCCTGACAAACAGTGCTACGAACTTATAATTTATTTATCCTTTAAAATAACAAATAATATAATTAAAATAATTAAACAAATAATAGAGGAACAAAAAAGATATTTTGAGTAAACTAGAGAGATTATTTAGGATATTTGACCTTATTTTTTATATTCTCTTACATTAAGGTTTTTATTTATTTATTCATTTTCCATTTACTTATTCATATGTGACACTGAGGATAGGAAATTGTGCATATAGCACAAAAAAAAAAAAGTTATATAACCTTGATATGCAAAGAACATGCCCATGGTCAAAAATGTCATTTCACATGTTCGTGTAAATTTAAGAAAATTAACTGCTACATTTGCACTACAAAATCATAAAAACAGAAAGCTCCACTGAGAAAATTTCTATAAAAAATATGAGAATGAAAAGCCTTAAAATTTATCAACTTGGCCTCACAATGATCTAATAAGAGAGAATTGAATACCTGCCATGAGTTTGCAGGAAATTGAATCAGTGAAAGGAAACCAAGCATTCATGATCTATCATTTGCACCACCTCAATATCATATATGTCAGTAACAATGCGAGAGCTTTAGAAACAGTGGAGCGTTACCTGAGAATGAAACTGCGGCTAACATACAATTGAGTTCTTAAATGCCGATGACTTGTAGAAGAGCTTGTTCTCTTTATATAGGGTCATACCATACTGATGTAACTTTTAAAAACCAAGATAAATTACCAGATATATGATTGTCGAATGGCCACATCATTAACACTTTCTTCTCCTATCCCTGTCTTGGTCGTCTCTCTCCCGACTTCTACTCTTTCCATGGTCTCTCGTTCTTTCACCGTCTGTCTCATGTGATTTGCTCCTGTCCCGGTGCCTATTTCGATCTTTGGTTGCATCGGTCTCCCTTTTCTTTTCCTTTTCCCTGTCCCTAACAGATGATTTCCGTTGTGGACTGTCGCTTGGGCTCCGATGACGCTTTCTTGAAGAATCACGGGTATCCACATGTCTCTCCTTCCTTTCTACCTTCTCTGCAACACTTCTTTGTTTAAGAAAAGACTCGAGGATGAACATGCATTATCATCCTTACTAGGATCCATATGAAGCATCAAATAGATAATTGAATATATCCCTCACAGACACTTGCAAAAAATGGCACAAACCATGTATATTCTACATGACCTTAAAACACAATGAATCAAAGAGATGACCCTAATTTGCAATGTGCAATTGTTCTCCACAAACAGACCAATTCCTTAAGTTTGAAGCTAGCCATTTATACGACCAGCACCTAATTATATCCAATTTACTCAGATTTGTTAAAAATGCCCCTTCATTTTGCTGGCTATAATCATTGTGTGAATTTATACTTTATAGTGTTCTTAAGTACAATAACAATCTATTTAGCTTCTAAATTCTGTTCCTCCATTCCATTAAGTCTCTTTAAGTTTCTCTATTTCATTATGAGATCACAGAAGTGATCACTTTCTTAAAAATGTAGTCAAGTGATAATAAGCAGACTTATTAAGATTTAACTTCAAAAAGGAGTTTTATAGCCCATAGCTAATGATGCAATAATTCTATCTAAATAAGAGGTAAAAGAAAACTTTTGTGTGATCTGACTTACGAGAAGACTGCTTGATGTTGCCTTCAGCAGAATCCAATAAACCAAATTCAGATTGAAGCCTTTTGCGATGAACTGCTACTTTCTTCTCAATTTCCTCAGAATTTCGGATTCCACGTTCTTCAAGAGATTCCCGATATTCCATTACAGCAACCTCCAATCGCCTAAGTTTCTTTCTGTAAACTCAAATGATATGTAAATAATCAATGTTCATGTAATTAAATTAGTGCAGAGACGGCATAAATACATGTGGTTAAGAGGAAAAGCTTTACAACCTATGCTCTTCACTCATACTACTGTCATGATGAAACACAGCATCAGTTACCATATCAGCATCATCCACCTTTTCCATACCACCAGCATTTTCACTTCCTGATGAAGAATAGCTTAGACCCAAACCTTGGGAAGCCTTTGCATCTTCATCACTACCATCATCCTCACGGGTTCCACTTGGAAGCAGGTAAAACAGGCTCAGATTTCCCTTTTTTGCTTGTAAAGGGTTTTAACTCAGGCTGGGGAATTACAAGAGTCGGAGCTAAAGCTGCAGCTGATCCTTTACCATGCACTTGAATCATTTCCTCACTGTGCTGATCCCACCCAACCGAACCTGATGGTTCTGTTCCAAGACTGGACTCCCTACGTCCAGCATTACTTGATGTCCAGCTGCTGTCATCTCTTGAATATTTACTTGATTGACTTTGTCCATACTTTGAATCGTCATTGCGGTCATAACCTCTATGTTTTTCTGCTTCCTCCAAACTAAGCAATCTTGCGACCATCATTTCCCTACCACCACATAGGGATAGACCATTATGCGGCATCTTCTTTCCAGTTCAGCAAGAGGAAGTCCTAATAGCTCTTTCATAGCTGCTCCCTTGCCCATTGCCAGTACAGAGTCTTGATTAAGCTTACCTTCCTCAGAAAAATCTTGAGTACTAGTCTTATTTTTCAATTTCCAGTAGCATCACCACATATGGAATGGAAAGGGATGACACCTGAGTTCCCAGATCGAAGAAAAGTTGCACGCAATCCACTGACATAAGCATCAGAAAAGAGAAACCAGTCTGCCCACACTTGAAGAACCTTCAGAACACGTTCCTGTAGAAATAAAAAATAATTGTTATCACTGAAACAGTATATCAGAGCTGACAAAAGAGTTGAATGATATCCTGGCAATGATATACCTTGAGGGCTTCTGCCGTGATTCTCCCTGTGATGCTGCGATACAAGTCATTGAAACTCTCCATGATATCAGGTATGGTTGCTTCAAACTTTGTTCGATAGGCAGAAGCATTTTTCACTGGAGCGCTACTATTGTGAAGTATATCAGACACAAGCATAAGCCTAGCAACCTTAGTTGGTATAGGGGTCTCTTTGAGGGTCAAAGATTCAGTAAGAACATCAACAACCTGCAAGTACAAAGAAAGAGAACACAGAGAAATTCATTGAGTAAAAGCCCAGAGGATAGGACAGGCAAAAGGAAAATTTTCTACAAAAATATGAAGTCAGAATAGCTCCAACAAACAACTGGTGATGAATGATTATAAAGGCAATTTCAATATGTAACAGAAAAGGATAATGAAATGAAAGCACAAGTTAGTCTTGTAAAGGACTAGGGTTTCTTAAAACCGCTGCACAAATACTTAGAGACAAAAATGAACAAAAATGTCAGAAAGAGCGTCACGAAATGACGTTAACATAACTAAACTTTTTGATAGACCAGGACAGACTTCCTCATAGAACAGGATGGCATTTTACCTCTCCTGCTGCATCAGCATTATCTAGAGCAAACCCCATGGCTTCTTTTATCAGACTTCTCTCCAAAGTCAAGGCCCGCAACATATCCTCAAATTCATCTCGTTGGGGATCTGTTAATGTACGTTCCATGTCCACACGCTATAATATGATAAATGGCCGGTCAGACAATTTTTCCCTTTTGCACATTAGTAGCGAACAACATTAATTTAGGGATTATTTTCAATGTATATACCCTGCTTCTACCAGCAGCATATGTGGTAGCAGATTCCTTCTCAACATCTGGGCTTCGGGCAGTTGGCAGAGAAGGAGGAATCCATCTATATGCACAATAACAAGGTATCCAAATTAACACTTAGTTTAAACTAGTTTTGCACAAATATAGAACAAAAAGAAACATTATGTAGAAACATGTATTGGAATAATTAACACAAGAATGTAATCAAAGATGTGATGTCCCATACCTCCCACTTCCAGTTATCATTATGAAGAAAGGCTCAAATGCGCCATAAGCTGCAGAGTATCACCCTGCATATATGTGGAAACAATTTAGAAGTATGGCATGCCAGATCAGAGTTTACATGAATAAATCGATCATATGTTAAGGCAATAACAATGTGAAAGAAATGGATTATTGACCACCTTAAAAGGTCTCCTAAATATACCAATATGACCATCAAGAGATTGGGACCGTTTATAACTCGAGTGCTCAAGTTTTTTCATGGATTTCACTGGTACAAGAAAAGCAGGGAAGGTATCAAAGATTTCGTTTCTAGTTCTTGAAGGAAAGTGAGAACAATTCTTTATCCTTTCTTATGTTATGACTTACCCAAACCAGGATTAGAAAGATATTGAACAATACAAGGGGCTAACCTATTTGGAGTTCAGAAGTTTGCGGGCACAAGAATTTGCTCAAGAGTTAAAAGAATGAAATGAGAATATTAAAAAGTTAAAACATCAAAATCAAGTCCTAGCTCCTAGTAAACAGACATCTAGAAACATCAAGGACAACTTTTTAATGGAGACCTTTAACATCCAAGAAGATGATTATGCTGTGGGAAAATCTCCTAGTTGCATACTGATTTCATTCAGCATAAATAAAGGCAGGAACCAAAGCCTAGCTACAAAATTAAATCAGAAAGGTAAAATGTAAAGAATACATGGTTGTGAACCGAATGTCAGACACCAACAAAGAAAATATCAATAACAAAACATGAAAAATCATCAAAATTTTCAGGTCAGCAACAAATGCATTTTCCTTTTTAGAGTCGATATTCAAAAAATACCTGACTATAAGGAAGCAGAAAACAATCTATTAGTCAGTCAATTTTTAATAACCACAAAGATGAGTGATAAATCAACTAGAAAGTGCCTGGAAAAGTTATATAGCTGCAGGTAAACAATGCCAGCACGCATGCAGCCATATGGTACGGAAGAAGGGATACTACATTAATTGGGATACAGATAAATCCTGATATGCAGGAGTTATTTCTCCCATATCATGCATCAACATGAACGCACAAGGACGCAAGAATGTATGAAAAAACTCAAATAGAAACAATATCAAGTGATATGCAACTCCGGAAGTCCACCTTCTAAAAATTGAGTTGGATCAGTAAATTTATCAAAGATATTTCTACTTCCAACGAAAGAGTGATCCTCTTATGCACACCTGAGCAAACGAGTAGAGTCGCCACACATAGTAAGTGTGCTCTTTGGATCCAAGTTCAAATAAAAAGTTGAAAAGAGGATTCCCACGTCCCCTCTCCATAACTGCCTGTTCAAAGGCACAGCCACCATCAAGGACATGTAGAGCCATTGTGTCAATCACATGATGCAAGTGATCATCCTCAGGAGGCACAACCATAATATCAGGGACATTTGGAGTGAGCACCTGGAGAACCCAGAAAATTCATTAAAATATCAGCACTTCTGTACAGCATATTCAGAAGCTTAAGCTCAAGGAGATAGAAAATCTGTGAAAAATTTTCAGTACAGTGAAATTACTTCACTTTCCTAATGGATCCAGGACCCCACAACCTTGAAATATGAAATATCCTCATAAAAATAACACAAGATTTGATACATTGGGCATCATGTTTTCAGGAAATATTCCAATAGGTGCTTTATATAATTGCTTGACCTACCAGTTCAGAGTTTTGGCTGGTTACAGAAGTAACTGGTGGGCCGTCTGGTCCAGACAAAATCACAGTCCCTCCCTGAAAATATTGTAAATAAAAGATAAGCCAGCAAAAATATTCCTTGCAAACAAGAGTAATCATTTGATTCACGTTGAATAAAAAAAAACTGAAAGAAGATGCATACGCTAGAGAAGGCTATCCATCTGTAAAATAAGATTTATTATTTGATTCACACTGAATAAAAACTTGACCAAAGATACAAATACTTAAGAAAGTAACTCATTTTCATTTAGAGTAAGTTTCAGCTATTTCTTGTCCCAACGAAGGCACACAAGATAGAAACAATAAAACCAAGGAAAATATATAGAAACTAAAGAATTTGACCAACCTCCTTATTTCTGATGGCCATGTGTCCAGGAGGGGGAGCAGGAAGGGCCTGCGCTGGAAGTGAGACAGACTTACCCCACCCAATCTTCAACTCATATTCATACACAACCACACCTAAAAGATGTAAATGAGCTGTAAGCTTGGCCCTTCAGACACAGATGATTTATTATGCATGACTAATAAGATAGATCATAATTGATAGAAGGAACATATGATACACTTCCAAGTTTTTAATTAGAATAAATACACTCCTTCCTCTCAAAGGATGGTAGAATATGCTACATTTTAGCAATAACAAAAAAATTTGAAAAACGTAAACAAGAGCCGAGATTAAAAAAAAATGACAGAGTATCCTTTTCTATGCTTATATTTTGAAAAATCAGACCACACTGCACTAAACTAATAAAGGATTTCTAGGATGGTCATCAATCAGTAATCTTTGCTTTTCTCTCTTCTCTCATGCCCTTAATCCAGTTTTTCGGGGCTTTCCATGTAAAATTGGAATACCTATATCCATGCTTTTATGCATCCTTTGCATGTGTTTACCACACCGTAGAGTTGAGAACCAATTATAACTATAGGGTGATTCTTTCCATTGAATGTTTTTTATTTAAAAAAAATAATTATTGAATTGAGATTATCATAAATAGTTATAATAGTTGATCTCTCCAACTGTGATGCAATTTAAACAAAACAAAAACAATGGTTTTGCAAGCATCATGACAAACAAATGCACCTTTTTTTTGTATGAAATAACAAAATTTCAAATATCATGAATTAAATATTATCATCCATCCAAATGTTGGAATCTAAGAAGGTTGAACAACTAGAAACACACCAATTTGAACTAGATGCAATGGGAAAAAGTCAAAGCTAAAGTTCTCCAAACCATCTAGTCAAGCACCAATTACCAATTTCTATAGTAAATAGAAAAGCAAACCTTGCATTTCATCCTTGGCAGCCTGCCCATCTGCTCTGTTCATGAAAGCAACAAAGCCACAATTTCTTTGCCTTCTACGCTCCTCTTCTGTCCGAGGCCACATTATCTTCACACTAGCAATAGGTCCAAATCTACCAAATGTCCTCAAAAGGAAGTTCTCATCCACCTAATGTAACATAATGTGCAAGGATGTCATCAGCACAGTCAATCAAACTTACATAATTATCAGCGTAAACCAATATGTTAGAAAAATAATAACACCTGCGGTGAGAGGTTCCCAACATACAAATTTGTTGTTTGGGGATCTCCATCATCAAATGACCCTGGAAGCTTTCCACTTGGATCAAAATCATCCGGTAGTTCATCAAATCGGCTAGGTGCCTAAAAAATGAGAAATTTCTATTAGAAACAAAAATATGCGCAACTTTTAATAAATATTTTGATAAAAAAAAGTATAAATTTACATCACAAATGCAAGTATTCCAGCTAAAAGGACAAAAAGAGAATGTTAGAATAGCTTTAGAAGACAAAATGTTTTTACGTGTGTCCTAGACCAAACATCTAATAATACAGCTCCACCAGTTGTATCTTTAGAATTTTAACATCTAAATTAGAATGATGAAATGTGAATTTCCAATTGATCCTGTCATACTTGAATACCTGAAATATGACCTAGCTGCATATGAAATGGCCCTAATAATCAAAACTCTGATGAAAGGGTGGCTGCATTAAATATAATTCACATGCTCCTCTGGTCAACTTTGGACTAGAAGTCCATGTACCAGACAACAAACTGTTAATGCCATCGATAGAGCTAAGGGGCAAAAAGTTACAAACCAAGTAGGTCAGAGCATAAGTGACATCCATAAACTTATCATACTAAGATTTCATTTGATAGACAATTTTTTGTAGAAAGGTTGGTTTTATATAATCGAGATATGTTTTCCATAAAGAAATATTGTATTTCTGTCCTTTTCGAGCACTTGCATAATATATTGAATCACTGATCAGTTCTTAACACCCTTCGTGTGTGCTTCACATTGATAGGCACTTACAGCAGAACTGTCGACATGTCGTCCTTCACGCCACTGTTCACGTTCTTGACTACGTTTCTCTCGTAGCTCTTGTTCATGTTTCAGCTCCTCTAAAAAGTTATCAATGACTCGTGGCTTTCCCTTATCTTTTTCCTTTAGCTTTTCATCCTCCTGTCAGGTGTCAAAACAAAATCAGAGTCTCTAATCCAAAGATAGAACCCAAAACGAATTCTGCAGTTAAAAGCTTAGTCAATCATAACAAGAAACAAAGGAAAAACCTTATATTGAATCCATTTTGTAGTAGCTGGTAGTAGCAAACTATAGCATACAAAAGAAGTATTGGCAAACAATCTTGTGTATAGTTGGTTTGAACAGATATAATGTAGTGAGATGTAATCCACTAAATAATGATAAGAACCAATATCACACAAATGTTTTCAATGTGGTTGCTAGTCCAAGTGTATAACACAAGACAAGATCACCTAATGTGAACTAAAGAATAGTATGCATAAAAAGTACTTTTTTAGCAGCCAAAAGTTTAGAGTAGGCATGGGCTAGAATAAAGATATTAAAGGTCATATCCGAATGGCCTACTTTCTGACAGAATTAAAACCACTTTTCAGATGCAAATTGCACAAAAACACCCAAGCATTCTTGTAGTCTTGTTGGATCAAAACCAAAGCCTCATATATAGGTGATGATGAATAAGCCAGTAACAAAATGATATATAATACTTAAATGCAAAGATTTATAGTAATTAAATCCCATCAGATTGCACCTTATCTTCGATAAATAAAAGCTGATAAATGCCCTGACATCCAATGGCTTGCATGGTCCATGTAGAAAACGATGCTTGTCAATTAATACTGCTTATTATTTGTACTCCTTCCCAATTAGATACATAATATTCAAAGAAAAATCTTACACTGATATAGATCAAGCATGTTCAGATAGAAACAAAGAAAAATATTTTTCCTACAAAATTTGCAATATTTTAAGGAAACAGAACGTATGCATATTCTGTTGAAACAAAATTGGAATATCATTTTGCATTGGCATCCATCAAGAGAAACTATGAAGCATTCGCATGCAACCTTTTTCTCAAGTTCTCTTCCTCTTGATGCTGGTGGTATGAATGATGGCACATACCTGAAAAATAAATAAAGTATAATTGGAGTTTTAAGCGCAGAAAGTTGGTTCTTTCTGGACCATCAATAAACATGACTAGAAGATATTATAGACATCATGGCAGTAGGCAATCAAGCAACACGCATCTCAAACCTCCATACTGATTTATTTTTTAATGGTAATTCTCATATAGATAATTAGTAGATATAATTCCAAAAATAACCTCAGTTGTCTATTGAAGCTACAAAGAAAAACCTCATCTGGAAATACATAAGAGGCAAAAAATGATAAACTTCATAGCAGGGAAATTCTATGCTATTAAAATAAATGTTAGCTGGAAAATTCCATCCTAACAAAAATTATGTTACAATTTAGCAATTGGCAAGCTTTTTTTCTTACAGAAATGGAAACGGTCCTAACAATAAGTTACAAGAGGACAATTCTAGTTTGTTATAAATGATATCTCCATCTTCAGATTAACGCCTTGGTGAGACCAAATCCCGGTAAAAACAAGAGCTTCTTAATTTGGCATAGATGCACGTGAAAACACCAAAAAAAGAGATAAACACATAGCTTGGCAGAACTCCTCATCTGATGTTCATTGATTTAGAAAAGATAAAGTAGCTCGCAAGGTGAGACAGTAGTATGTAAGTAAGGATCACAAATAAAAATTACTGGTGCTATTAATAATAATTCTGAAGTGCATACTAGCGTGAGAATTAGTTGGGTCACGACAAATGAATTCCTGATTACAATTAAACCGGCCATGGTTCAGAACTTACACATTGAATCTTTTTCTTTCTACAATAGTAGCGGATGGTACCCATTCAAGGTGAAAAACCTTGACGCATGCTCTTTGTAAACCATATTTTTAATGTGATGAAATTGGAACACATCTAAATGCCATATTGGAATGGTGAGACATATGTTCAAAACTTGTAAATAGGAACTATGATATTTATGGTATAAATGGTATTTATGATCAAAACCACCAGTTATATAAGAAAAGATGTGATTAATGAGCTTGGGAAAGAAGATTACACAAGTTCATCTGAATGTTGAGGGGAAAGAAGATTGCAATGACCAGAATTCAATTCATCGAAAAAAAATTTAGAAAAACTGCCCCAAAACAAAGCACAATACCAAAAGCAAAGAAGACTGATCAACCATAAGAAAATACCATTTACATCCACAAATTTCAAAATTAAATGAGCTTACAGTACAATCTTTTTGCTACATATTAAAGTTGTGCCGTGTGTATGTACAATTAAGTGACTTTTACATCAAAACTTCATCAAGCAGTGTACCAATGACATAATCTGTGTTGAGTAGTTAAAATAAGCACTGAAGCCTGATTAAATCAAAACAAAAGGCTCTTTATGCTAAGCATGGAATATGGTTAACACCAAGATTCCACCCTGTTGAAGAATCAAGAGCATTCAGTTACCTACTCCCTTCTTTGGTACAGACATCCCTTCTTTGGAATTTCCACCTGCCATCGCCCAATGAATAAAAAGGTCCATACTTTCATTAATTTGCTCTTGTCAAATATAAGCAATCATGTATCCAGTTGCAAATAAATTAAAAAAATAAATAAATCTCTCATAAAATAGGAAAAATAATCATACTGCCACTCAGCACTAACCTTCAGAATCATTCTTGAGCTTTTCATTGGGATTGATCATCCCTCCTCTCACAAAAGCTTTAGACCCTGGTGCATCACTCCCTTGAAACGATTCCACAAACTCAGCATATAACCGAGCGGTCTCATCCTCTGCTCTCTGTAATTTCCCCAAAAAAAAAGAAAAAAAAAAGAATTTTTTTAAAGAAAAAACATTCAACCGCTAAGAGAACACTCAATTAGATCAAAATCGTCCAAAAAGGAACAAACGCAGACAAATTACGCACCTTCTTCTTCGCCTCCTCCTCCTCCCTGTGCTTCTGAAAGGGAGTCTTTTTCCGAGTGACCGAGAACGAGTTCATCCTCTACCCCAAACGCTAAAAAAATAAATTAATTAATCACAGAAAATCAGATTTTTCAAAAAAATATTAACCTGACAAAAAAACACTACACAAAATCACACGACGTTTCAAAATCCAAAATAAATTCTTCAAACCTTTGACACATCAGCAGATCACGATCAGTAAAAATCATTAGAATCGCAGAATAAACCCTAGATAGAGCGAGAAGACAAAGAAACGCGCACCTGGAAATTCTAGTTGGAATTCGAGGAGATGGAATTTAGGGTTTGTCGACCGCTCGTTGAACGCGAGCTCGGTTTGGGGAGGGTTTGCTTCTCCTCTCGGGATATTTTTCATATAACCCCAAAGCTAAAATTTATATTATAATTCGTCCCCGCTTCAAAAAGGATTTTTTGCATATAGATCCTTCAAAATCTTATAAATTTTTAAATGATAAGAATAAAAAAAACCCATGCCTCTCTATAAAACCGATATTATTTAAGGGTATAAATGTAAATAAAAGAAAAAAATCATATTTTTTAAATACCTAGGTCCACTAGTTATTTTTTATGCTATATTTATTTGGGCTTTGTTGGATGGAAATATAGACAAAAAAATAAATAAATATAAGTTTTTATTCGTATTAATTGAATAAAAAAATCAGATGTTTAGATTTTTAAAAGAAATATATTAATGCCCCCCATAAACTTTTATATTTACATCAATAGCCCAACAGTTATCAGTGGCACAGTGATATTTTGACTATCTGGAGGGTCATGCTGCAAATATAAGTAAAAGATATCCAGGGGTTTTTCTCAAAAAATATTAAGTTTTGGAGGGGTATGTAGATGATTAAACTATTTATAGGGATATAGATGAAAAGACGGCAACACCGGAGCCTATTTATATCCCCAAGAAACCCCAAACGCTTAAACCTCTCTCTCTCTCTCTCTCTCTCTCTCTCTCGATTTCAAAAAAAATTCAAAATTAATCCAACAGATCTCTTTGGTTGATGATGCAATCTCCAAGAAGAACTCGGTCCTCTTCAAGAATTGGTAAAGGAAGAGCTCTCTTTCGAAATACTTCTTGTTTATTGAATCCTTGATAGATTGAGATCAAGTTGGGGGAACTTGGTTTTATTGTTGTTTGATTTTGGTGTGTTTGACTGCATTTCGATGGTTATCTGATTCCTTGATGCTTGTATTGCTATAAGAAATGCTTTTATGTGTTCTTTGTTTGGTAGAAGGTGCTATTTTGCTATGATAAGTTGCAATTTGGCTTGATAATTTTAATGTCCTTGGGGTCGTGGTGAGATGTTCACAGGTTCAAGGAATTACTGACACAATTCTGAGCTTTGTGTCTTTCAAGGAAATATGACCAGGAACTTTGGGTGTTTTTCAAATTAATGAATAGTGGTTAGATTTTTTGGGAAATATTCTTGCTTCATAGGTTTTGATTGATTAATTACCCTCTAAATTTGTTGGATTTCATCTATGACAGAATTCAGGAAGTAGTAGGTCAATACCAAGAGCCATTAGCTATAGTTTCAAAACTTTGTGTTTATTGAGTTCACTAGCAATTTACATCAAGTTGAGTATGGTTTGGCTTCTTTTTTTTTATATACTTTTTTCATAGTCTTGGATCACATTCTTTTGTGTTGTTTCTATTCTAGTTTGATTATGGAGGATGTTTCTTTTGGTTCAAAAAATGTCTGTGTGCATGAGAATATGGTTTTGGTCAGAATCACAATTTTGGTTTGGATGGAATTTCATTTTGATTAGCTGCTATGCAAATTGATGATCTGATAGTTTTAACATGTAATGGCTGCCTGCTTTAAGAAATTTTTATTGATTAACTTTTAGGGAATATGGTAAGATTAGGTCTGATATTGCTTCAATTATCTTAGGGGTGATGTGTACATTTGGAAAAAATGGTTTCTTTTAGGATATAACTTCCTTCATAATTTGTTGGTAAGTAGCATTCATGGTAATAAAATTTGATTACATTGTAACAAGAATTTGGTTTTGGTTATAGAACTCCTCCCAAGGATATTTTGAAACCATGGCCACTTGGGCAGTTATACCACCCTGCAACTAAGCTACTTAGGAACAACAGGAGATTTGACCTCATGCTGATTTAATGAGTGATATGTTACTCAAGACTTTCATGAAATGTGCATCTGTTACTGTTTTGCAATGCACATTCATTATGTAGTAAATTACAACCTGTTTTTCTTGATTACATTGCAATTTTCCTTTAGGACTCTCTCCAAACATGTGATGATTGTCTTGGCATATTCTTTTGGCCCAGCAGTCCCGCCTGCTTGATGTTAATTTTGTTCCATGTGTGCATATAAATGGTACTGCAGTTTTATTGAGATATCTTAGACTGTACCATGAAGACTAATCATTTGAATAAAGTCATAAACCATTCACAAGATTAGCTGAGTCTAGAGTATATTATGGTTGTTAGTTTCTGGTCTTCTGATGTCAACTTCAATTCAGTAGTCCTCATTGGAGAAACAGATTCAGTGTAAATTTAATCAGTCAACTACATCAACAGAAAAGAAGAAGGATAAGGTGGATCCATGTTCCAGGTCCACAAGAAACCCTCCAACAACTGCTCCACTGGATCTAAATATATCACTCACACTAGGTTCAAGTTCCCCAGTCAATACTAAATTGGATGCAATTTCCTGCAATAATGAGAGTTTGGTGAATAAGACAAGAGTTGGCATTCATAGCATTGATCTTGAAGCTGATCGTCACCCCAAAAGGTTAATGGTGTCTCAAGGCAATGAAAGTGTTGCAGGGAGAACTCAACAATATGATGCTAGGCAGATTGGAGGAACATCTGGCATTAATACTACACTAGATGGACTGCAATTTAGTGGCTTTCCAAACCAACAGATTGTTGAAAGTACAATGGGCCTATCAAGCAATGTTGGCAATGTATCTCAAGGCAGAAATGATATGACGGGGAGTAGACTAGCAACTATGGACCAAAAATACAACCAACAATACAACTCTTGTGTTCCATCTACACTTCAAATTTCATCTTCGAGCTTTCGTAACACACAAGGTAGTACTAGTTCTGTTGGTATTCAACAAGAATTGTCTTCAGAATCAGAATCAAGGAATCTGAGAGCTTCTCAACAAACCTTAGGAAATACTGGGCAAGCTGTCAATTCATATTACAATAGTCTCTGGCCGCATAATCACAATCTTTTAGAAGACACGATCAATTTAAGCTGCTTTCCGCAGACTGGTGGATGTTCTTCAAATGCCATGACTTCCATTACTTCAGATTATTTGAACTTCAATCATGGTGGATTTCCTGGCAGAAATAATATAATGCAGAATGCTTTACAAAGGACTGGTTTACAGAGACCAAATGGTGGTAGAAATATCATCAGCAGTCACATGGAAAACACAAATCAATTTGTACAGGGTGAAAGCTTTTTCAATCCTCAATTTGGAACTGTTGGTATTGGACAGGTACTACCTTTAGAATCAGAATCAAGGGATCTATTTAGACTCCAGCAAACTATGGAAAATGCAAATCAAATTGGAGTTCAGGGAGAAAGATCTTTTCATTCTCAATTTGGAACTGTTGGTGTTAGAGAGTTATTGCCTTCAGAATCAGAATCAAGGAGGGAGAGGAGAATTCTTCGACAAACAGTGAAAAATGCCAGGCAAGCAGTACATTCCAGCCATAGTTATGGCACAACATCGAACTTATTTAACTTCAATCAGGGTGGATTTGCTAACAGCAGTGATATAAGGCAAAGTGCTTTGCAAAGGACTGTTTCTCAAAGAGCACATGATGGTCGGACTTTCCTCACTAGTTACATACAAAATGCCCAACAATTTGGTTTGCCAGGTGAAGCGCATCTCACTCATACAGCCTCAGAATTTCAGCAGAATATTCAGACAAGTCCAAATAGGCTTGACAGTAGTCTGTTGAGCATTGGACCTGTGACCAATACTGCGGCTGGATATCAATCTCATGATAGCAATCAAGCTGGTAGCGCATATGCTGATTGGAATCAGCTGAGGCTTAGGTTGCCACTAGTGGAATGACTTCATCCTATAGTCATCAATATCCTCATCATCTTAACACCAGACCAAATACCTACCAAGTTGGTAACCAGCAAAGACCATTTCTTCACTACCAGGAACCTGCACCTCAGGGCATCAACTCTGCTGGCTTGAATTCATTCTGTTATTTGCAAATGCCACAAATGCATGGGATTTCTCCTCCGCAGCCTTTGTTAATAGGTAATCATGTTTCACTTGCCAAGCCTCATGCGGTAGCTTTATACTTTGCTCATCACCCATCAATCGTCAAGCTATAATTGGATTGAAGTGTCTGAATCATGTAATGGCTCTCCTTTTAATGAAGAAATATTGGCATAATATTAGGAGTTAAGAGTATCATGTGCTACATTTTTAAGTATGTTTTGTGGTTGAACTCTAAGAATGACCATGTGAGTGGTAATCATTATTGGTGTATAGACCGCACAGACATAAGTGATTGCGCTGACTTAAGTACTGTAATTATGTGTGTGTGTTGACTAGTTAGGGTGTGCTAGTATTCCTGCACAGATTTCTGATTTATTCAAGGAAGAGTGATAAGGTAGTAATAATCTTGTATTTAGGTTTCGATATTGTTTAACTAATACTGATCTTCGTTCAAGGATATGATGGAATAATGTTGAGATAAACCCAAGAGCAGATTCTTTCAAAAAAAATTAGCTCTTGTTCATGCTCAGTCTGCTAAAGCTGTATTTAACTCATTTATACAATGGCTTAAGGAGACCTAACTTTTGCTTCAATCCCATTTCCATTGATAAATGGTGTAGATTTAAATTTTTACATATGGTTTGCATTATATGTTGGTTTTACTCTATGCTTTCAAGGACAAAACTTTCAAGAGGAACTACTCTTAGAAAATTTTATGAGGAGGTTTGTCATACTGTACACAGGTCTCATGTATGGTATGAAATACCTGGCAAAATTTCTAAGAGGAGCTCCTCTTTGAAATTTTGTCCTCTTACAAATTACAAGTCCATGGAAAATATCCTGTTTGATAAGTTCATCAAATATCTGAGAGTTATTTCCTACATATGATTATGCCTCACTTTATTTTCATAATGGGCCTTAATTTCTCCAATATATGACCAAATTTGTGCTAGGATGCCAAAAATAGTTTTGATGTTTCACATTTTTTCCCATTTTGGTCAGGCTCCAGCTGCCATTTGTGTGGTGATTGGAAATCTGAACTCAGCAGTTAATATCTCTTAGTTTTGCAGATGGACGCTGGGACTAGATTTTTCATAGTACTATATATAGGTTTATGTCAGTCACCGGATGGTGTATTCTAAATCCATCCATGTTACTTTACAGTCCCTGTTCACTGATGCAGCTTAGTGCAGGATCAAAACTAAACATAGCAGTTATAAGTTGGAAAAGGAAGTCTTTTGAAATGTTGGTTCTATTGATGCTAGATTGCTAACCAATTTTTATGAGGAAGCCTATAACAACAATGCAAAAGTAAATTTTACTTATTTTCACCCATCTTTCAACCTATGTACAAACTAGCAATTTCATATATCTTAAATACTTCACTTCTTTTATGTCATTTTGTTCTTTTCCTTTTCTTTATCTGTTACATTTCCCATTCTTCATTAGTTTCTTCATATATTTGATCTTGGACTCTCTATTTGCACATAACTACCTTACATTGGAATTAGAATTCATTTGTTTTTTTCCTCTCATTTCAGTATCTAAATGAGCATTAGATTTGTTCTGATTCTAGATTACTACAGCTATATTAAATATGTGAATTTCCTTTATTCTAGATATGTTGAATTTGAATGAAGGTATGTTTGCATATTACAAGCTTTGTTGAGGAACGCTTTTCCAAATGGCGTGCTAATGTGAATGCTTTGAGGATATATATCTTAACACTTGAAAATATTTCCAATGCTTGAGTTGTATTTTGCTCTGTATTTGTATCCAGCAGTCCTATTGTATATCATCAGGGTTTTACATTGCCTCCCATATCATCAGGGTTTTGCATTGTTTCCCATGACTTTTAGGTTTCGCCCTTTGGACATTTAACTATCAATTGCCTGAAGCATCTTCCTAGGAATATCAGAACATGCCTTCTTATGTTTCTCCTATTTTCTGTTGTGTGATGCTTTGTTTTGTTGTATTCCAGAAGTCGGCTGAGCAACTTTATATTTCTTGTATGTAACTACATCTCTTGCAACTTTATAGGTATACGATATCTTGAACCATATTCATGTCATGTATATGCCTTCATGTTGGATGAACCTACTGTTGTATCTGCTCCATAAGCTCCTACAACACCATCTGTATCTGTGCACATTCCTTGGAAATCTTCTGCCCTTGAATTTGAATAGTTGTGTCTGGGATTGATCACAAGTTAAATTGTATGCCTTCATTGTTGATAAGGGATCATTACATTCCATGTTTGCTTTGATCTTCTCTATAGCTCATCCAGGCATAATTATGACATTGTGAAAACTCCCTTCATTGTATACTTTGTCTGAAGTATAGCAAGAAATTGATTTGTTGTGTAATCCCAGAGTGCAATTTTCAAGACTTTGTTCTCTTTCTGTTTGTGCACAACTTCACACTTGATTTTATGTTTTCTGTGTTCTTGTAGGCGCGAATGGCAGCAACCATGCTGTACAGACATCTTCCGCTGTTGGAGGTGTCCCTGCCATCCAGTCAGGTCTATCTAGAACTAGACTTGCCTCTCTAGCTCATAGCAGCCATGCAATTCCATCAACTCCATTTGCTAGTGGCCATAATGTTCAAACAACAATCCCATTGGGTTACATTTCTGATACTCAACAAGGTCCAGCTGCCAGCATTCTTGGTGCTCCATCTGCACAAGCACCTCCTGCTCAAGCAAAAAGAGCAAAGGTGCTGCTTCTAGTAATCCTATTGCTCCACAAGTAACTCTTACTCGAGCTAAGTACAAAGGTGGTGGCCCAAAGATTGGTTCAGTTAGTGGTAAACCTGTTGCTCTAGACATCCATGATAAAGGTTTGTAGATTAGAACAGACAACTCTTCTGATTTTCAACTCTGTCCTCTGTATGAAGCAAATGACCACATTTCAGTCATCGTAGGTAAAGGAACTGCGCCTGTTGTGAATCAAAATACTCGGCCTGGTACAGATCCAAACAAGTTGCTAATCAAGCCAATCTTGGGTGATCGTGCAACCAATACTTCAAACACCCAAGAACTGAAAGAAATTTTCAATGCTTTGAATAGCAAAAGGGCAAAGGAGCTGCTCTGGCAAATGAAGCAGCAGCGGCAGGGACAGTCCGACCACATCAAAGCTGGTCCGTATATATAATTTGTTGCACCTCATGTTTCAATACAAACTCTTTGTTTCTTGCATGCTTAATATAAATGCTATCTTTTTTTGAAAATAATAACACTGCTATCTTGGGTGCATCTGGTTCCTTTCTCTCTCCACTCTGAGGTCAAGAAATCGATATTCTTCATATCATGATAAATTGGAAAGAACTTGGCACACTCTATTTTCCCACCAGGCAATTGATCTATAATATGTAAAATGAATGCAACCAACAATGCTAATATAAAATTTTTCACACCATACCAATGATTAGGAAGACCCATTGTAATTATTAATATTAATGAGAACTTTGTGCATGTCTTCTTTGTCAGATAGAAGTATCTTTGACGATTCTTCTGAACTGTTCGGTGAGAGATGTCAACTATGTAAACTCGATCTTGCATTCCTTCCAGACGGGTCCAGAACATCTGGCAATGGCCCATCAGTTCATGCAATCCTGCCCTGTGGCCATTGTTTTCATTACCGTTGTATGGTAAATCTTTTCGGTCCTATGGAGCCAGGTCAAGACCCTCCCTGCACCCAATGCTTGGAAGTTGGAGCAAATTCTGGAAGCTGATGTACTAAAATCTATTGCAAATGGTTTCAATCAACATCTATCCAATGTTTTAGGTTTTCCTTTCAACTCCCTGAAAAAAGAAAATTGTACAAACTATTGGTGATAGAATGATCAGGGGTCTATAGTTAGTCAATAGATTGAGTATTTCTTCAGTCTTTTTTTCAGCAAACAATATGATAGTGGAATAGTGCTGTTCCATTCAATCTCTTTCCATTCTATCCAATATTGGATTTGATTAGAACTCACTTATTAGCTAACCATGTTTTACTTTCATCATGCCAAAAGTTGAAATGACAGGAACCAGATGATTGGAGCTAATATGATCTTGTGACGTCTGTGTTTGGATCCAGAGACATGAGAGACATTCTACACAGATTGGTAAACTGCATTCTTCATTTGTAGTGATCTCTGGTTTGCTTTCTATGATCAACGATATGCTCGCGTGTTCAACATTGAAATTGATTTATTTCTGGTTACATGGATAAATATTTCTTGTAAATGTTTGTAGTAGTGGCAACCATTGTCCAGCACCAGGATTGCATTGTGGAATAGCAAGCCCAGGGGCCTCAGTCTAGGTTAGAGATATTGTTCGATATTGGTTGATTAATTAAATATCAGCAATGTATAAATAATTTTATATCTGTTTTGTTATGGGATTAAAGTTTTAAAGTGGATTGAATTCATTGTATCAGAGTCTTGCATTGTCATGCAGCCATGCAGGCTTGGACCAAATCAATCTAACACAAGTGTCATCATTATGAGCATAATTTTCTGGGTCATTTGCCAATGTAACATTTTTAGAGTTAAACGGTGTTCTGCAGACCGTTTAGCCCTAGAGATAAAGCCTTGAAGCTAAACAGTCTTTCACCTCCAGAGAGTTGATTTTAATACTCTTTGGAGCAAAACGTTGTTTTGCAGACCGTTTAGCCCGGGAGATGGGCCCCTGGAGCTAAATGACTTTTAAAAGCTCACTTAATTCCAAATACCTAATTTTAGTACTCTCTTGAGCTAAATGGTGTTTTGCATAAATAATTTTCAATATTCCATGTATATGTTTTTTTTTTATTTGTACACTTGGATATTTATTTTTACCCATTTTCAATCCAAGTTTACATTTTGGGTGTTGACACCAACGACCAAGTAGTCTAGTTTATTGGTATGCCGATTGCGTGAGAATTCCAACGCACAAGAGATACCGGGTTGATTCACGGTGAGGCGTTTTCGCGAGATTATGAGCGATTAGGGGTGAATGGGGATTTATTGCCAATTGTGTACCGACCCCACCCTACGATAGATCTTTGTCATACCGAGGATGCAGCATTGCACGCCTTTTGACTTAGTATTGTGGCTGGCCACTTGGCCGTGGGCCTCTTCATGTCAAAAAAACATTTTGGGTGTTGATTTGGACAATCGCATGCCATTTTGACAAATTAAATAGTTTTGAAGTAGAAAAAATATATTTTTCTTCCCATATTGGTCATTTATTTGCTAAAATATTTCTTGTTTATTGAACTAATTGCTCGTAATAAAGCTTGTTTAGCCATAGGAAATGGATCTCTTAAGGCCTCCAAATAGAAGAAAATAAAAGGAAATATATGAGAAAATTGTGTTCTAGTGTTTGGATGAAAGATAAAAATAGTAATATCTCTTCACAAATAAAGTCTTCCAGGAGGATACTCCGATGGGGCCAAACAAACTAAGTAGCAGAACCCATCAAGATTTATCATACTTTATTGCTCATATATTATGTATATGGTGGTGTTGTAGACCTTACTAATTATAATAAATTTGAAATATAA
The DNA here is from genome assembly GCA_026586065.1 of Dioscorea zingiberensis. NCBI lineage: Eukaryota > Viridiplantae > Streptophyta > Magnoliopsida > Dioscoreales > Dioscoreaceae > Dioscorea > Dioscorea zingiberensis. The sequence continues at coordinate 37,878,531 of CM048825.1, read as the reverse complement.
TTTATCCATTTTTATATAAAATAATAATAATATCTTCAATGTATTTAAAGGTATAAATAAAATTATTTATTAAATTTTAGAAAACAAGGGAAAAAAAAGAAAACCTTTTCTTGTATTATTATGATACAATTTTTGTTATTTAAATAGTTTGTAAATAAAGAAATAAAAAAAAGTCACATTTTTCTCCTTTGTAGTATTATATCCAAACTTATTAATAATTTTCTATTAAAAAAAGCAAATTATTTAAAAGTCTTATAAAGATTCTAAGTCTTATTTTCCCCTTTAACCAAACTCCACCTAAAACCCTATTTACTTTACACCCCTATAGATCCTTACCCAGGACTTTTTTGACAATTTGGAAAGACTTTTAAAGGACCAAAGATTCATTATCTATAAAAAAAATGAAGTGAAATAAAGAACCTTTCTATCCTAATGACCATGTCATCATCAACGTTATCAACATGAGAAAAAACAAAAACAAACAAACTGTTTACCGCATTTGTAGGCTCGTAAAACCTCATAATTTCGATAAATTCTAACATACATTGACCTATGGCTCAAGGCAAATTGCCTTGCCCTACACTATCCACTAGGGTGGTTGTAGGGGTTTGGGTTCTATTTTTTAAGGTTTTTTGGGGCCAAGGTAACCCAAGGCCCCAAGGTATAGTAGAGGGCACCCATAATTTCATATGACATGCACATGTGAAATTCTTTCTTCTATATCCCTTCAAATATGGTAATTTCACAAATACTCTTATAAATATTATAATCACACAGCTATTGGGTTAATTGCACCCATGGCCACAAAAGTATTCGAGTTATAACGCTATGGCCACAAAACTATTTTTCATATCAATAAAACCATAAAACTTTGTTCCGGCAACATGTAAAGCCAAAAACGACGAATCTCCGGCGAACCTGCACACGTGGCGCTGACGTGTCATTGACACGTGTCAAAGATGCCATGTCAGCGGCCACATCACCAACATAAAATTGTTTTGTGGCCATAGCGTTATAATAATAATACTTTTGTGGCCATAGCGTTATAATAATAATACTTTTGTGGCCATGGATGCAATTTACCCTAATTTTTATGATTTACCAGAAGACACTCAAAAATAAATATCAAAATTAGATCCTAAGCATTGTGTATAATCTAGTTAGCCTAATCCATCCTCAGGATCTGTTCATAGGCAGCTAATCATGTGCACAAGATGTTATGTTCAGAGTTCAGACCATTCAAATTGGAATATCTTTTATATCCAATATTTTTTTTATGAATTGCCTAGCAAAAATTACTGCGCATAAATATAAATTACTATTTATTACACAAAATAAAAAATACCAAATATACTAGCAAAATAAAATTAATGGCTAGTAACAAAGAGCATCTCTCAGCAGTGAGCCACTTAGAGGTGACGAGTGGTTCTCTTTTTCTTTTGTAAATTTGTAGATTATTGAAGGTTGTTGGTGAATTGATTGTTGGAAAGAGCTATAGAGAGTTTGAGAGAGGAAGAGATTAGTGAGGGCTGGAATGTAGATTGAACCTGGATGGAGATGGAGAATGGTTTTTGGCTTGTTCTTTGGCCATGTGGTTGCTATCAACTCAAGAGAAAAATAAACAATGGTACACAACCATTGGGCTCACTGCTGAGAGATGCTCTTTGTTACTAGTCATTAATTTTATTTTGCTAGACTATTTGGTATTTTCTATTTTGTGTAATAAATAGTAATTTATATTTATGCATAGTAATTTTTGCTAGGCAATTCATAAAAAAAATATTGGATATAAAAAATATTCCAATTTGAATGGTCTGAACTCTGAACATAGCATCTTGTGCACAGGATTAGCTGCCTATGAATAGATCCTAAGGATGGAATAGGCTAACTAGATTATACACAATGCTTAAGATCTAATTTTGATATTTATTTTTGAGTGTCTTCTGGTAAATCATAAAAATTAGGGTAATTGCATCCATGGCCACAAAAGTATTATTATTATAACGTTATGGCCACAAAAGTATTATTATTATAACGCTATAGCCACAAAACAATTTTATGTTGGTGATGTGGCCGCTGACATGGCATCTTTGACACGTGTCAATGACACGTCAGCGCCACATGTGCAGGTTCGCCGGAGATTCGTCGTTTTTGGCTTTACATGTTGCCGGAACAAAGTTTTATGGTTTTATTGATATGAAAAATAGTTTTGTGGCCATAGCGTTATAACTCGAATACTTTTGTGGCCATGGGTGCAATTAACCCCACAGCTATCCATAAAATATATAGGGGAAATTACAAAAAAGTACCATGTGGTTTGCTACTTTTTCAATTCAGTCCTTGTGGTTCAAAATTGAGCGCAACGCAATGGTTTTGCCGATTTATCACTCTTGAGTACCACTATAACACTTTATACATTCAAGATCGCTTCCCGTTTGGCCCTCTAGAGCATGTTTGAAGGATTTCCAACCTTATGGATGGAAAGATCATCGAAAAATAAGCTAGCCTACCAATTTTCATACAATTTGGGAACTTGTAAGATCTTCATCTTAACGGTTCTTATTTTATAGGAATGCAATGTACCCGTAACTTCAATAAGCATGGGAGGACCAAACGGTTACCAAATTGTATGAAAATTGACACGCTTAGCTTATTTTTCGATGATTTTCCCATCCATACGGTTGGAAATCCTTCAAACATGCTCTAGGGGGGCCAAACGGGACACGCACAGAACGCAAGACATGCGGTACTAAAGTGATAAACGGGCAAACCACAGGGTCGTTATGATTCAATTTTGAACCACAAGGACCGAATTGAAAAAGTCGCAAACCACAAGGTACTTTTTTATAATTTCCCCAAATATATATTTTACGGGGAAAAATATTAAAGGACACCTAGTATGATAGCAAACAAAGTCTAGATGAGAGATCAACAGTTATCATAATCGCTTGACGGTGGAGAATAGATTTCAGAAGATATTGAAAGCTAGCAACTAACCGCTTCTAGGTTGGTCTCAGGGCTATATAAAGAAGTCCTCAACTCATAAAGATAACGGGACAAACTTGAGAACTAGAGACCTTGGACTTCACTGAGATTGAGCTTGTCCATCACTCTTACTGGGAATCTTTTCTACTCAATTCTACTCTCTATCCCATTCTCCTCCTCCTCTCATCTCCATTTTTGAGTCCCTGACTCAGGGGCACCAGTGCTTGGATCTTCTCTCTACAGCTCCCTCTCATGGTGAGGCGTGATCCCTGAAGACGTGATCTCCGGAGGATACGTTGATCTCTAAAGACTAGATCTTAGTGCAATCATCATCAACCTCTCTAACCCATTAATCTAATCCCCAAAAGGAGCAGATATAAGCATCAACAATATATTTGCATATACACCCCTCAGATTAAATTTATTAAAAAAACCAAAATACCAATATTTAGAATTTTGATCCCATGGAACCGAGCCCATGGGATCATCCATGGAACCGAGTCCATGGATAATCTCAACTACTCAAACTTCTCGGGAGGGGTTTTTTTTGGGCGCCTTCGGGATGTGTGGCGTGGCGTGCACACATCCCGAGGGCCATTAGTGGCTGAGATCATCCATGGGCTCGCTTCCATGGATGATCCCATGGAACCGAACCCATGGGATCACTTCTCCAATATTTAAAGATTTACACTATAAAAAAAAAATCTCTCCTTGGTCCCTATGAATAATAAGTGTGTTGTGGAGGTATATGTAATTTTAATATTTACATGGATATATATATATATATATATATATATATATATATATATATATATATGGAAAATTACCCAGTAATAGTGAAAAATATATATTATATAAAATTGAATTATGAGATTTTACAGGGGCGTGTACGCAATAAAAAGAAAAAACCCAACAAAACAAACAAAGAAAAAAAAACAATAAACTCGTGAATATCGAGCTAGCCTCTCTGCTCACCAGTCCTCTCTACCTCTCTCTCTCTATCTCTCTCTCTCCCTCGAATTCACTCCCTTTTTGGTCTCAATCTTCTCCTTTTCCTCCTCCTTCTCATCCCCCTCCTCGTTCTTTTGGGTTTCTTATTGATTTATTGTCTCTTGGTTATGGATTCAATAGGTGGAAAACAAGGGAACGAGGAGGAGAACGAGAAGAAGGAGATGGAGGGCTTTTCTCCTGCCTCTCCCCCGCGGATCTTTTGGAACTCCCGCAAGAGATCCGGTATGAATTTTTTTTGGGAAGTTCTCCATTTCGAGGTTTTCCGAGGGGTTTTCTGAGAGATTTCCGGCTTCTCTCCCTGAGAGAGAGAGAGAGAGATCGGCATCCGAGGTTTTCGACCGGTTGCCGCCGGTTTCTTACTGTACGGTCGGCGTGTTTCTCGCTTCTCTTTACCGGCACGTTTCGGTCATGTTCTCGAGTTTTGGGAATATTCCTGTCTGGTTCTCAGTTTTGCGTTTTGGTCCCTGTGTGTGTTTGATATTCTCAGGAGCTTCCAGAAATGTTCATATTCGTTAGCTTCCAAATATGCGTGTTTTGCTATCTCATAGTATAAGCTTTCATGTTGGATTGATTTTTTTTTTTTTTTTTTTTTTGAAATATTGGTCTGAATAATATGTATTGTTGATGATTGTTGATAAAGTAGAAATCTCATTCAATGTTTAGTTATGTTGAGAAATGTTTGTTTTTGATAAAGTAGAAATCTCATTCAATGGAAGTTGGAGAAACTAAACCAGAGCATCACAAGTTGTTGCTTTTCGGTTTTAATGAAACAAAATTTAGCGGTTTGGCATTTCATATAGCAATAGAATCTTGCATAATGCCTCCAGGATTATATGGTGTATGTTGTAGCAAAGATCTAATAGAGTGAAAAGTGTTCATGAAATTCAAAGATGGTGGTATGACAAGATAGATGTGAAACATAGCAAAATTATGGATTCTTCTTGCTATTTATGGATTCAAAAGATGACCTTGCGCCTGACTTTCTGCTGTGAATAGCAATAATGTGGTTGTTATACTTATGATCCCTAAGATTGTCTCCATTAGATCCCTGTCTAGGTTAGGAGTGTTAAGATGCATCTTAGTTGAGAGGAATCATATGAGCTCTTAGGTTTTAGCTATGATAATCTCATGCTTTAAATTGATGCAGTGCTTCACAATAGGAATGATATCAACAACAGCATCATAGCCACATCTAGGACAAGAATGAACAAAGTTTAGCTTTCTATGAAATTTACGTGCATTTGGAAGCAATCTAATCTGCAGACTTGATTGAAGTATCAAGAGGTATAGTTTTTTAACATATTTATTCGTATCCGTAGCATATCTAGTTGTTATTTATGCTTCCTTGAAGTGATGATGACGGACCTGCTTCCGTGAAGTGATTTCAATTGTGACTTGTATATAGAAGGATAGAGCAATATAACATTGGGTCATAGCTGCCTAGTTTAAGAATACATAGCCATTTATTTTCCAATAATCCACACAGGTGTTGATTTGATACAGTGCATGTGTTTTCTCACAAATCAAAATCTGGATAGACGAACAAGTGTCTGTGTATTCTAATAGGTAGACTGTGTGAAAGTGGTTGAACTAAATCTGTTTGTCAGAGAAATCCTTGAGATTAGGCCAGCAGTGCCTTATGCTTGCTGACATAATAATGCCATTAACATATATTACCAAGTTTAACTTAATCTAACATGACAATCTCTTGAACATCAGGCTCGAATCACAAATTTCAATTCAAGAATTTTTTTTTCTTTATGAAAAACTTGGAGAATTATCTTGCTAATGAGGTTTTTAATTAAGACCTTTTGCCAATCCAAAGTCGTTTGAAAGTTACTCAAGGTTTTCCTCAGCTCATCTTAGACTCTATATATGTGATATTTTTCCTGGTACTGTGATCACCATGTTTCAGATCCTTCCCATTTGATTCTATCTTGTGTTATAAACAGAGAAGGCCCTGACTCCTGAATTAGTTTGATTATAATAAGAAAAAGAAAACCATCCTCCTTATTCCTCCTTTTGTCTTAATTTTAAGCAACTAAACAAAGTCTGTTAGAAAGTTTAGGAGCTAACTAACTAACAATATTTTCAGCCAGTGCAAGGAACTTGGAGAATGCACTGAAAGTGGATTTTGAAAAGACGACAACCAAAGAACCAAGTGATGTGCCAATGAAGGGGGATGAAGCACCACCACCTTCTGCAGATGATACTCCAATGAGTGAAGAAGATAAAGCTGTTCTTTCCGAACGGCGTAAAGCCCTTTTTGAGCCATTGGAACCCATCAGCAGCGGTTCAAATGGCCGACACATCCCAGCTGAAGTCTTACTCCCACCACCAGATTTTGAATCTGCATCTTACCCTAAAGGATGGTTGGTTGGGAAGAAGAGAAAGCTTGTGAATGTTGACGTCGTTGAGAGCATGCGTAGGATCGCCGTCCAAGAGATGAACCGAAAGGTTTAACATAATTTTCACTTTCCGTAGTGAAATGTATGTTTGTTTTTCATAAGTCATCCAACAAGTCAAGATAGTACCAACTGCTCAAGTAACAAGTCGTCAGTAGAAACCTCAAACAAATACTTTATTAACCACCTTTTACTCATAATCAAATGCATATGATTCTGTAGTGAGAGGCATAAACATGGTTATTATGTTGAGCCTTCATGCTTAGTTAACAGCCAACTGATAAAAGTCTGCTCGATTTTCTTCACTAGTGTTTCAGTGGATTATTTAGCTTCTTTATTTGCTGTTGGTCTTGTCATCTTTACACAGGATCGGGAAATTGATGGACTTAATGAACAATTAGCAGAGGATGCACGCTGTCTCGAACACCTCCAGCTGCAGCTCTTGCAGGAGCGCAGCAAGCGGGCAGACATGGAGAGGGAGAATTCAATGCTTCATGATCAGGTCTCAATGTTGATGAACATGTTGGAAGAAACTGAAGCTGCAGGAGATGTGGATGATGCTGCTCCAGAGGATTCTTGATTTCCCCCATCATATTATGTTCTACCAGTGCAATGTGTTATTTTCAGTTGATATTTTGTCCAATACCATAAATTGTTAGTATTGTCAGTTGTTGATGATACAGTTGTTTCAATGTGTAATTATTTCATAACTTTATTTATGTAATTTTTTAATATCAAACCGTCTATATATAATACAAAGCATTTATGATTTATGAGTCTTATTTTCATCTTGTTTTGACAGTCTCTGATTCAATGACTTGTATTTGATGAATATTGTTCAGTTAGTGTAATAAATGCATAAATGCATGCTTTTCCATTGTTAATTAAGCTTCTCTAACAGGAAAAATTATAACACTCAAGTTTGATCAGTGCATCATGTAATACCAACAGAAACATCCAAGTTTCTTCCTCTAAAATGTCAGAAAACTAAGAGTAGTGATCAACATTTTGTCTCTAGGGGATTGAAATATGAAATTAAAACAATAATGAGCATATTTTCTGATCTTGCTCAACTTGAAATAAACTGAATGTTTTGATTCCCATGCAACAAAGAAAAGGCCCCAACAGACTGTTTTCAGAGCGACAGATATATACATATTAAACAACAACAATAACACAACAAAACCATATGTGAAGTTGAGGTTCGGCGAATCTACATATATACACATACTGATCAGTAATAACATGACTTCGATTGTAATCGACAAACAGAATTAAACTGCTTGGTAAAACTCAATGTGAAAAGCTGAAGTCAAGCTATCTGGCTTGATTCTCAGTCCTCTTCAGATATATTGAACAAGAACTGTGGCAACGATGCAATCCGAGGAAGGTGCAATAATAAATCCCCAAAGGATTCTTTTCTCGAGATACCTTGCTGTTTGAGAACGGCGGCATCATTTCTATCATCCTGTGGGGTTGAATGTGGTCCATACTCATCCAGGGATTCGTGGTTGTTGCTTGTCTGAAGATTTTGAACTGTGGGACCATCTTTCTGGAGCAGACAACAAAGGGAATTGACCCTTGACATGAGTGAGAGCTCATCAGAGGTGGACGAAACCTGGGTATCACTAAGAAGATATTGTGTTAGTTCTTCCAGCACGTCTCTACTTGGTAAACTGTTGCCTGGGTTGCCCGAAATCATCTGCTCAGAAATGCACTGTTCCAAGTGATTTGCTAAATCCCGCATGGGCATTGATGGCGTTAGTCAGGACTTTCAGCTGGTCCCAACGGAAGTGATCCTTCAATTCATCTGTCTCACTACAAGCATTATCTTCGATTGCCTGAGCATCCATCACTGTGAAGATGAAGAACCAGAGATTTTAGTTTCTTACTAGTCAAGTATTCAGTAAGATATTAAGGCCATAAAGTGAAAAACATAAATTTTCATGGAGTAGGGAGTATTTGATATGGCAAAGGAAATATTTGCTTGAAGCATAAAAAAATAATTAAAATAATAATGTAAAGTGTAGCCAAGTCATTTCTTTTTGACTGAGATCACAGAAATCACAGGTAGAAGCATAACCTAGACATTGCAGGTGTTGTGGGCCGAAAAATTAGGGACACAAGTTTACCTGAGCTGGGTGAAGGAGTTTCTCTTGCCTCACGATCTGATGCTCTAACAGATGGATCCCTTGGTTTACTCTTATTTGATGTTGATGGCATGTCAGAAGGTGATCCAGGTTTGTGGAATCCTGAGAATGTGGGTTTGATATCATCATCCATACTATCAAAAGGATGGCATTTACTATCATCTGGATCCTCGAAAACAGAGCACCGAGGCTCAAAATAGGGAGATTCGATAATAATTTCTGGTTTCTGGCTCAGCGAGTACAGGCGAGGATCACACTGAATAAGCTTTTCAAAATGCTTACTCAATAGGCCCTGTGGACACTGTAAAAAATGCCTCCTGCAGGAAGGATTGTCAACAATTAACACTACAAATCTTATCAATAAAGCAAGGAATACAGTGATTAACGAAAAAATGTGCAAGCAAAAAGTAATTATTTTCATCTTGATGCTGTAAATGGAAATAGTTATTATCTGTAAAGTCAAAGGCAATTCTAGAAGACAGTTTAAAACAGAACACAACAACCACTACACAAACAACCTTTCAATCTCTATTTACATTTAAGGCTTATAGCTACATTCAAGACCTTCCCAAGAAAAAAATGAATGATTCATAAGAAAAGCAACCAAAACTACTATCCTCATCAAAACCAGCTTCTGACTCTTCTGGGGATCTCAACATTCTGAAGAAATAAGTTGGTCATTTATATGATTACTAACTTCATAGGTATAGTTCAGTCTATACCTTTTTTTTAGAAATCTCAACTCTAAACTTTCTTTTTAAGTTGAAGAATAAATTAATGAGCCACACACCAAGTATAGCAATTCTAAAATAAATGGTCAATCAAATTTTTATTCAACCCTATACAATTAGAATTGCTCCTTTTCTTTTTAAATAGAAAAGAATAAAAAATTGTAATTTTCTTCTATCACTATATGTTAGGCAGAATAGTAAAAATAAATAAATAATAAATGCTCATTATTCCTAAGTCTACAAAAATCCATATTTTTACAGCAGCTAAACAGTTTAACCTAGTATTCTTAATATGCAAACTAAGAATCAGAAACAGATAGAAACTATAACTCATAAACAGACATGTGTGTAATTGTATGATCAACACCAAATTTATTCAATTTTGCAAAAGGACGGTGGGCACAAAATCATTAATAAATCAAGACAAGAAAGCAGCAACTGTACAGATAAAAGAAAAAAAATCAGAACATGTGTTTATTAATGATTACAGGAGTGATAACAGAATCACTAAGGGAAAATATAACAAGAAAAAGAATAATAAAACTAAGCGGTTTGTAGGCGCTTGGTTAATCAGATTGTGTGCTCACCCAATATAGACATCACAATCAAAGCCCAACAGTGCTAATATCCAACTCAATGTATCAAGAGAATGACAAATCATGCTTCATTTTCAAAACTTAATAATTGGAAAATCAATTTTATGTATTCACTCATTTATTTGTATAAGATGATAAGTTCTTAAAAATCATGAATTTCATGCCTATGTTGATGTAAATTCAAGCGTTAGGGTCAATCTTGTGCAGTTCATTTCCAACATATGAGGGAATGGAAGTATAACTGAAAGCCCAAGAAAAAGATGACCATTAATTCTGATTTTCACAAGCATAGAAGTTTGCTTACTTCTTATATTGATTAGGATACACAACATTAGATTTTTCAAAAAGACCTCAAAGCACAAGTCCATAACAATGACATCAGCAAAATTTTACAATTGTGGGAAAATGGAGGAAAAGAATAAGAGTGAAAATTGTTTTATTCTGTTTGGTTAAGTAGAAGAAAATAAGATGGATAGGCAAATGATGGAATGTGTATCTCTTAGATTTTTGGTTATATTCCTTCCACCATTTTCCTTTACTTTCTTTTCTTTTGTTTTTCCTCCATTTCCATTTATCCAAACACAGCTGAGAGTATTGGAAACACATGAAGGAAGGAAAGTTGATGACATAATTATTCCAAGGAGATTTAGCCTTACTTATGTAAACTTGCTTGTCCACCAGTAAAATCCGAGTAGCTTGCCACAACGTATGTTTCCTAGGTTGGGGGTTGGTCTCTCTGAAAAAAAGTGGTTGCCTGGCCAGCTGCATGAACAAGAAATAGAGACGATTAGAAAGAGAATAAGGAAGAAGCCTCATTCCTATGAAATAACACCTTACCACAACATCCAAAGTGCCAGGCCCGTTTTCAGGGCAAGTTGCTTTTAGAGCTGTTATATCTGACCACTGAATCTCAATCTTGCTCTTTAGACCGCCTTCCAGAACTTCCCAAACAAGTTTATGATGTTTTTGCATAGTAGCACTTTGCTACCAAATCACCTTCATATCTCAGAAATACACTGTTTGGAAAATAGACATCAGTACTGAAAGTACCAGTTTGTTGAGAAAAAAAAAAAAATCAATTTAATGATAAGATTCCATCTATTTAGCATCAGGCAAGATTTTAGCCCTTGCAATCCTCTCTAAAACAATAACCAAGTTTTATAATAACTTCATTTGCATATTTCCAGGATTAGCTTTGAAGGGCTCCAGTGTAGTTCACCTCTACTTAGTTAAATGTGAGTATTAAGAAAGATTAGGTTCATGTGTTGCAAAACTAAGGAGCAAAGAGAGTAAAAACCTAGTTACAGACTACAGTTCATCAGGCAGCAACATGAAAAAATCATTATAGGCTACCATCAAAATAATTGCTATATACCTCCCCAACTTCCAATCCTCAACAAAGAAGCAGGAAAGTTTGAAGCCTTCCAACTTGTCAGTGGTAGAGGAAGCAGCAGTAGACTTAAGGTCCTTTTTCCCAAGCTCAAGACTCCCACAACTTGCAATGGGCCGAAGCAGCTGCAGAGATTTGCTTGCAGAAAGCCTCATTTGAATCAAATCCAGTAAAGAAGGACTCTTTTCTCAAAACTTAATCCCTAATGGACTAGGTTCATTGGAGGTAAATTATAGGGCACAACCTCTGATGGAAGCATATCAGCAGCACCAGCACCAGCACCCCACTGCAGTCACACATAATAGAGACAACAAAAGAGGAAAGAAGTCAGAAACATTCTTCATTTGTAACAAAAGAATAGCAACTGTGCAAGAAATTTATTTATTGCTGTCAATAACTATCATGAGATCAAATTCAGTATCTTAACAATTAAAGAACTTCATTTTCTTCAAAGAAAGAATGCCCCAATACCAAACTCATACCAAGTTTTACTGTAATCCAGGGAATGTATACCTATTATGAGTTTCCAAAGTACATGGAATTAACCAAGAAATGAAGTGCAAAAGAGAAAGATGCCAACTTGGCAGGAGGTTCGGATGCAAGATCTGAAAGGCAAGCATGATTAACATGAAATAACTTAAGAGAAAACAAGATGAGCGGCACCTAATGGTTGAATAGTAAAGACAGAAAATCAAAAGACAAAAGAACTTCCTCACAAAACAGAATCAAACTGGCCTTCTACTCATGCGTGTCTATCAAACTACTGAATTTGAGGAATTTTTGCTCGAAAATTCCAAACTGCATAATGTTCCTTTGATTTAATACCCACTTCTATCAGGGGAGAAAAGAAAGCAATTTTGTATAAACATATAATAAAAGTCAAAACTTTCAAGAAAATTAGACTTTGCTAGAACCAGCACACTATTTCCAAAACTAAAATCTCTTATATGAGGTCAACGACCAGCCGCAGCCAATCCCAGCACCCAATAGCTCATCAAATCTATTAAAACCAATCTAAACATAGCAAAATCCCAGCTTGACACAAAATCCAAATTTATGATCCGAATCAGAGCCTCAGCGTCCAAAAATCAAAAGAGAGAAAAGAAAAAATCAAATCCCGCAAAACCAATCTCATTCGCGAAATCAATCAAACAATCAGAACAAGAAAAACGAGAGATCTACCTGCCAGGAAGACCCAACGTGCTTGGATCTCTTGCTAAGAGGTCCATGCTCCTCCTCCAAATGGTCCTCCACCTCCATCTTCACCGCCACCGGCTTCGCCCCCGCCGCCTTCATAGCCGGCAGCGATTCCGGCCTGATCTCCCCCGGATTCGGCATCCGAACCATCTAATCCACGAACCAAACAGCTCAATCCAGAAATTCCCACAAACCCTAGCCCTAATTCGCAGGAACACAGGACCTGAGAACAAGAGGCGAGGAACCTCGCAGAGTGGTGAGAAGGTAGCTGGAAAAATCAGAAGGAATATTATATAATTTCATATTTGATTGTAATTTTTAGAAAAACGAGGGGTCGTCGAGAAATCTCCCGACCAAAGGACACGTGTCGAACAATAACACGCACGTGTACATCTAGATTCGTGAGCCGGCATTTTGCTGTTCTATGTTTGACCAGACTTTATCCTTAGTGAAATTACGTGGAAATTGAAATATTTATATACATTATTGAATGAAACCATTTAATTTCCTATTTTAATAATTTATAAATTACAATGTTGATGATGTGGTTATCTAAAATTAGTATGAAGTAATTAGTTTTAAATTTATTTTTTAATATTAAATTAACTTTCATTTCAAAAATCACTTGCTATTTTAGGAAACATCCATTGAGCCATTGATTCAGTTCAACCCATAATGAAAAGTTGGTAAAACAAATCAATATAATCTAGTATAATACAGTTTGAGAATGCAACAAAACGAAGTCTGGAGGTCACCAAAGAAGACCCCCCTTGACACAAACATGAGAGTTGGACAGGCGAGGCGAGCCAAGCTAAGGCACAACCGATCCACCTTCCCATGTTACCTAAGATATTTCCCCTTAAAGGATCAAAGCAGAAATGCACGATATGTAACATTTGTTATACTGCTTGTATTTGCTTTTGTAACCATTTTACTGATAACTAATTTTAATGAAACGTGGTTTATCTATATTTATCAAAAAAAAATTAGTATAATACAGTAATACGGCGTTTGCATGAAAAAAATTCAGAATATTAATTTTTTTAATATTTTTATGATTTGATGTAGCTCACATGCCAAAAAGGTCAAAACTGACTATGACATAGCCTCGGAGTCTACAAACAACAACTAGCAAGGGATGCTATGTTTTCTGAAATAATCCCGGGTCCAACTAAGGACTCTGGATGCTCTCATGCTCATTATGTAATATATAACCTTTTTAATAATGAATGTGGTTTTTATCCATATTTCCAAACAAAAAAAGAAACATGTCAATATAAACTCATATAAACCTCATCAATATTCATGATGGCATTCTAACACCTTGATTAATTATTTCATGAATTAAACAAAATATGGATCTTACTCTTTTATTTTTCTTATTTTTTAATTCTAAAAAAAACTTTTGTAGTGGATCTTCATAATTGACAAGTAAGTTTACCTGGTAAGATATTATGTCCACTTTCCTTAGAATGGAAAAGGGCTCTCGTACCTCTGTAGTCGGCCTTTATGTAACAACCGTGCCGACTTAAAATGTGGATGTATAAGTTTGACAAGACTAGATCTCTTACCTAATAGTTCACCTTGATTTGATTTAGAGCTTCAATATCTCAAATCACGAGATCTAAATTTCTTTTCACTTTTGTTCACTTTTATTTTTATTATTTCTTCAAAACTTTAATATATCTTTTTATAAATTTTAATTTCATGTTGTTTCATTTTTTTTTTTTCCTAAAATAAACCACATCAATGTAGATCAATGAATGAGCCTTATAAAATTTTATTTTTATTCTTAAATATCAAATAAGTTATAAATCAAAATTCTACACCACCAAATATATCCAACAAAACACTATTTTATATAATAAATAGAAAATAATTAAATAAATTCCGAAAATACAAAATGAAAATGAATTTAAAAACCCATGATTTCCAGTAATTTTGATGTCCATTAAAATTTAAATTAAAAAGAAATAAAAGTTATGTATTGATTTTCCCAAAATATGGAAAGTTTCCAATTAAGAGATTTCCAAATCCAAATGGGAAACGTTTAGCAAAGATATTCGGTGGGACCCGGTTCATGAACCTTCTGCTCGGCTGGCGGCCATTTGTCGGCGCCGTAACATATGCAGCGGCGTTTTCAACACGTGGATGCTGACTCGGACGCCAACAATCCTTATGGATAAACATCAATATATAAAAAGGAAATATATGCTTTCTGGTCTCTCTCACCTTTTTCTCCCTACTTTTTCAAGGGATTTAAATTATTATTTTTCCCACTTTAACAATTTAATTGTCAAGATTATTTCAAGTGGTTTTTTTGATATATATATATATATATATATATATATATATACTCTGAAGTGATAATAATATGATCATGTACTTATAAGCAAACACTATATCTAATATGATATATTATTACTATTTAAACTAGTATTAAGCCGAGAGTCATTCTCTCAAACTTAATTAATCCAATGATCTCCAAACAAAGTATAAATTATTGAGAGATTTTATCTATGTGAATGTGGATTAGTTTTTATATTCAAATTCATAAACAACTTAACCTCAAGAGAGGATGATATGTTTTATGTTCAACCATTTTTTTTTTTGCAGTTGTACTCACTCACTTAAAAGTTATAATTATGGGTATACTCCTAAAATTAAAGAAAATATCACTATATTATTTATAAAAGGCAAATTATCTATAGGCCCTTAACTTATTTTAGCATACATCACCCAATACTTTATTATAAACTTTTACATACACACCCCAAGGACACGAGTAAAAAGAAAAAATGATTATCGGAGACTAATAATTAAATAACTATATTTATAAATATCATAAAAAAAATTTGTATGTTATATAAAAATATAAAATTTAAAATAATTGAAATATTTCTTAATCCTTGATTCATGATTTACATTTAAGGCCTGTTTGATTATAAAATAAAAAATTATGTTTTTTTTTCTGTTGGAAGTGAAGATGATTATCATGATCAAAGGACCATTGAATTTAGTGCAGCGGAATCTCGGTAAAAATTAAATTTGGGTAATTCACTTGATTGAGGATGCTCTTAGGTTGAATCCGCCCATAAATGAGGGAAGCGATTTGAAATAAATTACTTGATTAGCACAAAGCTCAGGATTTAAGTTCCTACTATATTTATGCAGCATGATGAGGGGTGCTACTGTCGTCGCATTATAAATAGAGATGGAGGAGAATCTTGCTTGAGTTTTATAATATCTTTTTCTTTTGAGTATACCAAAATATAAAATTTTGGTAGAATCACCCGTAAAAGGTACTAAAATACCTCAAAATATAATTTTATTATAAAATATCAAATTTCTACATAATGTACGGATTATATAGGAATTAGAGACTCAAATAAGAATCGGAGACTAACCAAATAGCCCCTTAATCATAATTATATATATAATGAGGAGGTATATTTGTAATTATAGGTATTTTTTAGAGAATGTTATACACTATCAGATAGTTTTAAAGGCTATATCGATAATTTATTTGAGTCTTAAAGGCTATATATACCGATGATTTACATAGGCTTTATAATAGCGTATGAGATTGTTGATAAGATTAAATATGAATTGCTGACATGGCCATTTGGTTGAAGGTAGTGTGACACTATTCCAATGAAACCGACAAAACATATACATATTGTAACACATGATAGAGATAAAGATTTGTGTAATAGAATCATTCAATATTCACTTCATAACATGATCAACTTTATTTATTCCTTTCCAACTTTTATTTATAATATCCTACAGAATAACTTATCAGTGTGAACAGTATCAATAGATATTCTTTTTAAATGAACAAAATTGACTATTTTAAAGGTCAAAATAAATATTCTGTTGGACACACAATATTTAATTTTACCAGTTGAATTTACAGAATTTTCAATTTATTTTGCAATATAAATCTTTTGTTAAATTTACCATAAATAACCATATAATTGTTAAGCTTAACAATATACACTCATAGCAAATATGATTGTGACATTGGGAAGCGGTCAATCCATAGATTGAATTATTTACAACGGATGGATTGATGGTAAGAAGCCCCACAACCTCTTTCAGGACGTACTACAAAAGGCGATCGTCGAGGGAGGACCTCACGGTGCTTAAAGCCCGACAATGGTACATTTTTAGGGGGCACCCTCCTTAGATTAGGGCTACTAACATCCAGAATATAACAGACACACTGAGCCACGTGGCCCAACACACGCAAAACAATCACTCCCCAGGAGCGGGATGTAGCCCGAGTAGGCTTAACAGCAATGGGAGATTGAATGTTATCCTGTGTACCAATTCAAGATCGGCGAGGGATGAGAAGCGCTACCAGGGCCGGTACGGAAGGCTGTCTTTTCTGAAGTTTAAGCTCTTTGCACGGCTAGCCTGGGGTAATGAAATACTCATGCTACAATGCTTCTGGCTTTGTGAAAGGGAAGGCGATAGGGCGAAGAGCGGATGAGTTAATGCCTACGCAGCAAAGCGAGATGAAACAACCGTTCACCTTCTCCTCTGATATACTCATTACTTAAAGCGAGATTTGGGAGCATTATTATGCAAATACTTCGGCGCGCTGATCACCTTCCCACGGAGATATAAGATCTATGGGAAGGAGGACACCATAATGATTAGTCAAATTGCTGAAGACTCACAGGCAAAGGTTGGAATTTGGCGATTATGGCGATAACCGGAAGCATCTAGATGGGCAGTAATAGGAGATATTTTGAAGATAAGCAGCGTGTTTACTGAGACATTGATGCGTCAAGAATCTGATTTATCCTATTTAAGTGGTTTAATGTAAGCCCCTGCGTAAAGAAGAGATCCCGAATGGTATAAGCAGAAGCCATGTCAAGAGAAGTACTTAAACTCACCCACGAAGAAGCCCAACGCCTCATCACGGGATACCCTCTCGACTTTAAGGATGAAGCTACACAAGGAGGCAGGACATAGGGAACAAGGCCATATACACTGCTGGGTTTTAACTTTATTCTCTTGGCCTTGCCCCGAGTCCATCTAAGGTTGCGCGCCCATGTAACCTATAACCCAACTAAGGGCAAACCTTATTTGTTTATCTTATATAAATAAAAAATAATTTGTCGCTTTAAATAAAAAATAATAATAATAATAATACACACACACTATGTATGAGAGGATGATACTGTACATCTATTATTCTACGAAAGTTCATACTGTGGCCGCTGTCTAGAGCTTCCACTACAACTCACTCGAATATGGGGAAAATCAACTCACTTTTCCAATCAAGTGGACAAAGATGATATTGAGTCTACAGATGGAGCATAGCGGTGATGGTGTCGTCTGCGGAATGTATGGATGAAAATATATAGGGATTGCTTTAAGGGATAATGAATTTGTTGTCAGAAAAACTAAACTACTCTTATTTCTAACTTTTCCTCATGCTTTCTTAATTTGATTCAATCCTTTCTACCAAGAATGGCGGAAGAGTACGATCACCGTAGATTGACTATTGTCGAAACGAAGTCACAGAATTCACATGAGGAATGAGGATTAATAGCGGCAACTAGCAGGTGACCCGGGGCCGAGATGACTCGATTTAGTATACTAGACCGAGCAGATGGCCATTATAGTGAGATCCATACATATAGCTCACGACACCAGTACCTCTCTTGCAGGCCAAGCTTAGAGAGTAATGTAATGCCAAAATGGCTCTCACTATTGTACCCGGAACTTATAAACATTATCAATCAGCATGGGTTTTATCCACGCCAATCAAAAAAAAAGCAACAAAAAAAACTAACACTTTTGTCTCGGACTAGATAAACAGTAAAATCATAAACTTTATTTTTTATATTATTTTTTATAAACCGATTCGAATTAGAAAATTGGAAATATAGGGAGCTAATTATGAAAACTCAGAAGGAAAAAAAAAAACATGATTTTTTAGAGAGGTAGGGAAAGGGTTGAGTGCACAGTGCATATTGTGTAGAGGTATTGAGGACATGCACGTGAAAGAGCAATAATTTCT